>JASPKZ010008041.1:0-130000 GCA_030220185.1 Diploptera punctata | reverse complement strand
GTACCGTTCGAGATTTATATTTCTTATCATGACATTTTGAGCTTGCATTGGCATTAGTCAAAATATAATAATAATAATAATAATATATATATATATGTTTATATATATATTCCCGTGCTCTACCGATTACGCCACCGACCAAGTCTGGTAGAAACATTCATTTTTTTTATAATAATATATTATAATTGTTACACGATGTAGTGGGATATGAATCCAGTTGTCCGAGATCAAGTCCCGTCCGAGCATTGATTTTTCTTATCATGTCATTTTATGAAAGCATTGCTAAAAGCAAAAAAAATAATTATAATATATATATATATACGCATGTATACAATATATCCTCCTCCCAAAAAAAAATATTACCTTCGTAACACTATTCTGTGAAATGTTTTTTTAATAACAAATATGTAGACGTAATAAGAACTTACGTTGCGGAGCAATGCCACTGTGTGTGAATATTGAAAAAGTCAAGTTTTTATTTGAATGTAATAAAAAACAAAAGTTTGACATGTTTAAATCTAGTTTGTAACAGTAATTTTTTGGAATGAAGAAATCGCATCTCTTCCTTTATCAGGTAAATACTAAATACAAATATAAATATAATATTTTTCATGGATTAAAATGTTTGAAAATATATTACGTTTTGTACTGTTCACATTTGAAATCTAACATAATATAAGAAATTTAAATATAGAATTTCAAATGTTTCTTCTGCCTTTTTATATTTTTTAGATGTGATTTTATGTTTTTCTAAATTACAAGCGCAATTTTAAAATAAAAATGAATATAATTCCTCCTTGCATTATATATATATATATATATATATATATATATATATATACATACATATGTGTGTGTGTGTGTGTGTGTGTGCGTGTTTTTGACACGATAGGAAAAATTATTAAATGCTCCAACGGGACTTGAACCCGAACCTGTGGATTTATCCCAGTGCTCTATCAATTACGCCACCGAACTAGTCTAGTAAAAACATTCGTTTCTATTATAATAATATATCTCATTATTACTGGATGTAGTGGGATATAAATACAGAGGTCTGTGTTCAAGTCCCGTACGAGCAATTACTTCTCATATCATGTCAATTCAAGATTGAATTGCTCAATGTGAAAAAATTAATTATAATTTTAATATATATCATCATCATCATCATGAACAAATTCGTTTTAGGCCATGTGGCCTGTACGGTAAACCTAGCGAAGATGGTCTTGATCTTTCCACCGATGTTTTGGTCTTCCTTGGTCCCTATGTCCAGTTGGGGTATATTGGAATGCCAATTTTGGAAGTCTATTTCTTGCCATTCTTCTCAGATGATTTTTCCATTCTTGTTGGTATCTTTGGATATCTTCATTTAAACTTGCTACTCCAAGTTTTCCTCTGATAGTAGTGTTCCTTTGGTGATCCAGTCTATTAACTCCTAACAATGATCGTAAGAAGCGCATTTGGCTTACTTGAAGTTTATGAGAGTTTCTTTTATTTAAAATCCAAATTTCACTTCCGTATTTTAGAGCAGCTTTTGATGTGACGTTATGTAATCTTAGTTTTGTCTCTGTCCTCATCTGTTTACCAAAATGTCTTCGTATTACCCCATTCATTTTATTATATTTTTGTAATTTTGAATCAATGTCACTCTTATACTCTGCAAATACACTTCCTAAGTAAGAGAAATCTGACACTTGTTCTATAATTTTTCCATCAATCTCAATTTTCACCCGTTGTATGTTTTTTCCACACATTGCCATTGTTTTGGATTTTGATGTGGAAATTTTCATATTATATTTGCTGGCAATTTTGAATAATTGATATGCTGCTATTTGTAAGCTATCTTCGGAATCTGATAATATTATTTGATCATCAGCATATAATATTGTTTGAATTATTTTATTCCTAGTTATTGAAATTCCACTGTTTACTGTTTGTTTCCATTCTTGCACTATTCTGTTAATATATATATTAAATAAGAGTGGAGATAGTCCACATCCTTGTCGAACACCTTTGCCTGTGTTTATGTGTTCTGTTATTTCTCCATCTGGTAATTTAATTTTGATTTTAGAATTTTGATATAAGCTTTGTATGGCTCGTATTACATGTGAGTGTATATGTTCTTCATGCAGTATCTGCCAAAGTTTATCTCGGTTTACATTATCATATGCCTTTTCATAATCTATAAATAGTATGTACAGTGGGAGATTAAATTCTCTCCTTTTTTCCATAATTTGTTGCAGGGTAAATATTGCATCTATAGTGCTCCTCCCTTTTCTAAATCCACATTGTTCTTCTTCCAAAAATGTTTCAGTACTTACTGATAACTTATTTTTAATTATGTTGGCATATAATTTAGATGCAGTTGGGAGTAAGGTAATGCCTCGGTAGTTATCACATTTGTTTTTCTGACCTTTTTTATGTATATTAATTACTAGACCCGTTTCCCAATCCGTTGGAATATTAAGACAATGCCAAATATTGTTAAAAAGTTCTAATAGTTTCTCTTTCAAGGCAGTTCCTCCATACTTAAAAAGTTCTAAATTTAAATCATCTAAACCTGGACTTTTCCTGTTCTTGGCCTTCTTTAAAACTTCTTCTAGTTCGTCCATTGTTATGTCTGGTTTTTCTATTTCATTTTCACAAGTCAAATTCGAAGTAATTTTTTCAGTGTGAGTGTTCGGTTCTGACCAAAGATTTTTGTAGTAAGTAATCCAGTCTTGTTTTGGTATCAGATTAACATTAATTTTGTCTTTTGTTTCCATCTGTAATTTTTTGAATATTTTAAATCCCTGTCTTTGTGCTCCTGTAATATCACGTTCTAAGGATTTTACAAATTTATCCCAATCATCCCTTCTGTATTTTCTAGACAATTTACGAACCTTAGCTCTGAGTTTTTTATATTCTGTATAATGTTCCTCTTGTTTAGTTTGTAAATACACTTTATAGGCTTTTTTCTTTTGTTCAATATTTTCTTTTAATTCGGGATTCCAAGTTCGTAATCTCTTTTTGTTTTTGATTTGTTTATATCCGAGACTCTCATATGCTGCTTCCATGATTGCTTGTTTTAGATTTATCCAGTCCTCTTCAATATCGCCCGTGCTTGTTTTAAGTTTATTCTTTATTCTAGTTTGATATAATATTTGTGTACTTTGGTCTTCCAATAAGTGAATTTTTAACTTTTTTGGTATCTTATTTTGTACTGTCTGCTTGTATTTTCTTGTGCTGATGTGTTTGTGATATAATTTTATTTTGCTTTCAACAAGAAAATGGTCACTATCAATTTCACTTCCTCTATATACTCTAGTATCATTTACAGACTTTTTAAATTTATTATTAATTAGTACATAATCTATTATAGACTTTGATCCCCTTGCTGCCCATGTATATTTGTGTATTTTCTTGTGTCTAAAGAAGGAGTTTGTGATTCTTAAATTATTGAATATGCAAAAATCTATTAGTAGTTTACCATTATTGTTGCAAGTTGGTTCTCCTTCTGATCCAATGCATTCTCTTATCGGTTGATTTCCGACTCTTGCATTAAAATCACCAGCAATTATGAGATAATCTTGTTTATTTACTTTGTCAATGGTTTCTTGTAAAATATCATAAAATTCTGTGGTTTCTGAATCGTTTCCTTCTACAGGGGCATAAATTCCAATTATATTCAAATTATGTCCTAAAATTTTTATTCTAACTGTTACAATTTTTGGGGAAATCCATTGGTAATATAAAATGTTGTGTTGCAAATTTTTCCTTATTAAAATTGCGACTCCTGATGATGCCCAGTTCTCTGCTGGAACTCCAGAATAAATCATTACATATTTTCCTAATTCTTCTGATCCTTTGTTCTTCTTTTTTGTTTCCGAAATAATGGCAATGTCAATTTTTCTTTTGTCTAACTCTACTTCTAACTCTTCTTCTTTATGTGTTATTCCTCTCACATTCCATGTTGCAACTTTGAGATCCTTAATCATTAACCTATTTCTTGCTTTGTCGTCATCAGTGTGATCATTCCAGTCTTTGCTTAAGTTTCTTCGAGTAGTAGGAAGTCCCCTGGGTTGGTTACCAACCATCCGCAGAGCAAGACTAGTGGTAGGGCTGCTACCTTATAGCCTCTAGTCAGGCGTTCAAAATATGGAATTTCCTCCATATTCGATGGAACGGTTATACCGCCGTGACTCGGTCCCCATTACCTCGTTAGTTAAAAGCAGGGTGTACCACGTGCAGGTGAGGTTGAGAATTAGGTAGGAGAGGTTATAGAATGCACATCACTACCTCTTACACCCCGTTATATCCGCGTTCAAGTCCCGAAGAAACATTTATATTTTTTATCATGTTATTTAAGTTTGCATTGTTCAATGTCAAACATTTAGTTATAATAGTATATATATATATATATATATATATCCCAGTGTGCTACCGATTATGCCATTGAGCAGGTGTAGTCCAAACATTCATTTCTCTTATAATAATATATTGTCATTATTACCAGATGTAGTCGTATATAAATCCAGGGGTCCGGGTTCAATTCCCGTCGGAGCGTTTATTTTTCTTAACATGCCGTTTAAGTTTGCATTGCTCAATGTCAAAAATTTAATTATAATAGTACATAGTAATTCTGCTCGAAGGCAGGTCTTTCACTGCAATCATAGCATTTTCATGCTATGCTTGCGGCTTTACTAGGGAATTGTGTAGATGTGGTAGCTTCCCGTTGTTTCCACACCTGTGAAGGATGATGGTGATGATGATAATGATAAGGATGATGGCCATATGATTTCGGGGACCGTTTGGGCCTTAACATTTTACTGAAATGTGTCTTACAGGTGAGGAAAAACACCGATAAAAACCTCACCCAGAAAAACTGCCTCGACCGGGTATCGAACCCGGGCCCGCTGCGTGACAAAGCAGCACGCTTTATATATATACACCAGTGTGCTACCGATTATACCACCGAGGAGGTGTAGTAAAAACATATATTTCTCTTATAATAATATATTCTCATTATTACTAGAAGTCGTGGGATATAATTCTAGAGTTTCGCGTTCAAGTCCCGTCAGAGCATTTATTTTTCTTTTCGTGTCATTTTAAGCTTGCATTGCTCAATGCCAAAATTAATTACAATATATATATATACATATATATATATATATATATGTATCTCAGTGCGCTACCTATTACGCCACAGACCAAATATAATACAAACATAGGATTCTCTAATAAAAAATATACTCATTATTACTAGATGTACTAGGATGTAAATCCAGAGATCCGGGTTCAAGTCCAGTCCTAACATTTATTTTTCTTATCATTTCATCTTATGCGTACATTGTTCAATGTCAAAAATTTAATTTATATATATATATATATATAGCCTATATATATATATATATATATATAATATATATATACCAGTTCGCTACCGATTACGCCACCAAGCAAGTCTTGTGCAAATATTTAATTCTCTTAGAATAATATATTCTGATTATTACTACAGTAGTGGGTTAAAAATGCTGAGGTCCGGGTTAAAATCCCGTACGAGCACTTATTTTTCTTATGTCATTTCAAGCTTGCTTTGCCCAATGTCAAAAATTTTCTTACAATAATATAGGAATGCAACGGGAAGCTTCCACACCTACGATTCCCTAGTAAAGCTGCAAGCATAGCATGAAAATGCTATGATTGCGGTGAAGGACCTGCCTTGGGGCAGAATTCCTATGGATGGAATATATATATTCCATTGTTCTAGCGATTACGCCACCAAGCAAGTCTACTACAAAAATTCTCTTCTCTTATAATAGAGTAATTCCATATGTGACTGACTGACATTTACAAATACACTTTTGCAGCAAAATGGTTGCATCAATATTACAATTGATTGAAATTAGGGGTGTTATCTACGTGATATGATAGAGGAATAGTGTGTGGTTAAGACTGTACTTAAATATACAACTTTTGAAGAAAAACAGCGCTATTTATTATCTATCAAAGTATGTGTGACTGACTGACATAAATATCAACTCATCATGCAGCTTAACATGTTCACCTGCATCATGCTCTGAAGTGTGATTCCTAATTCAATTTTCCAAAATCCGTTTGGAGGACAGATTTCAAGTTACGTTCTCAATAAAAAACGAAACAAAAATCGCAATTAAGACCAGAGTTATAACCTAATATATGATGTGTGACTGACTGACTACATTCTGTGACTGACTGACATCTAAATTTTATTTTGACTTTAATATTCTGGAGCTGCAAATATTATACAAATATTACAAAATAATATGAAATTATAATAGATAAGTCCACCGCTGTGGTCTCGAGGTAGCCTGCTGCCTTGTCACGCAGCGGGCCCGGGTTCGATCCCCGGTCGGGACAGTTTTTCTGGGTGAGGTTTTCATCGGGTTTTTTCCTCACCTGTAAGATAAATGCCAAGAAAACTTTAACGCCCAAACTGTCCCCGAAACCATATGGCCATAATCATCCTCATCATCATCATCTTTCACCGGTGTGGAAAGCAACGGGAAACTACCACATCTACAGTTCCCTAGTAAAGCTGCAAGCATAGCGTAAAAATGCTATGATTGCAGTGAAAGACCTGCCCTCGGACAGAATTGCTATGGATGGATAAATATATAAAAAGCGATAATATGGAGATGAATAAAGAACTTCACTCCTTTTATCATGTATAGGAAATGTACAATTTGATAGCTGTAAAAATATTAAATAAATAGTGTAATTTATTTAACTTGGTTAGGGTAAACACTATAGTTATTGGCCACTTAAGAAATTATTTTTCTTTCTATGGTGCTAACGCACATAATACAATTCTGAAAGTCAAATATTATTAATGGAATGTCTTTTATGATGATTGCCCTAGGTATTCCAATAAAAATCCTATTTTGTTTTGTAATATATTTTATTTTATAATTTTTTTTATGAAAACTGGTACTTTTGTATAGTGATTGGCCACAATTTTATAGTTATTGGCCTATGTGATGATAGTGATTGGCCACAACATTTTTAAAAGGAAATTCACTTAATACAATGGGAATTTACACATACATGTTTTGTACAATGTTGCCATAATAAAGGCTAACGTAAATTAACAATAATTTGTGTAAAATAGAAATTAACAAATAATAATCCTTTGTTTGAATAAGTAGCATACTGGAACAATTTTAATACCCTTATTTACAATCCTACAACAGTTGACTTTTCAATACTTCTGCATACAGTTTATCCACTGCTGAATCTCCTGAATCAGAATCTTCGCACTCATATGAACTGTCTGAATTGTCTTCCTTGTAGCAAATATGGCACAGAAAATCATCTTCGTCATTTTGAGGAATATGTATCTGATGAGCCTTTGGTATGCACGTCTTGTGAAATAACTTGTGACATTCAGAACATGTTGTGTTTTCTTTCAATGTAATTACCTTCTTACAAAGAGAGCAACTAGGAAATAATACCCGCTTAACATTCGTCCTCGGCCTAGTTTCCAAATTTTCATCTCCCTTATCTGCCGGGTTCTGTGCAGCATTATTTGAGGGATGAATTTGTGATTTCTTATTCGCAGGAAATTTCGATTGTTTCTTTTCCTCCCGTTTTCTCTTTCGTTCTTCCTTCTGTTCCTCAATTTTACGCTTTTCTTCTTTCTTTTTTTCGAACATATCTTTGTATCTGTCTGAAGTTATTGCAAAAGGATGTCTTTCCGTTTGTCGTTTTCCTTTTCTCTTAGGTGTCTCAGGCCACACAAGAAACTCTCCCATATGATCAGTTTTGATTTTCCTTATGGAAGTTCTTACTTTCACAACTATCTGATGAAGTACTAGGCCTAATTTCTTCTGCATCACGAGATTCTGCAGTGCAGGAATTTTCACTGGACTTTTCAGCTGAAGCGTTGACTTTTCCTGAGCCTGACTCTTCATTCTGAAATTTTTCCCACAAGCGGTACAATACGAAAAATTCCTCTGTGTTTGATTCTAAAGAAATTACCTCTTTAATAGATTTTTAAACTTTTAAATTCTCTCCTCCCCGACGACGTCAACAAAAGTAGCATAGCCAAGAGTTTTGTGAATTTCATTAGATGCCTCTTGAGGTTGAATCCTGCTTGTTGTTGCTTCTGCCTTTGTTGATTTTGTCGACGATGCCAGACATTTAGAATAATCTACTGCATCTTCATCAAATGGATACAAGCCACATACACGAAAACCATTTACTAATGTTTGTATCTTCACACTTTTTGTCACAACATCCTGAAGAACAGGAGCAAAATTAGTTTTCGTGATGACTTCTCCATGGTGTTGTGTATGCCAATACCTGACAGCAGATTTCCATTCCTTCTTTAGGGGATGGAAAACTGCAACATCTGCTGGCTGAAGAATACGCGTGGTGTTTGGGTAAAGTGCAATTACCTCAATTTTAAATTCTGAACACATTTTGCTAAGTTCATATGTTAAATGTGTTTTGTGTCCATCAACAAACAAAATTACTGGGAATTTAATGCTTTGTCCTAGAAGAAATGGATGGAAGACATTGCAGATGTACTCGTAGAACACTTCTGCAGTCATCCATCCATTATCACTTTTACCAATTCCCCATCCTTTTGGTACAGATTGTGCCACTTTTTCTGGGATCCTTTGATATGGATAAATTATCATAGGACAACAAACAAGTCCACTTGCCGAAAACGTGAACATAACTGTCAGGTTCTCCTTCGATGCCCCACGTTCTACTGAATAAACATTCTTAGACCCTTTTTCTGCAAGCACCTTACCCGTAACTGGACATATCTGAAAGTTAGTTTCATCCCCATTAAAAACCCGTGTAGGATCAGATATAGCTTCTTCCAGACCATTGTCCTTAACATACTGATCTACTTCTTTAAACCAACTTCTTATGTCTTTCTCACTAACACATGAACTTGCGGCCGTGATTGCTTCGCTTGTTCTGGTAGTCAGTACAGAATGTCTCTTCAAAAAAGCCTGAAAATAATAATAAGTTGTGTAGTAGCCTACATAAGCTAAGTACTTATTAAAAATTTAAGCCTAAAAAACATTTCATCTCACCTTAATCCAACCTTCACCTGGTCGATTGTTTTTGAACGGATTTGGTCGGGGATTAGTGTTCAAATATTCCTGTACACTTGTTTGTAGATCTTCCTTTTTCCTAGGAAATCCTTTTCTTGCCAATTCTAGTATCCATCTGAAAATAATATTTGCCAAACCAAATTAGTAGGCTAAACAAACAGATAAAAAACAAGAATTTTAATAGGGTAGCCCGTAAATATAAAAAATAAAGGCTTTAATATAAATAATTTTTATCTTACAGACTGAAAGTTTAATTATAGGCCCATAAAGTTTAATGATTTCGAAGACGATTGTTCTTCTAGATAGGCTGTATTACCGTACCTGACTAGTGTTAATTCCTCTTCCTCGGAAAGTATTGTGTTTGGACCTAGGGTTACTTTATGATCTGGGTTATTTTATACGAAACTGCAAACTTGATTTTGGAACAAGAAACAACTTTGCTGCAGATCGTACAGATGCTCCATTTTCTTTCACATACTTGATAGCATTCTCCATTGCCTCTGTATTATAATTTATCTTCGGTAGTTTAGGCATTTTGCAATAAATAGGCCTAACTCTTCAAATAATGGTACCTATACAGCAAAAAGAAAGAACGTACAGTTATTGGCCACTTAGAAAATTAGCAATTGGCCAGGCGGCCAATCAATGAAATTACAATGAAATAAAATTCAGTGATTGGCCACCCACACATTCCATGAAATTGTTACACATATAATTACTAGAACAGTACCCACACATCAATTAATACTATTTCAATATATACCCAGAAGTATAATGAAGTATATGTAGATAAAGTTATTTTAAATACAATTATTCGTAACTAAAATCCTTAAGAAATTGCTAAGACTTACCAACACAAAATGGCTATTCAACACCTTCTTCTACAAATTTCACCATCACTTCAAGTGCTGACATCTGACTGCTACAATATTAAACAGGAATAACAGGGAGTGTTCAGAGATGACATCTAGCCACTTACATATGAACTAGCACAAAATATAGCATAGTTATTACAGTATTAAATGTAAATGACCAATCACTGGTGGGTGGCCAATGACTGTACTGTTTACCCTACCAATTATCATTTTAAATTTCACAAAAAAAATATTAACTTTTTAACAACGTAGGGCCTTCTCTATAGTTAAATGTGCCTAATATGGGTATAATTTTATTACAACCATATTAACTGATTAAAATTTATCTGATACTGTTAATGGATTTAACCATTAAAGTAAATAAAAATGCCGATATGGAATTTGCATTGTTCGTTCCAGATCACTAAAATTAACTTTCACGCGTCTCAACTACAAAGAAAAAAAAATTAACGAAAAAGTACAGTATACAAATTATTGAAATTTGTATTTAAATATGGAAAATTCTGTTATAATTATTTCAAAGCAACTGCTTACAAATTACTTTGCTGACATGAGTTCCATTTTTAAACTAAACAATCGAAAGAAATATCTTACAACGCGCGAAATCTTACTTTATGTTTGTCTGTTTGCAGCAGGTGCACATAGTACAGTGTTGTCATACGTATTTTCACTGTTGGTTCCCAATAACGTTACACCCAATAATAATTTTATTTTACACTACAGGTTATACATACTTAATCACATATACTCCACACCAATTGTATTTTTTATACAAGAAACTTCATATGATTAAAACTGCTTTTACAATTAACAAGCATGACTCTGTTACAATGTGGCAACATCCCACTGTGAATCCCCGATAATGCGGCACACATATCATGTCAAATGTCAAACAAATGCGTGAACCTTTCAGGTTCAAGGCCTTCCACACACACATTTTCTAAACACATATGAACCGCCCACCTGCTTCTAATTCCACTGACTTAATAACATACATATTGAAGAATCGCATAATGAAAAATTATTTAAATGCCATTAATACAAAGATAAAAATGTAATTAATATAATTAACGTAATTACTTTACAAGACTCGTTAATACTTTTTTGTTAGTTATGTGCCGATAACGTAGAATGCCAGAGGATATTTGGATCCATCAATTGTCGTATTGTGTACAATAATTTTTGTATGTTTCATGTGACTTACTGTAGCTTACTCTTAATAATTATAGGGCGCATTTTAATTATCTAGAATTTTATAATACAATTATTTGTATTACATTTATAATCAGGAAGGACCGAAATATGGTATAACAAAAGAGTCGGTGAAACAAAACAAATTTATACAGTGAAATCGTAAAACAAAATTTCGTTTAATTTTGCATGTGTTTTCAGGTTTCGGAATATATCATGTTCTACTATTAATTTAGATAAGGGAGGAAAGGAGATTACAAGTATTTGAGAACAAAGTACTTAGGAACATTTTTGGACCAAAGAGAGATGAACAGACAGGTGAATGGAGAAGACTACATAACAATGAACTTCATGGTCTTTATAGGAAGCCAGATATAATAAGAACAGTTAAGTCTCGTAGACTGCGATGGGCAGGACATGTTGCACGTATGGGGAATGAAAGACTTTCATGGAGGCTTCTTCAAGGAAAGCCAGAGGGAAAACGCCCAGTTGGTAGACCAAGAATGAGGTGGGAGAATAACATTAACAATGATTTGAGGGAAGTAGATTATACAGGGAATGATTGGAAAGCATTAGCTCAGGATAGGGATGTATGGAGAGAATATGTCAGCGCGGCCATGAACCGACGGGTTTGATAGTGCCAGTGAGTAAGTGAGTAAGTATAATCCGTATTTCAAACATTAACTTCTATAAACGGAAAATTTCATCTGCAAAAAAATATCTCATCGAAAAAATACTCCTGCGCCAATTTCAAAATTTTCAAAAAATGACATTTTCATGTAATTACTCTACATTTAAATCCTTCCGCTGGCTGCCTTTAAGCTCAAATTGTCACAGAAGAAGGGCCAGTAATTATTTAATGAAACAGCTGAGCCGAACAGTCTACCAGCTTTCCTAAACCATGTTTATGTTAATACACAGCGGAGTCCAGCAAGCAACTGACTGCGTTATGCGTATTAGCAATGTAAGTGAGAGGACAAAAAGTCAGTCAGTCACAGAACTCCTGCGGGAAAAATAATGATTTTACAAGAAAATGTCATCTATACTTTTTTGTTAGTTGTGTACCGATAACGTAGAATCGAAGAGGAAATTTTAATCCATCAATTATTATGTTGCGTACAGTATTTTTTATCCGTTTTCTGTGACTACTGACCATAACTTACAGTTAATAACTATAGGACACATTTAAGGTATATAGAATATTAAAATCCAATTAATATTGTTTAATTTACGACCAAGGAGGACCAAAGTATGGTATAACAAAAGATTTTGTGAAATAAAACGAATTCTTACGACCAAATCATTAAACAAGAGATTGGCAAAATTTTGCGTATTTTTTCAGGCTTGGAGTATGACAAGTTCTACCGCTATTATTAGATTAAAATAATGCACATTTGAAACATTTTCTTATATAATTACAAAATTTGATATTTACAGATATATATTACATCAACAGATTTATTTCTGCGTCAGTTTCAAAATTTTCACCTCGCTATGACATTTTCGTTGAATCGCTCAATAATATAATCTCATTATTACTAGATGTATTGGGATATAAATGCAGAGGTCGGTTGTTCAAGTCCCGTCTGAACTTTTACTTTTCTTATCTTATTTTCAGCTTGCATTGATCAATGTCTAAGATTCATTTATAATATACATATACATATCCCATGCGCTACCCATTACGCCACCGAAATGTCTATTACAAACATTTATTTCTCTTATAATAATATATTCTTATTATTACTAAATGTAGTGGGATACAAAACCAGATGTCCGGGTTCAAGTCCCGTCCGAGCATTTATTTTTCTTATGATGTCATTTTAAGCTTGCATTGCTCATAGTCAAAATTTAATTACAATATACTGTATATACATCCCAGTGCTCTACCGACTACGACACCGAGCAAGTCTAGTACAAACATTCATTTCTCTTAAAATAATACATTCTCGTTATTAATAGATATAGTGAGATATAATACCTGAGGTCCTGGTTCAAGTCCCGCCCGAGCATTTATATTTCTTATCATGCCAATTCGAGCTTGCATTGGCATTTGTCAAAAATTTAATAATAATAATAATAATAATAATAATAATAATAATAATAATAATAATAATAAATAAATAAATATATATATATATCCCAGTGCGCTACCGATTATTATACACCGAGCAAGTCTAGTACAAACATTCATTTCACTATCATGATCTTGATGAAGGTTTTCGGGCTGTAAGGCCGTGGTCGTCTGGCTTGTAGTTCCCCTACGTTTCGCCAAAGACTGCGTCGGGGAACTACAAGCCTCACGACCACGGCCTACAGCCCGAAAACCTTCATCAAGATCATCATAGCAACTCCGCCCGTGAAAGTCTACGTGAATACATTCATTTCACTTATAATAATATATTCTAATTATTAGTATATGTAGTGGGATATAACTCCAGAGCTCCGGGTTCAATTCCCGTCCGAGCATTTATTTTTTTATCATGTAATTTTATGCATGCATTGCTAAAAGCCAAAAATTTAATTATAACATATATATATATATATATATATATATATATATATATATACGAGTATATAATATTTCCGCCTCGCAAGATTTACAAAAAAAAAATATTAACTTCGTAACACTATTCCACGAAATGGGTTTTTTTAGAAATAAAAAACAAATATGTTGGCGTAATAACAACTTACGTTGCAGAGCAACGACACTGTATGTGAATATTGAAAAAGTCAGTTTTGATTTGATTTTAATAAAATACAATCCTCCCTTTACCAGGTAAATACTAAATACAATTAGAAATGCCATACTTATCACGGATTAAAATGTTTGACAATATATTACGTTTTGTGTTGTTCACATTTGAAAGCTATCATATGCTTACTTGCTTACTTACTACCCTATCCTGAGCTAATGCTTTCCAATCATTCCCTGTATAATCTACTTTTCCTCAAATCACAGTTAATGTTATTCTCCCACCCCATTCTTGGTCTACCAACTGGGCGTTTTCCCTCTGGCTTTTCTACAAGAAGCTTCCATGCAAGTCTTTCATTCCCCATACGTGCAACATGTCCTGCCCATCGCAGTCTACGAGACATGACTGTACTTATTATATCTGGCTTCCTATAGAGACCATGTAGTTCACTGTTATGTAGTCTTCTCCATTCACCTGTCTGTTCATCTCTCTTTGGTCCAAAAATTTTCCTAAGTACTTTATTCTCAAATACTTGTAATCTCCTTTCCTCCCTTAAAGTAAGAGTATATGTTTCGCACTCATACAATATAACTGGTAGAATAATAGTTTCAATATATTTTCAGTTTAACGTTTTTTGAAAGGAGTTGGGACATCAAAAGTCTCTGCAATGCATAATAGCACGCATTTCCAGAATTGAGCCTATGTTTAATTTCTTTGTGCATCTCATTCCTATTTGTGATTATTGTTCCTAGGTATTTGAATTCAGCCACTTTCTCAAAATTTCCCTCATTTGTCACAAGCTGTCCATTTCCATTATGTAATGTATTTCTACGTGTGACCATATATTTAGTTTTATTGATATTTACTTCAAGTCCTAAGTTCTTAGTGTTACTCAATAGTGTGTATCTCCTCACTATCGGCCAACAAAACTACATCATCAGCATAAACTAACAGTTTATTAATACCATTCAGTTGTAAGCCTTCCTCATTCTCTAAAGATTTAATGGCATGCTCTAGTACAAAATTAAATAGTAGAGGAGACAGTGCATCTCCTTGCTTCAAGTCATTCTGGATTTCAAAAGTGTCCGAAAACTCTTTGCCTACACACACCCTACTCTTTGTGCCATTTAGACACATTCGTATAAGTCTAACTAACTTTTAGGAATTCCGAACTCCAGCAGGATACTATATAACCTCTCGCTCTTAATTGAACCATATGCTTTTTTTAAGTCTACGTATAATTGATGTACAGTACCATTATATTCCCATTTATTTCCTAAAATCTGATCTGTTGTAGACCTGTTTCTTCTAAATCCACATTGATGATCTCCTAGAATGTCATCGATATAGGGAGTAAGTCTGCTTACTAATATATTTGTTAGAATTTTGTACGAAGTTGAAAGTAATAAGATGCCCCTGTAGTTGTTGCAATCAATTATATCTCCTTCCTTATAAATTGGTACGATAATTGATTCTTTCCATTCATCTGGAAGAGCTTCTTTTTCCCAAATCATACTAAGCAACCAGCCTAGTTTGTCCATTAAATTATCTCCCCCTGATTTTATCAGTTCTGCAGGGATCTCATCTGAACCTTATGCTTTATACATCTTCAATTTTTCAATCGCCATTTCAACCTCTAATGCTTTTGGTTCTGCGACTAGCATTTCTGCTGTCTGTAAATTATCCTCCTCAATGTCCTATTCTGTATGTACATTTAATAGCTGATTAAAGTAACTTTTCCATCTATTTAATATAGTCCTGGAATCTGCAATCATATCCCCATTTTCATTCGGAATTATGTTTGTTCTAGCCTGAAACCCTTTCTTCTCTATACTAATTACCTGATATAATTCTCTAATGTTCTTATTTTTTGCGTTCAATTCCGATCCGATTGAGGGTCTCTCCACTTTTCAGCGGTTGCCCTTTTACCAGTCGGCTGCTGGCCCTTCACATCCACATGTGTCAATCACAGAGGTAGATGAACAACAGCCATTGTAGGGGTGACATGTGGTTAGCATGTCGAGTCCCCCAGCCGTTATAGCTGCTTCCTCAACCTGGAGCCGCTACTTATTGTAGCTATCCAATTGCCTCACGATGCTGGGTGGGCACCGGTACCATATTGGCCGAAATACCATGAGAAAATTTCTTCCCCCAAGGAGACCCGAACCAGCGCAAGTCCCGTAGCTCTGCGCCAAGGCTTCCTACCTTAACCGCTCGGCTACGGCGCGTTCAATTCAAGATCATTAATCTTCTCTTTCAAATATTCCCTCTTTTTACTCTTTAGTAACTTGGTGGTTTCCCGTCTAATACTACCCATTCCTCCAAATTTACCTAATTTGGCTCATGTAACCATTTCATTTTTGCTAGCTTTCTTTCCTTTACAATGTCGGCACATTCCTCATCAAACCGTTTCTTGTTTTGCCTCTTTTTTAAACTACCAATACTTTCTAATGCTGACATTTTAATAGTATCTCTTATAGCCTCCCATTCTTTATTTATATCAGTTTCTGAAAGCTATCATATAAGAATTTTAAATATAAAATTTCAAATTTTTGTGTCTATATATATTTTTTAGATATGATTTTATGTTATTCGAAATTACAAGCGCAAATTCAAAATAAAAATGAATATAATTCCTCCGTCAGTTTTATATATACATATATGTGACATGGTAAGAAAAATTAATAAAAGCTCGGACGGGACTTGAACCTGAACCTGTGGAATTATCAAAGTGCTCTATCGATTAAGCCACGGAGCAAATCTAGCACAAACATTCATTTCTATTATAATAATACATTGTCATTATTACTGGATGTAGTGGGATATAAATCCAGAGGCCTGCGTTCAAGTCCGTCCGAGCATTTATTTTTCTTACCATGCCATTTAAGCTTCCTTTGCCCAATGTCAAAAATTTAATTACAATAATATATATATTCCATTGCGCTACCGATTACGCCACGAAGGAAGACTAGTACAAATATTCTGTTCTATTGTATAAAATATAATCGCATTATTAATAGATGTAGTGGGACATAAATCAAGTGGCTCAGGTTCAAGTCCCGTCCGAGCCTTTATTTTTCATGTCATATCATTTTCAGTTTGCATTACTCAATGTCAAAAATTTAATTCTTACATATAAGTTATATATATATATACCATTGAGCTAACGATTACGCAACCGAGCAAGTCTAGTACAAGCATTTATTTCTCTAATATTAATATATTCCCAATATTAGTAGAAGTCGTGGGATATAATTCCAGAGGTCCGCGTTCAAGTCCCGTCCGAGCTTTTATTTTTCTTATCATGTCATTTAAGATTGCATTGTACAATGTCAAAAATTTAGTTATAAAATATATACTTACTTACTCACTGGCACTATCGAACCCGTTGGTTCATGGCCGCACGGACATAAGCTCTCCATACATCCCTATCCTGAGCTAATGTTTTCCAATCATTCCCTGTATAATCTACTTCCCTCAAATCATAGTTAATGTTGTTCTCCCACCTCATTCTTGGTCTACCAACTGGGCGTTTTCCTTCTGGCTTTCCTACAAGAAGTTTCCATGCACGTCTTTCATTCCCCATACGTGCAACATGTCCTGCCCATCGCAGTCTACGGGACTTAACTGTTCTTATTATATCTGGCTTCCTATAAAGACCATGTAGTTCATTGTTATGTAGTCTTCTCTATTCACCTGTCTGTTCATCTCTCTTTGGTCCAAAAATTTTCCTAAGAACTTTATTCTCAAATACTCGTAATCTCCTTTCCTCCCTTAAAGTAAGAGTCCATGTTTCGCACCCATATAATATAACTGGTAGAACAATAGTTTTATATATTTTCAGCTTAACGTTTTTTGAAAGGAGTTGGGACATCAAAAGTCTCTGCAATGCATAATAGCATGCATTTCCAGAATTGAGCCTATGTTTAATTTCTTTGTGCATCACATTCCTATTTGTGATTATTGTTCCTAGGTGTTTAAATTCAGCCACTTCCTCAAAATTTCCCTCATTTGTCATTAGCTGTCCAGTTCCATTATATAATGTATTTCTACGTGTGACCATATATTTAGTTTTACTGATATTTACTTCCAGTCCTAATTTCTTAGTCTTACTCAATAGTGTGTGCGTGTAGGCCTTTAGTATCTCCTCGCTATCGGCCAGTAGTACTACATCATCAGCATAAACTAACAGCTTATTAATACCATTGAGTTGTAAGCCTTCCTCATTCTCTAAAGATTTAATGGCATGCTCTAGTACAAAATTAAATAGTAGAGGAGATAGTGCATCTCCTTGCTTTAACCCATTCTGGATTTCAAAAGTGTCTGAAAACTGTTTGCCTACACGCACCCTACTCGTTGAGCCATTTAGACACATTCGAATAAGTCTAACTAACTTTTTAGGAATTCCCAAACTCCAGCAGGATACTATATAACTTCTCCCTCTTAATTGAATCATATGCTTTTTTGAAGTCTACATATAGTTGATGTACAGTACCATTATATTCCCATTTCTTTTCTAAAATCTGTCTTATACTAAAAATCTGATCTGTTGTAGACCTGTTTCTTCTAAATGCACATTGATGATCTCCTAGAATGTCATCAATATAGGGAGTAAGTCTGCTTACTAATATATTTGTTAGAATTTTGTACGAAGTTGAAAGTAATGAGATGCCCCTATAGTTGTTGCAATCAGTTTTATCTCCTTTCTTATAAATTGGTACGATAATTGATTATATATATATATATATATATATATATATATATATATATATATCCCAGTGCGCTACCGATTACGCCAGCGAGCAAGTCTAGTACAAACATTCATTTCTCTTATAATAATTTATTCTAATTGTTACATGATGTAGTGGGATATGAATCCAGAGGTCCGGGTTCAAGTCCCGTCCGACTATTTATTTTTCTTATCATGTCATTTTATGCATGCATTGCTAAAAGCTAAGAATTATATTATAACACACACATATATATACTATATATATAATTTATCCGCCTCGCAAATTTACAAAAAAAAAATATTAACTTCGTAACACTATTCTATGAAAAGGGTTATTTAGCAAAAAAATAACAAATATGTTGACGTAATACCAACTTACGTTGCGGAGCAACGCCTCTGTGTGTGGAAATTGAAAAAGTCAGTTCTGATTTGAATTTAATAAAATACAAACGTTTGACGAGTTTAAATATAGTTTGTAACAGTATTTTTTTGGAATGAAGAAAGCGCAGCTCTTCCGTTATCAGGTAAATATTAAATACAATTATAAATATCATATTTATCATGGAATAAAATGTTTGAAAATATATTACGTTTTTTACTTTTCATATTTGAAAGCTAACATATAAGAAATTTAAATACAAAATTTAAAATGTTTCTGTCTGTGTATATTTTTAGACATGATTTTAATTTTTACTAAATTACAAGCGCAAATTTAAAATAAAAATTAATATAATTCCTGCTTCAAATTATATATATATATATATATATATTTTTTGGGGGGGTTGTGTGTGACATGACAAGAAAAATGAAAAATTCCTCCTTAAACAATTCTTCCAACTTTACTTGAACCCGAACCTGTGGATTTATCCCAGTGCTCCTCTCGATTACCCCACCGAATCCAGTATAGTAGAAACATTCATTTCTAGTACTATAATATATTCTCATTATTACTGGCTTTGGTGGGATATAAAAGCAGAGGTCCGGGTTCAAGTCCTGTCTGAGCATTTATTTTTCTTATACCATTGTAAGCTTGCATTGCTCCATGTCACAAATATAAGTAGACAAATATATATATTATATATATATATATATATATATTCCATTGCGCTACCTATTACACCACCAAGCAGGTCTAGTACAAATAATATAAACTCATTATTATTAGATGTAGTGGGATATAAATTAAGTGGTCAAGTTTCAAGTCCCATCCGAGCCCTTATTTTTTCTTATCATGTCATTTTAAGCTTGCCCATTGCGCTACCGATTACGCCACCGAGCCAGTCTAGTACAAACATTTATTTATCTTATAGTAATATATTCGCTTTATTACTAGAAGTAGTGGGATATGAATCCAGGGGTCCGCGTTCAAGTCCCGACCGAGGATTTATTTTTCTTATGTCATATATGATTACATTGTTCAATGTCATAAATTTAGTCATAAGAGTATATATATATATAATATATATATATATATATATATATCCCAGTGTTCTACCTATTATGCCACTGAGCAGGTTTAGCACTAACATTCATTTCTCTTATAATACTGTATTGTTATTATTACCAGATGCAGTGGGATATAAATCCAAGGGTCCGGG
Source organism: Diploptera punctata (assembly GCA_030220185.1). Lineage (NCBI taxonomy): Eukaryota > Metazoa > Arthropoda > Insecta > Blattodea > Blaberidae > Diploptera > Diploptera punctata. Next base: position 109,819 of record JASPKZ010008041.1, on the reverse strand, counting down.
TTCAATTCCCGTCGGAGCATTTATTTTATGACATTTTATGCCTGCATTGCTCAATGTCAAATTTATTATTATTATTAAATGTGTATATATATATATATATATATATATATATATATATATAACCCATTACGCAACCGATTGCGCCACGCAGCAAGTCTAGTACAAACATTCATTTCCGTTACAATAATATATTCTCATTATTACTATAAGTAGTGGGATATAATTCCAGAGGTCCGCCTTCAAGCCCCGTCCGAGCATTTATCTTTCTTTTCATCTCATTTTAAGCTTGTATTGCTCAATGTCAAAATTTTATTTACAATATATATATACCAGTGCGCTACCTATTACGCCACCAAGCAAATGTACTACATACATAAAATTCTCTAATATAAAATATACTTATTATTACTAGATGTAGTAGGATGTAAATCCAGAGGTCCGGATTCACGTCCCGTCAGAACATTTATTTTTCTAATCATTTCATTTTATGTCTGCATTGCACAATGTCAAAAATTACCGATTACGCCAGCAAGCAACTCTTGTACAAATATTTATTTCCCTTATAATAATATATTCTGATTAATACAACACGTAGTGGGATTTAAATGCTGAGGTGCGGCCTCAAGTCCCGTCCGAGCACTTATTTTTCTTATCATATTATTTTAAGCTTGCATTGCTCAATGTCAAAAATTAATTTATTATATGTATGTATATGTGTGTGTGTGTGTGTATATATATATATATATATATATATATATGGTATGATAAGAAAAATAAATGCCTGGACGGGATTCGAACCCGGATCTCTGAGTCTGTACCTCAGTGTGATATCCATTACACCACCAAGTGAATCCAATTCAAACATTTATTTTTCTTATACATGTATTATATTCTCCATTATTACTAGATGTCGTGTGGCAAGTCAGTCACACAGCCTCCTGTGTAAATCTAAATAAATCCCTATCGGCAATAATAAGCGGATAAAATTATAATATCATTTAATGAAGCAGTTACTGGACTTAGGTCATATTTATATTCAAATTGATCAGGCAAGCGAGTAGAACCTGATTATGTAGGCGCAAAGGTCATATAAAATGATCCAAAGAAGTCAGCATCGATGTAATTAAATTGCTAGTTATTAAGGAGGGTACTGTCAACTCAGGTAATGTAAACCTTTCTTTTGTTAAGACGGAAGTGGCTGACACATGATAATAACTTACTAATGACAAAATCCTTTGCTCGACAGATTGAGTAGAAATATCTTCTAAGCCTCCAGTTAACTGATTTATCGTGATAACCATAACCCATTAGCTAAATGTACAAGCGGGGGTTTTACCCTGACACAAAACTACGCTAGCAAAAAGTGTGGGAATATGACAATTTTCTAGCGTCTGATGCCTAGGAAAAAACCCAAGCCTAAGAAAAAAAACCCAAGCCTAGCTAATGTTTGTGACCCGACTGTACGTGAAGCCAGCACGGGAAAAAAAGGTCCAACCTCTGAAGGCGTAAATCGCCAATAATAAATTTGTAACACCCCCGGGAGCATAAGATGCAGGTGCGCATTAACCAATTATATGTTTCGTTATCTGTGCCTAACCTGCGACCTTAGGTCCACTAAGATCGAGGTAATGGGAGTAGTAACTAATTTACCTATAGGCGAAGACAGAGGCTTCTCCTCGTCACTTCTCTCGTATAAAATTGCATCAAGTCACTTCTCCGTATATATAATTTCTCATCAATTCACGTTCTCGTATACAAATTCCAATCAAGTCACCGTCTTCCGTATAAAATAACATCACAGTCACTCTTCGTGTACGATAAAGCAAAGTACACTTCTCAAACACTCTAAACTCGTCATAAATAGAAAGTGTTAAATAAAGTCACTTCAGATATATACAATTACGTGCACTTTCATAAAAGATAAAGAATTAAACTACTTTTACCCAGACATTCTCTATACATTAATTCTGCCCGACGAAGTCCGCGTGGAATCCCGAGATAAGAACCTCAACTCTATAACCGATTACCAACCTGAGCAACACCTAAGTCTCACGACTCTGGAGAACTCCTGCAGTATTCCTCGTGTCACTAAAAATCCAATCTTTACCTCTTTACCTAACCATAAACCCTCCTCCATAGTGGCTTCCCTAACGTGCGGGCAGATAAAAGGTCCTAAACGTAATACAACGAAATAGAAAATCCACACGCGGCCAGAACTACTAAGCTCTGCCCCACGACCACTAGGCAACCAGCGACAGTAGAAGATGATGGCAACAAGCAACCACACCCTGGATCGCGGAACGAGAAAGACCAGCCAACTGAAGGAAGGAAGCAGTACGTGACACAACAGCAGAATAAGCAGTTTTTTTACTTTTTACATATATAAGAAATCAAAATATTACAGTGAATTTTAACGGAAATTATATCTGTGTGTCTATTTATGTTGTTAAGAAGGAGGAAAAAACAGGGGCCTATGGCAAGATATAGATAAAAAAATCGGCGCTAGAAGAGACGACAATATGACAAGGAGAAGCGCGTGTGGGCAAATGGATGAAGGAGTGAACGAAATCGTACGGATGGGAAAAAGAGGATACTGAACGCTGCGTAGAGGCAACTCAGAGCAGGACACAAGGGAGACATATGACAGGGAAAAACAAGCATACAAGGAAAAAAACCCTGACAAGAGTGAGTACAGAGAACACATCAGAGTAGACAAAATACTGATATTAATACAGTTTTAGAATAGTTCATGAAACGAAACGAAGAATTATTTGAAAAAATCAAGGGTATAAAGAAAACTGGAATTAGCAACCACTAAGGGATGAGATGAAAAAAGTAGAGAGATGGTTAGATAGCGAAAATAAATGACATCGTCAGCATGTCGTAGTAATAAAGACTCACATAAAAGTCGTCGATACATAAAACTGATTAAAGACTTAGAGAAAACACTAAACAGGGTAATACACAGATCAAATGAGAACAGAGATGATACAATAAATATAACAACGTTACAAACGTAACCTACGGGGAGGAAACAGGAGGAACTACAAGGGGAAATAAAACGAGTCGACAAGACATCTGCTCTGTAGGTTGCGAGAACGCTGACAAAAGGGTGAACTGATATGTGTTTATCTGTACAACAAGAACGCTAGCCGACTAACAAGCAAACACTAAAACTCCCACCGTAGCTCAGCCTCAGAAATTGTGGAGTCAGGCGAAACGCTCCAGAAAGAATCGAAACAATAGTTGATTCTAGATTTACACGAGTTAGGCACTAATATAGAACAGAAAGTGACTAACGAAATCAGCAAACTAAATGATGAAATAAGCGTCCTCACAGAGAAAATTAATAGCGGATGTCAAAAAGATAGGACCCCCGAAAATGAATCACACGCGTCGGAGAGTGTTTCTTGGACGACGGCTAACCACAAAGCACGTGCGCATACAGAAGTACTAGGGAACCCGGAGATCGCTAGTAGTTCTGTGGTGCATACTAATGTAAGCGAACCAGATAGTATACACGGGTCAGCCCCGTACTACAATTCCTCTTTCATTGATATCCCATTGCCGGAATATAACGAAAGTGAAACAAACCCCATCCAGTTCATTGAAGAACTGGAAAACTATTTCAAAATTAAATGTATTCCGAAACACTTGTATATGTATATTGTTAAAAAGTGCCTGAAAGGCAACAGTCTTATGTGGTTCGAGGTTACTTTATCCACTGATGCTCCATACGAGATATTTAAGCAAACATTCCGTAACAAATTTTTTAGTTACGAGAAACAAATGGATATAAAATACGAGATACGCAATGGGACATATGATAAGAGGAAAAACTTGACGTACAGCGAGCATTTTCTGGCCTTGGCTAAAAAAGCCAAATTTATCTCGCCGAGTTACCCTTAACCGGAATTCGTACGAACGCTAATCAACCATTATCCGCAGGCAATTAGGCACAGCTTGCTAATCGCGCGCGTTAGCACATACGACCAAATGATAGAAATGCTAACTATCCTGGAAGCGGGCGACAATAGGGGTAATAATCAAAGTGGAAGTAGGGAAGTAGGAAATTGCAGGGAAAATACGAGTAGGAACAACTCGAACTCCGGACCTAACCGTTCAGACGAGAGGGGGGAAGCCGCGCCCGACATACGGAAGAACAATGACCACTATCGAGGAGAGGACAGGAGATTTAGTAATATGCAGGGTAACAATAGACAATACAGGAACGAGAATAGGGACAACAATGGTTATGGTAGAGGGCACAAGGATCTCAGGAGGGACCAGAAGGGTAAAGAATCTAGGGTCAACATGATAAACATAGGAAGGAGTGCAGAGGGCCCACGGAACCAGATTTATGGAAACATAAGGGACCATAGATACATTCCAGCGCAGAGGGGATACGATTATGACCGTACATGCACAAGGCCAGGAAATGAACAACGTACTAATCAGGTATATGTAAGCGAGGACCTGGATAGATGTGAATAAATTACCATGCGTGTGTTCAGAGTTTGTTGCGTGTGAGCGTAATGCCGCAAAATATGTATATATAATAATAGTACAGGAGGCTTTTGCGAGTTAACAGACTGTGAAATTAGACACTAATAGTATTAAGGGTAGACAGACGGACAGTGAAAGTTGACACTCGAAAAAAAGGGGGGAGAGATTTTTACACGTAAGAATGACAACGGAATGGATATATTACGTATGTATGTATGTCTTGCATTGTACTATATTTTATTGTGTGCACAGGTAGGCTACCGTGATTTTGGGTACGAGATAGGTAAGGAAGTGGTTATATACCGACAGAGTTTTGATTTAACATACAAAAAGTACAAACATATAAGCTCTACATAATCCCCAAACAAATTAAAAACAAGACCTGATAAATTATACTTAAATGCATGAACCAGTTTTCACGGGATTCGAACTCAATACTAGCTGAGATTAGGACATAAATGAATAGTATTAGTAAAAAAAATAAATAAATAAATGTTGTATGGTAAAGTACCAAATATAATCAGTAATTAAAATAAATAACACTAATAAAGTGATTAAATAGGCCTAGATTAAAACGCTAATCGCGAGAGGAAAGGGCACAATGATTGTGAAAAAAAATAAATATAATGAAATGTCGATTTAGATATTAATCATGATAATACCCCCATATTGATGAATATGATATAATTAATTGAATTAGTGTGAATACATAACACATGCATGTCCACTTTCAGCTAAGATTGAGGGTGATTAATAAATTGTTGATTTGAACTTAACGATGGAGAATGGATCTATATTTTTAAATGTTTTAATCCAATCGCTCGAGCAGAAAGCTGCATTATCTACTTAATCTAGGAAAGTAAAAGTACTTGATAGATTTTAATGTTCTATTATTTTATTATTGATGAAAGAACGCACCTAAGTCAAAAGGTTAAAATTCAGTAAAGGTTAAAATGAGCCCAGATAGGCTATCGTCATTGTTTAATACATGTAGGTAATTGAAGAAACTTGTACAATCTGAATACGAATAATATCATGATGATTATGATTATTTTGTATAAAATAACAATCAGACAGTGTAAACATAGGAGCTAATGAGACAGGGTGAAGCTCAATGCACCTTAATTGAAAGGCCGAGTGGCGGTGTGAACCTATAAAGCGTGAGGAATTTTTTTGTTGATTATATTTACAGAATTTAATTTGTAGACGTGGGCCGAAGCGGCACGCCACTGTGTTTGTATAACACGTGCTATTTTGTTGAAAATATTTGAGGGCAAGGGATCCCGTATTACCTAGTTAATGAGGTCATGATCGCTGATGGAAGCGAATGTGACAATTTGTGCGAATTTGTATTCGACATTAATAATGAGATGAGATGAAGTCATGGTCGCTGGTGGAAGCGAATGTGACATACTATGCGATTCTGTATTCGAAGGAAATGATTTTGCACGCTTAAGAAAATAACGTCGTTTGGCTGAGTAATGATGGAGCCTGTTATGCTTTGGCCGAGTAAATGAGCCGAAATATGTTGAGGATAAAATGTTAAGAATCATGAATATTTCATGGATTAATAATCATGATGAATTCGTATGTATGCAATACCTATGGGGAAAAATGATATCAGGGTGTAATACTATCAATAATAATTGTTTATAACGATAGCACAGCTGCTTAAAAGCGATATTTTAGTATTTTGGTCGCAAACATATGATCCACGTAAATAAGTCTTATTGACTCAATTTAAATTAAGTTTAGCAAAACTGAAGTATTATTCGACATATGGTTTGAAGTAGACAAAACTGGTTCATCGCAAATTAATTCCCAAGCTGTAGACGCACATTATAATGTAGGTAGATATTAAGGTGTAAATGAAATTGTAAATAAACAGTTACACATGAAGAAACAATTTATGCTATACTGGTATTCAACTAAATAGTTTTGAATGGTAATTGTATAAGCATGAATGGTTTGAGTAGACCACCAAATATATATTAAGGGTGTATCTTTTTTTTCCTTAATGAATATTTATGTATGTCTATATTGCAGAAAGTGAGTCTATTTAACCTCAAAGAACGATCCCAGGTAAAAGGGATACATATCAGTGTTTACAATCTGAACATAATTGACGTGCTGGCAACACTCTCAGGGTTAACGTGCTCTAACCAAAATATTATAGTCATTTTTTTAAAGGCCACTATAGCTATGATACTAGCATTATATTATGCGAGAGGATTATAAACAAATGAAAAAATCCCTTGATTTTTCCATTTGATTATAGGGCATATGTGGCAAGTCAGTCACACAGCCTCCTGTGTAAATCTAAATAAATCCCTATCGGCAATAATAAGCGGATAAAATTATAATATCATTTAATGAAGCAGTTACTGGACTTAGGTCATATTTATATTCAAATTGATCAGGCAAGCGAGTAGAACCTGATTATGTAGGCGCAAAGGTCATATAAAATGATCCAAAGAAGTCAGCATCGATGTAATTAAATTGCTAGTTATTAAGGAGGGTACTGTCAACTCAGGTAATGTAAACCTTTCTTTTGTTAAGACGGAAGTGGCTGACACATGATAATAACTTACTAATGACAAAATCCTTTGCTCGACAGATTGAGTAGAAATATCTTCTAAGCCTCCAGTTAACTGATTTATCGTGATAACCATAACCCATTAGCTAAATGTACAAGCGGGGGTTTTACCCTGACACAAACTACGCTAGCAAAAAGTGTGGGAATATGACAATTTTCTAGCGTCTGATGCCTAGGAAAAAACCCAAGCCTAAGAAAAAAAACCCAAGCCTAGCTAATGTTTGTGACCCGACTGTACGTGAAGCCAGCACGGGAAAAAAAGGTCCAACCTCTGAAGGCGTAAATCGCCAATAATAAATTTGTAACACCCCCGGGATCATAATAGGAGGGCGCATTAACCAATTATATGTTTCGTTATATGTGCCTAAGCACTGACCTTAGGTCCACTAGATCGAGGTAGTGGGAGTAACTAATTTACCTATAGGCGAGAGAGGCTTCTCCTCGTCACTTCTCGTATAAAATTACATCAAGTCACTTCTCGTATATAATTTCATCAAGTCACTTCTCGTATAAAATTACATCAAGTCACTTCTCGTATATAATTTCATCAAGTCACTTCTCGTATAAAATTACATCAAGTCACTTCTCGTGTACGATCAAACAAAGTCACTTCTCAAAAATACTTCGATCTGAAAGTTAAATAAAGTCACTTCATATATATACAATTACTTGCAGTTTATAAAAGATAAGAATAAACTACTTTTACCAGACATTCTCTACACATTAATTCTGCCCGACGAAGTCCTCGTGGAATCCCGAGATAAGAACCTCAACTCTACCGATTACCAACCTGAGCAACCTAAGTTCTCACACATGGAGAACTCCTTCAGTATTCCTAGTGTCACTAAATCCAATCCTTACCTCTTTACCTAACAATAACCCTCCTCCAGTCGCGAGAACTCGGTCTTCACTGCCATCTAGTAGCTGACTATAACAAGTAAGCAAATTAAAGATAATAGTTTTACTTTATAGCAGTGACGCTTTATCGATATTATAATTAAATATTTAACATTGAGCAATGCAAGCTTAATATGGTATGATTATATATATATATATATATATATATATATATATATATATATCCCAGTGCGCTACAAATTAAGCTACCGTGCAAGTCTAGTACAAACATTTATTTCTCTTATAATAATATATTCTCATTACTACTAGATGTAGTGGGATGTAAATCCAGAAGTCCGGGTTCAACTCCCGTCCGAGCATTTTTATTTCTTAACAAGATATTTTGAGCTTGCATGGCATTTGTCAAAAATTTAATAATATATATATATATATATATATATATATCCCAGTGGGCTACCGATTACGCCACCGTACAAACATACATTTCTATTAAAATAATATATTCTGATTATTACTGGATGTAGTGAGATATAAATCCGGAGGTCCAGATTCAAGCCTGTCCGAGCATTTATTTTTATTATCATGTCATTTTAAGCGCGTTTTTCCCAATGTAAAAAAAATTATTACAATAATATATATATATCCCATGCGCTACCCATTACGCCACCGAAAAAGTCTATTACAAATATTTATTTCTCTTATAATAATATATTCTCATCATTAATAAATGTAGTGGGATATAAATCCAGATGTCCGGGTTCAAGTCCCGTCCGAGCATTTATTTTTCTTATGATGTCATTTTAGGCTTGCATTGCTCATAGTCAAAATGTAATTACAATATATATATATATATATATATATATATATATATATCCCTGTGCGCTACCGATCGCGCCACCGAGCAAGTGTACTAAAACATTAAATTCTCTAATAATAAAGTATTTCATTATTTCAAGAAGTAGTGAGATCTAAATCCAGAGGTTCGGGTTCTAGTCCCGTCCTAATATTTATTTTTGTTATCATATGTTCTTACGCCTGCATTGCTCAATGTCAATAATTTAATTATATTATTTATATATATATATATATATATATATATATATTCCATTACGCTACCGATTACGCTACCAAGTAGAAATATTCTCTTCTGTTATAAAAATATAATCTCATTATTAATAGATGTAGTGGGACATAAATCAAGTGGTCCCGGTTCAAGTCCCGTCCGAGTTATTTATTTTCTTTTCATGTCATTTTCAGTTTGCATTGCTCAATGTCAAAAATTTAAATATTATATATATATATGGTATGAAAAGAAAAATAAATGCCTGGACGGGATTCGAACCCGGATCTCTGAGTCTGTACCTAGGCGTGATATCCATTACACTACCAGGCGAATCCAATTCAAACACTTATTTTTCTTATATATGTATTACACTCTCCATTATTACTAGATGTCGCGAGAACACTGTCTTCACTGCCATCTAGTAGCTGACTATAACATGTAAGTAAATTAAAGAGAATATTTATTTTGCTTTATAGCAGTGACGCTTTATCGATGTTATAATTAAATGTTTAACATTGAGCAATGCAAGCTTAATAGTATGGTATGATAAGAAAAATAAATGAGTCTCTGTGCCTGTACCTCAGCGTGATATCCATTACACTACCAGGCGAATCCAATTCAAACACTTATTTTTCTTTTATATGTATTATGCTCTCCATTATTACTAGATGTCGCGAGAACACTGTCTACACTGCCATCTAGTAGCTGACTATAACAAGTAAGCAAATTAAAGAGAATATTTATTTTACTTTATAGCAGTGGCGCTTTATCGATGTTATAATTAAATGTTTCACATTGAGCAATGCAAGCTTAATATGGTATGATAAGAAAAATAAATGCCTGGACGGGATTCGAACCCTGATCTCTGAGTCTGTACCTCAGCGTGATATCCATTACACTACCAGGCGAATCCAATTCAAACACTTATTTTTCCTATATATATGTATTATACTCTCCATTATATATATATATATATATATATATATATATATATATATATATATATATATATACACCATTGAACTACCGAGCATGTCTAGTACAAACATTCATTTCACTTTTAAAAATATATTCTCATTGTTATTACAAGTAGTGGGATTTAAATCCAGAGGTCGGGGTTCAAGTCCCGTGCGAACATTTATCTTTTTATCATGTCATTTTAAGCTTTCATTGCTCAATGTCAAAAATCTTATTATTATTATATATATATATATATATATATATATATATATATATCAGTGCGCTACCCATTACGCCACCGAAAAATTCTGGTACAAACATTAATCTATCCTATAATAATATATTCTACTTATTACTTGCTGTAGAGGGATATAAATCCAGAGGACCGAGTTCTAATCCTGTCCGAGCATATATTTTTCTTATCATGTCATTTTAAGCTTGCATTGCTCAAAGCCAAATATTTAATTATATATATATATATATATATATATAAAACTTCCGCCTCGCAAGATTTATAAAAAATATTAACTTCGTAACACTATTTTATGCAATGTGTTTTGTTAGCAAAGAAAATAACAAATATGTTGACTTAATAAGAACTTTTTTTTCCAAAAGAAGATCGTTATAGGATTGTGGTTCATTTAATCCTAGCCAATCATGATAAGATGGTTTCTTTTTGGTCTATGTATTTGGATGATAAATTGGGGATATATCCACATAGTATATTGATATCAAGTCGCACTATTTAGTACAACTCGCTATCACATTCTATGCGAACACCTCGCACAATCTATTTATTGGTTCTCATTTTCTTTAACCTATATTACACAGGTTAAAAATTCTTTGCAAGAAGAGGAATTTCTCCATAGGAGTGGGTAATTCAGCCAATAATGGCTGAAGACCCTGGAGATATTCATCAACTTGCTGCCCTAGTTGTAATGTTGGCAATTGTTGGCCCTGACCTTGAACATTGCTGTTCACCGTTTTGTTTTGGGAAGAGATGCCTTTCTTTAAGGATTGAGAGAAGGATACATTGGGTTGGGCTTTCACCGAAGTGAAAGTCCTTGGTTGAGGTATATTTGGCTTGGGTTGGGTTGCCCTGTTATAATTCTCCAGCGCCGCCTGGAAAACAGGGCAGCGGCGATAGGATGTTGGATGTCCATTCGCCCCGCAATTTGCACACTTTAGCAAATTTGCATTTTTCTGTGCAGAGGCCTTAATTGGACAGTCCTTATGTCCATGGGCCTCGGCACAGATTACGCAACGTGGCCTCCGGCAGCATGCGGAAAAGGTATGGTTAAAAGACTGGCATCTACAACATTGTTTAAGGCCAGTCCTTGGTTTGTATGCTTCGACTGATACAACACAGTAAACGAGCCGCTTCAAGTCGTAAATTTTGAGAGCCTGAACTATCCGCTCAAGTTCCAGTATGAATATTGGGAGAGGTTTCTCTACATTATCTTTCTTTGCAATAATTTGCCTGATACTTTTTAAAGGAAATCCCAAGGACTTGATTTCCTGTTCGATTTCATCAATGGGAGTGTTTGAAGGCAGTCGTTTAAGTACTACCTTCAATGGAAGTTCCTTCTTGGTCAAGTGAGTATAATATTCCCAGTGTATGGAATTAAAATACTGTTTTAGGACTAAAAAGTCCTCCATTGAAGTTGCGTAATAACGCAAACCTTCTCTTAAGTTGACAACTTTGAGTGGTCCACTAATAAGTGCTTTTATCTCCTTGTTCATGCGGAACAGATCCCCGTGACCAGTGCAGTGATTGGTGGGGGTCTCTGTTTCGCAGAGTCAATAATTTGGGAAGGTGTAGTACTTATTGTATCAGTTGGTGGACCAGCAATAACAGGCAGAACCACTGGAGAGGAAGTTCCAGAGGTTGATGCTTCCATATGTATATCAGCTAGTGCTGCAAATTTATTAGAAGTCTCAACCTCCGATACTACAGTAGGAGACTTCACATTAGCCTGTTTGGATACAATTTGGGATACTTTGTTTTCAGAAGTAATATCAGTTATTTTTGTTACTTTGATTCTTTTACTCTTACTTCTGTTTCCCCATTTTTTGGGGACTTTTGATTATTTAGTGACAGATTCTGTTTTCAGAAAAAAATTTGGGAAAAAAATCTAAGTGAGCAGAGCCACCTAGAGCTACTTTTAGATTTTCTTGCTTTTCAGAATCTGTTTCAGAACTAGCGTCATGTTCTGGAAGAAAGCTCTGTGATTGGTGTTCAAGCGCAGTAGCTTTCAATTCCTTGAGCATGATTGAGAATAACGTTACACTTTCTGGAATTTGGCCATACATTTTATCTAGTTTCTCCATGCAGGCTAACGTGATGCCACACACTGCATCAGACTTTTCACAGTTGGGGAAGGTAGCCAGATTATTTGAAATGAGTAAAAATACTCCACGAATTTCATGAACATACCTTTGGTATCGAGGATATTCCTCACTTTTCTTTCTGTTACATATGATTCGTAAAATTGGGCGGCTTCCTCCCGCAATGCAAAAGGTCTGATGTTCTCATTTGCGTCATCCAGGTCCATAGACCTTGCAAAATCAGGCTTAGCAGCCATGCTTGAAAACCAAGACTTTGTCTACTACTACACTTGACTTGTAAGAAACCACTTATCACTTAAGTAGAATTACACTGCACATGTAGGTGAATAAACCACAACACTATTACGAGAGACACGTCACCCATGAATTTATTTTGCTTTTAGAACACTGAAACACTATGCACTGGACCGGGCCGGTAAGCCGTACCGCCAATTGGTCGAGAATCGATCACTATATATGTATCGACCAATCGCAGAGCACTTGAACTACCAGTAACCGCACTACACTAGACGCTGGTGAAGCACTATTATCGGTACGAGGAGTACTGCTGGTCACCCATGCAGGCTCGTTCCATGCTCGATGCTACCAGAGGAGACAACTTTCTTCTCTGAAGTTCGTTGAATCAATGATGATTGATGCAGACAGCAGGCATATACAGGATAGCATGCAGTTGTGAAAAGTGTATACAGGCACCACTAAACGCAGCATCGCAACCAGACTTATGGAGCATAAAAGATACAGTCGCCTTAACAAATGGATAAGTCGGCAGTAGCAGTACACTCTTTACTTGATGGCCACATAGTACAGTACCAGAATACAGACATATTATCTAACTGCACACACTATTTTACCCGTCTACAACGAGAAGTCATCGAAATATTCAAACATAAAAACAATTTCAATAGAAAAGAAGAATCATTAAAAGTAAACAATGTATGGACAACGGTTCTAAAAAACGCAGAATATAAACCTCTACAAGTACAGTCGACTAGACCATCAAACAGCAATCTCAATGGAACAATGGAAGTCCTTACCGCTGACCAATCAGAAGGCAGATCTTATGTACTGTCGACTAGATCATCAAGCAGTCATCATTCATTCATCATCATTCTACATTGAGCTTTCATAGATACTACATCATTGAACTCTACTAGAACAACGTGAATCGGCTCCGCCGATATCATCAGCAGCTTCCGCTACTGTGATATAATACGAGCATCGAAGACTGCAATTGTGCCGCGACTTCGAGTCTGTCTTGTGCGTGGATGGTGACCGGTAGCTTAGTGCGCTCTGATTGGCCGTAATAAAAAGTAATCATATTGGCCAGTTAATGTGCATGGTAGCCTTGAGACAGGTCACGTGCCCGGTCCATTGTGTATAGTGCAAATTAGCACTACTATATATATCGTGTGCTTTGTGGTATCAATAAGTGTTATAGTTCAGCGCAAAGTGTTTTTTGTGTTACATTTAACCCTAGTATTGGTGACAAGTGTATTCAGTGCATCTTGTATAGTGAACTAAGTCTTGGAAATACCAGATATATGCGGGTCAATGGATGTTGAAGAACCCGGACCTCCCAATTATTGGGAGGATGCTGGTGATAAATTTGAGAAGCTTGTTGCTTTGTGTAAATTCAAACGAAGTGAAAGTGAAGAAATAAAATCTATTCTTCACCATATCCGAGGAACCTTCATGATTATCGTAAATTACTTTCAAACCTACCAAGAATTTGAGAGGTCCGAGTCAGCTGGGGAACTCACACACCACTGTTTGGATCGACTGAACAAAATTATTGATAAATACGAGCCGGGACTCGACTTATTTACCAATTTTCTAACAGAATTGATAGCCTGTGCTACTGAAATACAAAACGCTTGTTTTCTATTTCAACAGCAAATAGAATCCAAATCAGCTTCTGAACTTAGTGATGCTCCTATAGGGGCTATCCCTAAAGAAAAGAAAAGAGAAAAAGAAATCCAAGAACAAATCCATAACTAAAGAAGGGTCATACTTGCTAAAAAATATACTAAAATTTCAAAAGAAGCTAGAGAAAGAGTAAAAAATCTTGACTTTGCTTTTGGCAATCCTGGTCGATTCAAACAAAAGGTGGCAGCCCCTGCTGTAGTTCCAGCAGTTGCAACAGAAAATACTTTTTTCAGTTCTTGCTGAGCCTTCTACACCAATTGCTGGAACATCTTCACAGGTAGAGCCATCTCCAATGGAGGAAAGTACACCCAACCGCTCCGACAGTGAATACAACCTTCTGGTAACCCTGTTCGTATGGAACAAAGACCCCCACCAATTACTGTAACTGGTCACGGGGACTTGTTCCGTATGAACTGGGAACTTAGAAATCTAATTAGTGAACCTTTCAAAATAGTTAACATATCAGAAGGATTGCGGTACTATGCCTCAAATCTAGATGACTTTTTTAAAGTTAAAGGAGTATTTTCGTTCCTTAAATAAGGAATACTATACTTATCAACTTAAAGAAGATCTTCCATTGAGACTGGTAACTCAAAAGGTTTGCCTTCAAGTACACCTCTAAATTAAATACGAGAGGAAATCCTTTCATTAGGATATCCTCTCAAAGCGATAAAACAAATTTCCAAAACTGAAAATGATATTTCTATAAAGTTACCTCTATCTGGATACCTTGAGTTAGAAAATACTCCTCAAGGTCGGGAAATAGAGAACTTGAAGCGACTTTTTGTTCACTGTAATTGCGGTTGAACATACAGGCCTCGCTCAGGGCTTAAGCAATGTTATCGTTGCCAGTCCTTTAACCATACTTTCCCTGGATGCAACCGGACTCCACGTTGTGTTGTCCTGTGCTGGGTCTCACAATCACAAAGAGTGTACAGTTAAGGCTGAAGCACAGCGCAAAAAAAACTTGCTTAAATGTGCAAACTGCGCGGAGTCTGGGCTTCCAGCCTCCTACAGAGCCTGTACTGCCTTTCAGGCAGCTCAGGAAAGATACAATCAAGTCACTCGACCAGTCCCAAAACCTCAAGTTCAACCTCGAACTTTCAATTCCACACCTGTAAATCCTAATGTAACCTATACTGCTGCCTTACAAACTGGCAATGCTTTACCAAACCAAAATGTAAACAGCAATGTTCAAGCCTAGGGCCGCCTACAGTGTACTTCACCATTAAACGATACTGCAGAGGCAATGCTCCGGAAAATCGAGCCATTTTTGGCTGGACTTTCCACTCCTATGGAGCGTTTCCTCTTTATGAATCGTATACTTAACCTATGCTTTGCATAGATTCAAATTTATAGATGGCCTACCAAGTAAATTGTGCGAGATGTACTCGCCTAACATAGTGAGGCTCATACTGCACTGTCTGGCTTTCGGACTCTCTGCTTGCCAGCGGTGCAGTTACTGACGTCCTATTTAGTGCGACAATGTCCACAATTTACTAAATCTATTGACTTGCTCGATGAACACATCTTGTCACCATATGGCTAGGGTTGAAATGAGCTATAACCCATTAATGATAGCCACAAAGGTATTTGGCTGCCACGTAATACCTAGTAGGTTACAGATGCAGCGCCCACTGGACGGTGCCAAGTCACCGTCAACAACATGATTGACTAGACTGATCAAACAGCAATCTCATTGGAGCAATGGAAGTCCCTAACGCGGACCAATCAGAAGGCAGATATAACTTACGAACACATCGCGGTGAACGTACAAATAGGACAGAATTGCCCAGTCTCCAAGAGACTACCTTCAGGTATAGCCCCTGAAGAAATTAAAGAGGAACTCCTTGCGTTAGGTTTTCCCATGAAATCTATAAAGCAGATTACAAAAACGGAGAACAATATGGTCAAACCACTTACCATTTACATCTAGGAATTGGAACGCAATGATGAAGCGTTAAACATATTTGAACTGAAGCGTCTCTTACATACAGTAGTGGCCATAGAACCTTACAGGCCTAGAGCTGGGCATAAGCAGTGCTACAAGTGCCAGTCATTCAACCATACTTTTCCTGCCAGTAATCGGGCTCCTCGCTGTGTAATCTGCGCTGGACCTCATGGGCACAAGGATTGTACTCTTAAGGCCAAAGCGCAGAGAGACACAAATTTGCTCAAGTGTGCAAATTGCGGGGAGTCCGGGTCACCCGGCTTCCTATAGAGGCTGCCCTGCTTTCAAGGCAGCTCTTGAAACTTATAGCAAGGTAGCTAAACCCATCCGTAAGCAAAAAGTGAAACCATCCGAACGTGAGCCTATCCCTCATCCTACTGTAAATACAACTCAAGGAAAGACCTTCACTTCTGTGAACGTTGATCCTAGAGTTTCCTTCACTCAAGCCTTACAGACTGGCACTGCTTCCAGACCATTCAAAGAGAACAGCATTGCTCAAGCAAAGGGCCAACTATCGCCAACAGGTAATTGAAGTGTACGTGGAGACGAAATACTCCGGGATATTCAGCCCTTGTTGGCTGAACTGTCTAGTCCAATGCAGCGTTTTCTCTTCATGAACCGACTGGTTAACCTGTGTTTCGCTGATTAACCACCAAAGGAGTGACCATCTACATAATAGCGCGAGGCTACTCGTTTCTAAACGTGTGGCTCACTTTGCGCTGTTAGGCTTTCGGACTCTCTGCTTTCCGGCGGCGCAGTTTTTGATGCCCTTTTAGTGTAGTGGTTTTCCATTATTAATTCTTACCTAAACCTGTTAGGTCAAACATACTGTCACCTAAGACTGAGGTTATATAATCCACAACCCCTACTTGATAGCCACTAAGGAATTTGCTGCCAAGTTACACCCCTTGGGAAACAGAATGGAGCACACTGGACGGTGCAAGTCATCGTCAAAAACAAGACATGACAGAGTCTCAAGACCAACCCTTGAGGATGCCAGACGCAGTCTCTGGCGAAACGTCGGGGAACTACAAGCCTCACGACCATGGTCTACAGCCCGAAAATCTTCAAAATCATCATACCATTTTAAAGTTTTTCACATTTTTCTTCGATATCATTATTTTCTGGAGTTGTAGCCATATACTGCTGAATTCTTCTGGAATATAACCATTTAATGCTGTCATCATAAAATAATTTTACCTTGTACTTTTGTTCTATGCTTTGTTGTCGTTTCTTCTTTTTTAACCATCTTGGTGGAAATCTAATTTTTGCTTCTACTAGGTAGTGATTTGAATCAATATCATATCCTCTGTAGGCTCTGGCATCGAGAAACAATTTAAAAATCTTATTATTTGCAATGAAATTATCAATTATTGATTTTGAGTCCTGGCGATGTATGTTTATTTGATTGTAAAAGGTAATCTTTATCTCAGTTCATTGTATATAGCAAACTCTGTTAATCTTCTCCCATTCCTATAGCTAGTTGGTTCGCCAAATGTTCCAATATTATTTTCGACTTGAGCATTGCCCACTCTGGCATTTAAATCTCCTATTATGAGAATATAATCGTTTCTATTTATTTTGCTATAAATTTCTTGTAATATTTTATAGAATTCTTCATTATCTTCTTCGCGGCCTTCCTCTGGTGCATATACACCAAGAACTGTCAAATTGCCTCTATTTATTTTCAGTCGAAGCTCTAATATTCTTTCATTCCTGTAAGTGTAGTGTTGAATTTTATTTCTTATGGTTTTATTAATTCAAATCATTACTCCTGCTTGTCCATGGATTTTCCTGTCGACACCGCTATATATTTGTACATAATTTTGTGTTTCTTTCGTTCCTTTAAGTTTCTTCTTAGTTTCTACAATATCAATGTTTCTATTCTTAAATATACTGTCTAGTTTCCTCCTCTTTTTCGTGGATGCTTCGGAGATTCCAGGTTGCATACCTTACAATATCATTGTGTCGTTTTCTTTTAACCATATTTCTTTGCTGTGGGTCGTCATATTTCAATTCCTTCTGGCGTTTTCATGTTGAGACTTGAAAGTAGTGTTGAAGTTCCTTAGGACTGGTTACTGGCCCCAGTGGTAGGGCTGCTACCTTTTAGTCTCTGGACAGACATTAGGATTCCGCATTTACTCAGTACCCGATGGAAGGGTTATACCGTCATGACTCGGTCCTCAGAGCCTCGTTTGTGAAAACGGGTTGTACCACGAGAAGGTGGGGATGAGAATTGGGTAGGAGAGGTTATACACACGTCACTACCCCTTACAACCCACCCCAAACTTAATAACCTTAAGTCAACTTAACCCTTAACGGTTATTACCTGAAGTTATTCTGGTTACACGGCTTAAAAGTTACACAACATGTAGGCCTAGTTATAGGGAAATCAAATGCATTCTAAACGTTTTTACATAACTGTAAATTAGGCATTCACGGTAACTATTATTTTGCAATGGAAATAATGTGATAAATTCCCGATGTTACACATATGTAACAAGGGGCATTATAGGGTTCATTTAATTTTACAATAATAATAATAATATAAAATGGACAGTTAATAAAAATGTTTGAAATTTTGAAGAAGTGGCCCAATTCAAATACATAGGGACAATAATTACAAACAGAAATGATGCGAAGAAAGAAATTAACATGGGCTAAATTCTGCAAAAGCATCGTATTATCAACACAGGGATTCTTGTCAGCTCTAACTTCACAAATAAATACCTTAAACTAAAAATATATAAGCCCTGATAAGATTATTCTCCGCGTTATATGTATGCGAAACACTTTTATGTAGAGAGTTAGTTCATAACAAATATTTGCACTCAACAGGAATACCGTGGCGAAGCTGGCGGGTGTATTTGTGTTTTCAAGTCCCCAGTAACTAAACTATCAGTTGTATAGTTACATAGTTATGGCTAGCTCGTCCTTGATTGGAAAATCTTGGCGAAAAACCACACAAAGTAGGAATTCAGAACAGAATATCAAATAGCATCAATGTTGGGAGAAAAATTTTAACTTTTCAATATTAGAAATGGTGGAAGAGAGATCAACAGGTAGGGGGAAAACTTTAGCCGTAGAAAAGGCGTCTC
This sequence comes from Diploptera punctata, assembly GCA_030220185.1. Classification (NCBI taxonomy): domain Eukaryota; kingdom Metazoa; phylum Arthropoda; class Insecta; order Blattodea; family Blaberidae; genus Diploptera; species Diploptera punctata. The sequence goes on along the minus strand of JASPKZ010008041.1, from coordinate 90,512 downwards.
TCATACGAGAGAAAAGTTTAAACAAACCAATACGTTCAATCAGTGTTATGTCATAATTTATAATCAACGACACCCTTTAAAAGGTAAAATAATCAGTGTCCCAATTATAATCTAGGGATAAAAGCACCAACCAGACCTTTTCTTACAAGCTTGATATTATCTTACGTGCCCTAAATCCAGACAGTTGACACTGGTTTCTAGTCCTTTCCGAAGGAACATATACGTCCAAAAACATCTATAAACACCGGCAGGGTTTGTTCCCAAGAACTTTAAAACCAGAGAAGATCATTATAAGCTCTAGTCTAGCAAGATCGATTTCACGTCTAAGAAGAAGGAAAACAATAAGAAAATGTTCTAATTCTATGCATATTGTATCCTCAATGTCATATTAACAGAAATTGTAACATAACGTAACTTTTTTAAAAATAAAACTGTGCTTACGATTATTTAAACATGAGGAAACTTGTTGTAATTTGATATCTAAGTCGATATGGAGCTTTTTTCCTACGTGAAACAAATAATTATATTAAAAGCAGATACATTTCGCAATAGTAAATTATTATGCGAGGTTGGGAAGTGGGTTTAGAGAAGCGAGGAAATGATTAAAACCGAGTTATAGCAAGGTTTTTAATTTCCGAGATTCTGAAAAACACTTCACAAACATGTGTTGTACTTTTTTTTTTGCACGATGTTGTTTTCAAAATTACAAATAATACAAAAATAATAACTTTGTTGGAAATATTTATGTTTATTATAAACAACTGAATGACGTTAGCAGTCTGATCAATGTATATTTGATAAATGCCGAAATTAATTCGACTTAGTCTACAGCATTCCGTCACCAGTCAGGAGCATAATGGCGGCAAGTGTGAATTTATTGTTCTATATTGTTTCAAACAAATCTCAGTTCATTTAAAATGTAGTGATTTGTTTGGTATAGGGCCTAATGTATATTAACACTACCTCTTGGATATATTTTTTGTATATAAATTGTACGTAGTATACATAGAGGGCAGTGGTTTTACTTTCCGCCCTAAATATAGGAACCTGAACTTTTAATCATGGTCGCCATTCCTGTAAGTACGACAGAACGAATTACCATGCAAAAAATGATTGTAAAATGCCCTTTTTACTAAGCGATAAAAATAATGTTGATGTAATAACTGTATCGTAACGAGGCAACGTCATTTAATGAGAAAATAGAAAATATTTTTACAAATTAAATTTTAAAATACATTAACATTACTCAGACTGAATCCAGAAGTGTTTCATCCATCTATACATACCGTGGAAATGTATGTATAGACCTTCCTCTATCAGGTAAATATTCAATTACATAAGTTATCATGTTTAAATGAAGGGTACTTACTTACTTACTCACTGGCACTATCGAACCCGTAAGTTCATGGCCGCGCAGACATAAGCTCTCCATACATCCCTATCCTGAGCTAGTGTTCTCCAATCATTTCCCGTATAATCTACTTCCCTCAAATCATAGTTAATGTTGTTCTCCCACCTCATTCTCGGTCTACCAACTGGGCGTTTTCTCTCTGGCTTTCCTACAAGAAGCTTCCATGCTAGTCTTTCATTCCCCATACGTGCAACATGTCCTGCCCATCGCAGTCTACGAGACTTGACTATACTTATTATATCTGGCTTCCTATACAGACCATGTAGTTCATTGTTGTGAAGTCTTCTCCATTCACCTGTCTGTTCATCTCTCTTTGGTCCAAAAATTTTCCTAGGAACTTTATTCTCAAATACTCGTAATCTTCTTTCCTCCCTTAAAGTAAGAGTCCATGTTTCGCACCCATATAATATAACTGGTAGAATAATAGTTTTACATATTTTCAGCTTAACGTTTTTTGAAAGGAGTTGGGACATTAAAAGTCTCTGCAATGCATAATAGAATGCTATTCCAGAATTGAGCCTATGTTTAATTTCTTGGTGCATCTCATTCCTATTTGTTATTATTGTTCCTAGGTATTTGAATTCAGCCACTTCCTCAAAATTTCCCTCATTTGTCATTAGCTGCCCATTTCCATTATATACTGAATTTCTACGTGTGACCATATATTTAGTTTTACTAATATTTACTTTCAGTCCTAATTTCTTAGTGTTACTCAATAGTGTGTGCGTGTTGACCTTTAGTATCTCCTCGCTATCGGCCAGTAGTACTACATCATCAGCATAAACTAACAGCTTATTAATACCATTCAGTTGTAAGCCTTCCTCATTCTCTAAAGTTTTAATGGCATGCTCTAGTACAAAATTAAATAGTAGAGGAGATAGTGCATCTCCTTGCTTCAACCCATTCTGGATTTCAAAACTGTCTGAAAACTATTTGCCTACACGCACCCCTTACCTCTTTGAGGCCAATTTAGCCACCACTATTCGTCATAAGTCTAACCTAACCTTTTTTAGGAATGCCCGAATCTCCATAGCACCGCTACTACATAACTTCTCCCTCTTAATTCGAATCATATGCTCATTTTGATCGTCTACATATAGTTTTTAGTAAAGTCACCATTATATCTCCCATTTCTTGTTCTAAACTCCTCTTCTGATACGAAAAATCTGATCTAACTCTGATCTAGACCTGTGTCTTTCTAAATGCACATTGCTGATTCTCCCTAGAATTGTCATCCAATACTCAGGGACTCAAGTAACGTCCTGCTTACTAATATATCGGTCTTAGAAAGTTTGTCACGAAGTTGAAAGTAATGAGCAATGCCCCTGTTAGTTGGGGTTCGCAATCAGCTCTTATCTCCTTTCTTATAATTGGTATTCGATAATCAATTCCTTCCATCTATCTGGGACCAGCCTTCTTTTCCTTCCCAAAAATCATACTAAGCAACCAGCGTATCGTTTCGTCCCACAATTTTTTCCCCCTGATTTTAGCAGTTCTGCTGGGATCTCATCTGAACCTGATGCTTTATTCATCTTCAATTTTTCAATTGCCATTTCAACCTCTAATGCACTTGGCTCTGCGACTAGCATTTCTGCTGTCTGTAAATTATCCTCCTCAATGTCCTGTTCTGTATGTACATTTAATAGCTGATTAAAGTAACTTTTCCATCTATTTAATATACTCCTAGAATCTGCAATCATATAACCATTTTCATTCCGAATTATGTCTGTTCTAGCCTGAAACCCTTTCTTCTCTATATTAATTCCCTGATATAATTCTCTAATGTTCCTAGTTTTTGCATTCATATCAAGATCATTAATCTTCTCTCTCAAATATTCCCTCTATTTACTCTTTAGTAACGTGGTGGTTTCCCGTCTAACACTACCCAATTTCTCTAAATTTACCTCATTTGGCTCGTGTAACCATTCCATTTTTGCTAGCTTTCTTTTCATTACAATGTAGGCACATTCATCATCAAACCATTTCATGTTTTGCCTCTTTTTTAAACAACCAATGCTTTCTGATGCTGACAATTTAATAGTATCTCTTATAGCCTCCCATTCTTTATTTACATCAGTTTCTTCTTCGTTTGCCACATTGTCATCTGAAGATTCCAGTACTTCAAAGCTATTAGCAATTTTGATTTGGTATTTTTGCCGCATTTCATCATTTTTCAAGTTTTTTAATTCATATTTTACAGAATCATCTTTAGCGTTTGTTCCTCTCATAAGCGATAGCCGTTGTCTGATTTTCACTCTGACCAGATGATGATCCGAATTGCAGTCTGTCCCTCTAACTGGTCTAACATTAATGATGCTACTGTGCCAGCGTTTATCCACTAATACATTATCTATCTGGTTCCGAGTTTGTCCGTCTGGGAACGTCCAGGTGTATTTATGAATATCCTTATGCTGAAATGTTGTGCTCTTCACAATGAGACTCTTCGATGTGGCAAATGTGACTAATCTAACCCCGTTGTCGTTACTATCTTCATGAAGACTGAATTTGTCTATTGTTGGTTTGAATATATCTTCCCGCCCCACTTTTGCATTAAATTCTCCTAAGACAATTTTCATATGATATCGTGAAAGGCTATCAAATAAGCATTCTAATTCTTCATAGAACTCATCCTTGATCTTGTCATGTTAATCTTGTGTGGGGGCATGTACATTTACAATTATAAATCATGTCGTTTACCCTTTAGAATTATGTATGATATCCTATCACTAACAAACTGAATATCTCGGATAGAGCATAGGATCCTCCTTCTGACTAAAAAACCCGTTCCAAATGCAGGTCTTTCTGCACCCCCATAGTATAATGCAAAGCTTCCTGATTCCTGACTACCTACTCCTGGCCACCTAACTTCCTGTAAAGCGACTATATCCAAGGGCGATTTATCTAATTCCTGCGTTAATATCTCTAGTACCCCGCTATTGTATAAAGTCCTAACCTTGCATGTTCCTAGGAACATGTCCCTGTGTTTGAGCCTTTGGCATGGGTTCCCTGAAGTAGTCCCCGCCCGGAGAACCGAATGGGAATTATTTGACCTCCGGAAAATTTTACCCCAGATGAACCCATGTCCGCATTTCTTGACGGTTATTTTTTACGGTGAAAGATCGTACTCTTTCGCCCAAGGTACTTCTTTCGTCTGGCTTATCACCTTCGACCAGTCCGGCATGGGTAACCCTATCGGCAGCAATGCTACCGCCGGCATAGCTCTCAGGATCATTTAAGCACGCAAGCCACTCCACCACGACAAGGTAAAGATACCATGGAGGGGTTTATAATGAAGGGTACAAAGAAAAATCCATGAAAGTCACTTTTCCGTCATTAAAAATTGTCTTCTAACTGAGGCGATTAGATACAAAGGGATGTAAGTGATTTTTTTCTCTTGAAAAAAAAAAAGTGTATGTAATAGTATTAATATTTTTTTTCGAGTTAAACGCATCACCGCGATGATATCATTTTGAATTACCTATGATTTTCTTATGTAACTTCAACTTTTAAAACTGTTTTCTCAATACTGCACAACTTGCACTTTTGCTTCTAACTTCCTCAGTTATACAACTTACCTACTTTATTAAACACGTGCCAAATTTGGAAGGCAAGTAAACCCATGATTTAAACAGATTATTTTAATCAAAACTATATATAATAACGATTTAAATTTATAAGGGCTATTTTCCCCTAAGCACAATTAGCACATTTATTAAAACAAGATTGACTTCATAATAATTTGGACGGAATGCGTCTTGTTGACAACACGAATGACACAATAACCGTAACGTTACCAAGCAACGTCATTCAATATGAAATAGAAAATTACGGTTTTAAATTATATTAATAAAATATTAATATTTTGCAGATTGGATTCAAAACTGTTTAATCTGTGTAGCTGAGATTTACAGACAACGCTTCCTCTATCAGGTAAATATTAAATACATTTTCAAATATCTCATTTTCCAACGTTTAAATGTTCGTTATTATGATGTATATGAGGCATGTTAATTGACATTATAACATATTTTACTCTCAAATTATAAATATTATATTTTATATCATTTCACATAATTTTGTGTTATACCGGTACTATTCTTATTAAACTTTTCCGTTCTTTAACCCATCAAAACTTTTGATCTATCAAATGTCTAACCACTTAGAAATATGATTATTTTTCAGAGGAAGTCTATAATCTAGATGGTATATGGGTAACATGTGGTCAGCCTACCAATCCTACAATATTTATAGCTAGTTCACTCAAACTGAAGCCGCTATATTTTAGAGTTAACAAAATTTCTGCCTGGGCATCAGCCACATACTGGACAAAATTCCTTAAGAAAAAATTTACTTATAGTAAATCAAACTAACGCACGTTCCGTAGCTCCGCGCCAAGGCATGATGCTTCATCCGGATCCATTCTCAATTTTCTATATTATTAATTATATGAACATTTCCAGGTTAATTATTTTGTTTCATCTATTAACTTTTTATTTACAAACTCCAGGTTATGTAATTATTTGGGATATTCATATTTTAATATAATTATTTTCATTAGTAATTATAGAGCGATCCCATGAAAATGTCACACCGAGGTGAAAACTTTGAAATTGATGCACGAATAATTTTTTTGGCGTAATATATATCTTTAAAGATCAAATTTTCTGATGCTATAAGATATTGTTCCATAAGTGTATTATTTTAATCAATTGTTCGTAGTAGAACTTTTAATATTCCAAACCTGTAAAAACACTCAAAATGTTACCAATTTGTTGTTTAATGATTTGGTCGTGTTAATTAATTTTATTTTACAAACACTTTTGTTAAACCATACTTTGGTCCTCCCTAGTCGTAAATGTTATATTATTAATTGCCTTCTAATGTTCTATATACCTTAAATGTGTCTTATAATTGTTAACTGCAAGCTGTGGTCAGTCAGTCTCGGAAAATGTATAAAAATTACTGTACACAACATAATAATTGATGAAATAACATTTCCTCTTGGATCCTACGTTATCGGTACACAACTAACAAAAACGTACTGAAGACATTTTCTTGTAAAGTCATTATTTTTACCGCTAGTGTCCCGTGACTTACTGACTTTTTGTTCTATCATATATATGCTAATACGCATGGTGCAGTCAGTTGCTTGCTGCACTCCGCTGAGGATTAACATAAACATGGTTTAGGAAATCTGGTAGACTGTTCGGCTCAGCTGTTACATAAAATAATTACTGACCCTTTTTCTGTGTCAGTCCACAGCTGTGGTCTCGAGGTAGCGTGCTGCCGTGTCACGCAGCGGTCCCGGGTTCGATTCCCGGTCGGGACAGGCTCCTGGGTGAGGTTCTTTCGGAGTTTTTCCTCACCTGTAAGAGCAATGTCAGGAATCCTAGTGCCCAACGGTCCAAGAAAATCATCCTGCCATCATATCATTATCATCAACATCCTTCACCGGTATGGAAAGCAACGGGAAGCTACCACACCTATAATTCCCTGGTAAAGTTGTAAAGCATAGCATGGAAATGCTATGATTGCAGTGAAAGACCTGCCATCGGGTAGAATTACTATGGATGGATTTATGTGTCAATTTGAACTAAAAGACAGTTAGGGGAAGCATTTAAATATATTCAGGAAAAATGTTGCAGTAAACGAAGCAGCCATACTTACTGATTTCTCGGAACATTATACCTACAAAGAACAAAATGAGATCCAGACAGTTGATTGAAAAAATTAGCATATCTCAATATTAACTGCTGTTGCCTGGTTTAGATGGAAGGTGATAGAGAAGTTCAGAAGAAATACTTTGTTCTAGTGTCAGGTTATGTGACACATAGCAAGTGTGCTATAGATGTTTCCGAGAGAAAAGTTTTTTTAACTATAGTGATTTCTTCCAAAACGTGAGGTGATAAAAAAAATTCAGTTGGAGCAGCAGGTAACAGAAATAGGCTTATACATTTAGCAATGTGACACTGCTTACTTGCATATTTGAATTTTGACATGAAGTGGAATTTCTTTGAATCGTACTATGGAAAGTTGGCTATAGATGCGATTGTTGGCCAAATAAAAAGGATGGCACGAATATATGAAAAATCAGGAAAGAAGATACAAAATGGTGCAGAATTATGTAATGTGAGCTGTAAAACCAACCAAATAACTGGAGTTACAAAATGATATAGAAGAAGGAAATATTTTTTTAGAAAAACAATTTGAATATCTTGCATCTTTCACAGACTCATTGCGTATACAGCGTGAAAGCGTTGGACTGTATGTTACAGAGTATGCACCTGTCAAACAATCAGTGCAACAAATTCATAAGTTCGTGTGTTAAAAAAACTGAATGGCGTGACAGGTCTAGAAAGCCCATGGCTGCTAATCTCACATCCAAGTATATCAATCACAGAGGTGGACAATCGTCTAATCAACATATAGGGTGACATGTGGTCAGCATGTCGGATACTCCAGCCGTTATGGCTGGTTTTCTCGACCGCAACCGCTAAATAATGTAGCTACCCAAATTCTTCATGATTCTAAGCGGGCACCAATCCCATTGTGGCCGAAATTCCATGAGAAAATTTATTCTCTCATGGGGCTCGAATCGGTGCTCTCTTGATTGAAACCATTGAGTTACAGCATGGGACTTCATGCGTGACAGGAAACATTATTTGTATTAATGGGTCAAGTCAAGTTAGCAGTGAAATTTTATATAAGCGATCTGATACATCGATTTTATGATGTTAGTCATCAGAGTTATGTTTTTATGGTTGTTTAAAACTAGAATTTCCCACGTCAGCAATTGTTTACTAACTACAACTTACTAATGCGATTTCCGATAATTTATTTTGAAAGTACATGCACTGTGTTAAATAACTAACTTATTAAGAATGTGTATACATTCTCGAAAAATTAAACTTTTTATTTCAGTGGTTCAATCTAGAAATAAAAAAATATTAAATCGTACATCAGATAAACTGTAATAAACTCCACTCCAAGCGCGGACAGGCCTAGAAAGGCCTTGGTCTACCAACCGACTACTGGCCTCACGTCAAAATGTGTTAATCACAGAGGTAGACGATCATAAGCCAGTGTAGGAGTAACATGTGGTCAGCATGTCGGGTCACCGAGCCGTTATAGTTGGTCTTATCAACCTGGAGTCGTTACATATTGTAGCTACCCAAATGCTTCACGATGCTGGGTGGGTACCGGTCCCATACTGGCGCTAATTCAATGAGAAAATATCTTCCCCCAGGGGACTCGAACCAGCGCAAGTGCCATAGCTCTGCGCCAAGGCTTCTTGCCTTAACCAGTCGGCTACGGCACCGACCTAAATTGTAATCAGTTGTTATACACACCTGCATACAATTTTGGTAGATATACTTAACAATAGGGAAGGCACTTCGTTATTAAGTATTTAATAGTTTCGTTATTTTATATAATTTAAAATGGCACATGGCAGGCGAGTTAATTTAATTACATTATTGATTTAAATTAATATTTATTTTACAGCAAAATTAAATTTAACAATTTTTGTAGAATTGATAGAGTATTTGCAGTTCTTTATCTAATCTCTTTTACCCGGAGTCTGTTTATATACTAGTTTCATAGTAATTTATTACATTTGTGTAATATTTGCATTTTGATATTCTAAACAAAATTCAGATGTCAGTCACAAAATAATGTCAGTCAGTCACACATCACATATAGGTCATAACTTCGATATTAATTGTGATTTATGTTTATTTTTTATTTAAAATGTAACTTTAAATATGCCCTTCCAACGGTATTTTGGAAAATTGAATTAAGGATCACATTTCAGAGAATGGTGTAGATGAACACATTAAGCTATATGAGTTGAGATTTATGTCAGTCAGTCACACATACTTTGATAGATAATAAATAACACTTTTTTCTTCAGAAGTTGTATATTTATGTAAAATCTTAATCAGACACTTTTCCTCAATCATATCAAGTATATAACACCTCTAATTTCAACCAATTGCAATATGTATGCATGCATTTTCCAGCAAAAGTGTATTGTAAAGTCGGTCAGTTACATATCGAATTGCTGAAAATTAAGAATCCCAGTTGTGAAAACTTGCTTTCGTTTCAGATGTGTCTCTGCTCGGCTGGTCAATGGAAGGAGATGTCGATGAATAAACAAAAATTAAACTCGTCTATAAGATTATAAATGCAAACTAAACACAACGAAACTGTCATTTAGCATCATAGAGTTTATATTTTTGTTATCTGTGATCGCTCGCATTGCCTCTTCCCACGCGCTACGCATAGAGTTACTGTTTACCTAAGTTGTTTAAGGATGACCAATGTTTTGTTTGAAACGTGAAATTGACTACAACAACAACAGTAGGCTAACAATGAAGTTTGTTTCAAATTATTTTCTATATTCGTTCGTCATTTAGTGTTTTAATGCACTTTATAGTACACACGTTGCATAAATCTCTTCTTGAAACTACAAAAAGTGTATATCATTATCAATAAAAATATGGATAGAATGTTATATAATGTAAATAGACAGTTGATAACAAATGAGGAAAATTTTGAATAAGTGTAATTACCAAAAACAATAATTAAAAAGTAAAGTAAAATGATCCCACAACAGGCCTGGAGGCCCTTGGGGTAGTAGGAGGTTAAGGCTCCCACATTTTCTAGACAATCGGCACTTTATGTCAGCCGGGTTTTCAGCCCTGCGTGACGGCCGCCTTTACCCCCAGAACAAGCGTCTGGTACTCATTTCCGTTAGAGGCTGAGTCGACCCCAGGGTCATAGTGCCGCCAGAGGGTTTGGGTCAGTTTAAAAATCCTGACCCCCAACGGGACTTGAACCCTCGACCCTCCGGCTTGTAGCTCAGTGCCTTAACCACTACGCTACGGCGTGCCCCAAAAACAATAATTACTAGAAGGAATAAACGGTAGGTGTACAAATAAATTGAACATATGCTCAATTCTGGAAATGCGTGCTATTATATATTACTTGAAATCTTGTCATCGCAACTCTTTCTCTCCAAAAAAATTAAACTGAAAATATAATAAAACTGTTATTCTTCCAATCATATTATAGGGTTGCGAGACGTGGACTTTTACTTTAAGGAACGAGAAGAGATTACGAGTGTTTGACATTAAACTTGTTAGGACCAAGAGAGGGCGCCACCAGTTAACTACGGTATTATTGACCGCGTTGCTACTGTAAGACCTGCATGTATACTAAAATAGACTGAAAAGTGATAAAATCCTCAATCTAATCTAACTCCTGAAACATCCAAAAAGAATATAAAAGTAAAAATTGTTTTAAAAAATGTCTTATATAAATTAATAGATCTCAAAATTTCTTTCGAATGACCCCAAATCTTAGGAACAGGTTAAATAAACTCCATGCGCAACAGGTCAAGAAGGTCTTTGCCCTTTCAGTCACATCCAGGTATATCAGTCCACAGATTGGACCACACCTGCTCTAGGCTAGTATAGTGTCGGGTTCTCCCAGGCGTACAGCTGGAACCTTTCGGTGTTCAGTTCCCACACTCCATGATGAGAACTTTTTTCTCCACTCAACACGAGGACTAACTCAGCTACAGTGCGGGACCAGGAATAAGTAACTAACTGATTGGGATTATTAAACCCGTAGCTTTATGTCTGCGTGCACATAAGCTTTCCATACATCCCTATCCCGAGCTAATGTTTTCCAATCATCCCGTATATATTCTACTTGTCTCAAATAATAGTCAATATAATTCTCGCACCTCATTCTTGGCCTGCTATTGAACCGCTTCCCTCTGGTTTTCGTACAAGAATTTTCCATGTCCATCTCCCATTCCCCATTCGTGCCACATGCCCTGCCCATCGTAGTGTTACGAGATTTAATTTCTTCTATTATATCTGGTTTCCTGTAAAAATCATGTAGCTCACTGTTATGCAGTCTTCTCCATTCGCCTGTGTTTTCATGTAACGGAAAACTGTAAAATGCTCCAAAACTATGGGAATAATTAACAAAGTTACGAAACTTCCCATCACTCGCTGTGAACGTGTTTTGTATAATTACATAGTTAACAGGGCTTAATGACGTCAAAACTTGTTTCACGTAAATAGCAATCATCTCACAGCTAAATTTATAATCACTTTCTTTTTTTTTAATCTTCACTAAGTTCTTTCCTCTGCTTCATTTTGGACTCCCCTGAAGGGAATACATGGTCATTGTGTATTAACTCCAAGTCTGTTATATAAAATCTCCAATTGTAAAGCTCAGTTGAGGTTATGTGATAAAGCATCTGAAAGAAGATCCTTAATTGGAAAACTAATGGAAGAGGAGACCTACAGAACGTTGGATAGGTGGGGTTAGGAGAAGTATGGAAGGAAGAAATTTGAGGGAAGAAGATGCTTTGTATAGGAACGTCTGGCGACAAACCACTTTGGGTTGAAGTAGAAACACTGTTGTGGAATATTCTTAATACATCAGTCGTTCTCAACTAAATTAAATTTCTTTTTGAAAAAACAAAACTTGGTCAACAGAAATTTAATTTAGTTGTGGGGGACTGATGTATCAGGTACTTATTTTAGTATTCTTGATGAAAATATCTTATGTATTTTTTATATTATTTGGATGTTTTAACATCTATATGGTAACACATGGTCATTTATATTAAAATAGGCACAACGATATATTTATAATGAAAAATAGGTCCACCGGTGTGGCCTCAGGTAGTGTCGCAGCGGATCACGGTTCGATTGCAGGGTATATCTTTATTTTTTCAGGGTTTTCCTCAAATATTACGAACCTTAAAGGTACGAACAGTTATTGAACATCATCATCATTATAATATTCACCATGAATGTGTGTGTTTCTCCATAACGTTGTGTTGTCTCGGAGGAGGTCCTGACATTACTTATTCAGAAAACCCCTCCACGTCCTTGTGTGATAAAACCATTATGTATGATCCGTCTCCCGACAGGTCGTGCGCCCACAATAAAATGTAACACAACAAATAATCTACCATAGACAAAATTATAAAAATATATAATAGAATGAATTATTTTTATAATTAAGGTTCAAAAACTGAAATATACAGGTTACAGGCCTTCATAAGTGAAGCATTTTGAAAATACATAACTCTAGACATAAAAATAACATAGTTTACAAGAAGGTGAGAATGGTTCCACTTATTCTTCTAAGAACCTAAATACCAATAAAAATAGAGAATCTGTTATTTTTCCAATAGGCTGTAATTATCATTTTTATGTAGACACATTTTTTTAACTTTTTAATTTCACAGACTCTAATTTACTGAGTACGTCTACAGGCTAATTATTTAATCCATTTCTGATGTTTTTATTGGAAGATCTTTTACACGTTAACAATTTAGCAATGAACTTAATTTGTGGACAGTTGTATGTAAAAGAACAGAACAAATCAGCAACTTAAGTCACATAAAAAAATATGATATATAAATAATTTTGGAAGGTGAAATATGCTACATTAATGAAATATAGAGAAGGAACGATATTTACAAATGTAATTATCGTTGGAAGTAAAGAAAAGCTTGGACGATATAAAATAATGTTACAATATCGTATCAACACACAAAAGTACTTATATCCAAGTACAAATAACACGTTATGCTACTCGCCCAACTCCTTTCACCATGTTACTAGTTGTTGTGCTAGTTATACGAGTGAAGAAAAGTAATGCATCAATTTATGTTACAACGAAGTATTACTATCCTCAATAGGAAACATGACCTTTCTTTTTGGAATTCATTATACGCATTCAGTACTTGTTTTCATCTTTTTCCAGGCGCGACAGACCTACTAATCGGCTGCTGGCCTCACATCCACATGTGTAAATCACAGAGGCAGGCGAACATCCAGCTAGTGTAGGGGTGACATGTGGTCAGCGTGTCGGGTCCCACAACCGTTATAACGGTTTTTCTCAACCTACAGCTGCAACTTATTGTAGCTGCCCAAATGCCTCACGATGCTGGATGTGCACCGGTTCCATACTGTACGAAATTCCATGAGAAAATACCTTACTACATGGGGACTCAAACCAGCTGTTCGCCAAGGCGTCTTGCCTTAAACCACTCGGCGAGACCGTTTACTTTTGTTGAAGCATCTGATGAAGGACACTAGTGGGGTCTATAAGGAGCGAGAGTGAAGAATATTCACGATAAAAATTCTAATAAAATATTTATCTATAATACATAACAAGTGTGAAGCTAAAATAATTACGCACAATGTGGACCTATTTAAATACAAATATAAGCTAAAGTAAACTAAACAAATGCAATTTCCAAGCGCAATTGCTCCAAACATAAGGTAGTCATTATGCCAATTGGTATGTTATGGGAACATTCAGACTCTAACCTATAATTCAAGTATCAAATCTAATTTAACAATTTGTCCTTTAAAATGAGATTTATCGGATGTAAAGCTATAATCTACATATTCCTAATTATTTGCTTATCTGGTTGGAGTCCAGTGCCTGCTGTACCTCTTCCAGTTGTAACGTAAACAATCCAGATGTATGACTGAATTTCCATTCGTCGAATAATGGTTTTAACTCTAAGCGCTCAAACACTACAAATAAAGAAAATAAAAATATATATCTAGCACATGTCTATGTAAGTTAAATGGAGGAATCTTACATTTTAATAGATTAAATGAGCACTGTTATATTCTTACGCATGCGAAATGCAGAATACGTTCGGACTTTCAGTTGTTTTAAATTGACCCGTTTCAGTAGGATTTCTTAAAACATAGCAAAAGAAACAAATTGAAGGCGGAGAGAAACAAACAAATTTTCAATGCTGTCCAATATTTTAGTAAAAAATCCAATATTAGCCATTGAGGATGCGGTGAAAATATCAGAATTTACAGGTGAGTTAGCATAGAGCATATATTATGCTCATAATGAAATTACATATAAAGGATATCTATCGACATCATGGAAAAAACAAAGTCTGATTATGTAGACATATATGTCATGTTTTTTCATAAATAAATAGGAAATGAAAGTTTGTAATTATTCGTACCATATTACTTGTATTATTCAGTCTTCAAATACTAAGAAGAATGTTTATATCGATGACATTTTCTTACACGATTCAGTCATATTGCGGGTAAAAGTAGCACCACGGTTCCCCCAATAGACACAGCAATACCCTATGCAAGTTTGGTTACAGTACATCTGGAACTTAGCTCGGAATTGGTACAGCCTAATGTTACATAATTCAGAATGCAACACGATAACTAAGTCCTACCACATTGTACGATGTATTTAATTAAATTAAGTTAATTTATTTAGTTTACCTGATGGAGTTAAGACCGGGTTAAATTATACGTACAATAAGAATTATGATTGATACACTATATATATATATATATATATATATATGTTATAATTAAATTTTTGACATTGAGCAATGCAAGCTTAAGTGAAGACCGAGTTCTCGCTACATCTTGTAATAATGGAGAATATATATATATATATATATCATCATGGAAAAATAAGTGTTTGTATTGGATTTGCCCGGTGGTGTAATGAATAGCATCCTCGAGTACAAATAGAGAGGTCCAGCTTCAAATCCCGTCCAGGCATTTATTTTTCTTATCATGTTAGTACAGATAGTTGACAGTATAAAGTTGAGGAGGGTAAGATAAAATAATATAATAATAATAATAATAATAATAATAATAATAATAATAATAATAATAATAATAACAAAAATAATAACCTGTAATTGGATTAAGTAAATGGCTTGGTAAAGAAAGTTTAAAGTATAAAGGAATAATGATAAAAAGAATAACATTAATGTACACTACAGTTTATCAGATAATCTAATGCCCCATAAGGACAAGTTTGCAATTCTGTTTGAAAAATGAGTAATACAAGTTTTCATGGTATATACAGAGATTTTTAAAATCAGTTGAAATTTTCCTTCAACTTAAGGGATTTATCGAATTTTTAAAAATAAACACGTGCATTTTCCTCAGGTAATCATTCACATGCTACCATATTAAATTGGCGGTTTCTTTTCTTTTTATTACTATTATTTCAATTCATGCAGTTGGATTCCTGGCATAGAATCGCCTAATGATTCTCAAAATGGGACAATTTTGATGAAACTAATTAGAGGTGATCGTTGGTTTGATAATGATACTGGACATTAAAAATAACGATACTTGCATTTTCCTAACTTAATAATTCACTTAACTGATAAGATGCACTCGACAAAAAGCCAGTCTGCAGCCGACATTTGGTGAGTTAAAAGATCGAAGAGCACGCAGAATCACCTGAGGATGTCTACCGCAATAGTAGACGAAAGGTCGAGTGTTAATAAAACCAGACCACGGCCATTTAGCCCGAAAGACATAAAATACATGAATCAAACTACCTGCCGTAAAAGTCTGCAATTTTACAAAAAGAATAAAATTGAGGTTAGGGTGAGTTACTTCTTACAGAAAGACTTGGAAGTCAAAAACAAACTGGGAAGTAATGTTTGTTAAGCAATTCTGGGAAAAACTGCACTTAAACTAACGTGGAATATTTTCAAACTCCTAGAGAACTACAGTGCGCATGCGCCAGAGTTTATAGAGGCAGTGATAACCCACCATCGAACCACATATCGATTATCATCCTCGATTATTATTGATAGCTTATGCTAGGTGGCAGCATGTCGCTATGAAATTTATATCACCAATCTTTGCAATAAATCCCGAAATCTATGTTACAAAAATATTAATAATATTGAAATTATCAAATGTTTATTAAAAATGGGTGTACACTTATCACTCCCTAACGCTGTTCCAACCAGCGATAACCAAAAACAGCGATAGAATAATAATAGACTAAGTAATATACTCTGTGTAGAAAATAGCAGTTAGCAATCACAATATTGTCTAACAGTGTCATAATATTGTGATTTCCGTATTTAAATAAATATCTGAAAATTGTTTAATAACGTTATAAAAATTGTTTGAAAAAGTTTAAAATATTTAAAAGTGTTAGTATATACAGAAGAAGAGCTATAGTTTACAACAATAAACTGAAAAATCAAAGCGTAAGTAGAAGTGCAGTTGAGCCCAATATAATACATAAACAATATTTAGGTAAAACTTTCATCAGGATATATTCTAGGGAAGCCCTGCGCCGTTAAGGCAAGATGCCTTGATACAGTGTTACGGGGCTAGCGCTGGTTCGGGTCTCCATGGGAGGAAACATTTTCTCATGAAATTTCCATCAGTATGGGACCGGTGACCAGCCAGCATCGTGAGGAATTTCGATAGCTACAATAAGCAGCAACTCCGTGTTGAAAAAGAAACAAATATAACGGCTGTGCGACCCTACATGCCGAGCACTTTTTACCTCTACACAGGCTCGATTATTGTGATTAATACATGTTGATGTGAGGCCAGCAGCCGGCTGGTAGTCTAAGGGCCTGAATTGAAAGCCTACAGTAAAGAAGGCATATAACTCAATAAGCTTTTAGTATATGTTGATCCTATAGGCGATAGCGAGGCACGTTGAACCGAGTAGCACCACACGTTAGGCCTATATAATGCAAATGGACAATAATAACAAATTATGGAGATTCTGAAGAAGTGACTGAAATCAAGTTCCGGAACAATAATAATAATTACAAATACACAAATAACTACAAACAGGAATGAGGTGCACAAAAAAATTAAACATAAGCTCAATTCTGGGAAGGCGTGTTATTACGCATTGCAGGAACTCTTGTCATTCCATCTTATCGAAAAAAACATAAAAATATAGAAAACGGTTATGCTTCCCGTTATATGTATGCGGAACCTGGATCCTCGCATTAAGGGAGAAAAAATATTACGAGTATGTGAAAAAAAAGTTCTTAAGAAAAATGTTTCACCAAAGAGAGATGAACAGGTGAATGGAGAAGACTGCGTAAGCTACATGAAGTATACGACAAATTAGATCTAATAATCACAGTCAAATCTCGTAAACATGGGCAGGACATGTGGCATGAAGGGGATCAAAGAGGGACATGGAAACTCCTTGTGGAAAACAAGAGGGAAAGCGCCCAGTAGGTAGACGACAGAATAGCATTAACTGAGGTAAATTATACAGGGGATGATTGCAAAGCATTATCTGAGAAAACAAATGTATATCCATGAAGCTTCGGGTTCAATAATGACAGTGTATTATCAGTTTAACAGTAAAATATGATTGTGTGATACTGTTATTGAGAATACAAACAGTAAATTCACTTACCTTCTCCATTCAGGCTCGAGTCTAAACATGTTCACATAAAAGCGGTATATTTATTATGGTTCACACTTGCATTATTTTACAACGAGACGGTAAAAGTTCGATTACTTACAAGGTTCACGTAGGATGCACTGAGAACACTATCGTGATTAATGTTCATCTGTTAAAAACATACATTTCTATAACTTTTAGAATAATATATTAATGCAGTAATTGATGTTATTAAATTTATCAAAACGGCTAATTACATGTCAGTAACCGCACACGTTCTGAACTGAGGCACGCTACGAAGATGTAACACGATACGCCACCTATCAAAACATTATTACCAACATGATTTGTCCCGCGCGAATATGAATCTATTTAGCAGTTCAGTCATACTGGTATAGCAAATATTATATAGCTTATTCTTCTAGGATTTGTATATGCTAAAAGTATTAGGCTATTCTGTGTCAGGTTTCCACCTGTGAATGATGTAACAGAACAAGTGACTGCTAGCGCCATGTTAGCCAACTTCAAACGAATGTTGATTATATTTATACAAAGAAATCTTCTTCACTTGTGCATTGTTACTTTTTTCTATATTTGTGTCAATTAAGTTTTGTATTGTTGATAGGGGAACATTCCTATGACATGTCATATTTTGACTTTCATTTTTAATTTCGAGTAATTACATAAAATGTATGTAGGTCTTGTGACATTTAACATAGACTCGATTCTGGAATTGCTGGACATCGCTAACTCACTCACTACCCGGATACATAGGCCTACCTATCCAGAGCTAATGCTTTCCAAACATCCGCTGTATAATGTACTTCCCTCAAATCATAGTTAAGGTTATTCTTCCACCTCATTCTTAGTCTCAATACTGGACGCTTTATCTCTGATTTTCCTACAAACAGATCCCAGTAGCACTAAGTAACTAACCTTTTTGCAGTATCGAACCCGTAGGTTCATGGCCCTTTCCTGAACTAATATTTTCCAATCATCCCCCATGCAATCCACCTCCCTCTAATCATGCTTATCCTCCCACCTCATTCTTGGTCTACCAACTGGGCGTTTTCCTTCTGGTTTTCCTACAAGACGTTTCCGTGCTCCTCTTTCACTCCTCATTCGCACCACATGTTTATCGCAGTCTACGAGACTTAACTACATCCGATGTCTTTATAAATATCCTGTAGATCACTGTCATGTAGTCTTCTCCATTCATCTGTCTAAAGTAAAAAAACTTTATGCTCAATACTGATAGTATTTTCTCCTCCCTTACATATTATGATGATCATTTTTGACAAGCCTCGTGGTCTCAGCGTTTCTGACTACAGTTCAGAAGGTCCCGGCTTCGATTCCCGGTCAAACAATGTTATTTTTTCCTTAAAGGGAATTATTCCTGTGGTTGCCCATGGTCTGGAGTTTAGGTTAAGAACTCTTCTGGCGCTTCATTACCATTCATCTCCTACCATATCGTAACTCCGCCTTTAAGGTGCTCCAACTTAGGAAATGAATTACAATTCCGCCAATGCCAGGGGAGAAAGACAGAAATGTCATAAAAGACTACCTGGTGGCATTAGAAAAAAATTATAATCATCGTATATAAACTACGCTCTTTAAGAAGACTACAAAATGTAATACAGTATTTCTGTATTAACAGATGACGTACTTGTTAAAGGCAGCTCAGAGCGTCACTGCAGATCAAATGTCGCTTTGATCAAAAATAAAAGTGTTGTAATGACTGTTTAATTATTCCAATGATATTGTATATTTAATTATGTTCCTTTGTGTTATTGTTGTTTCGGAGGTGGTACGTACAGAAAGACGTTAAAACACACTTTTATAATCATCTTAAGAGTGTAATAAATTACATGAATCAATTGAGAAACTCAGTTTCTCATGCCAAGTTCTTTATTTAAAACATGAAACTAATAATCTTCTTATAAGTAGTGTAAACTGATAATTCAGACTGATAAAACTTGAGACCTGTTTAAAAAATATGCAAGTGTAAAACAGTAGTTAGCAGTGTCTAGGAGTGTAACTGCATATAATGAGTAGTGTATTGTGTAAGTTAACACGAGTAGGTAACAATGTGTAGTAATACAACAAACTTATCTTCAAAATAATTTTTAAAATTTGCATTAACAAGTTTTCTTTCTTGATGGATTTTTGTTATTTTTTAAATTATGTTGACATTTTGATAACTTTCACTAGAGAATAATATTACGGAACAACAATGCAACAGAGCTACTATGTTTCGGCTCTACATATGGCCGTCTTTGCCACAAGAACATGCAGCTGGTACTCATTTCCGTTAGGAGCTGAGTCGACACCAGAGCCGCGATGCCGCCAGAAGGTTTGGTCCAGCTAAAAATCCTAACCCAATCGAGGCTCGAATCCTCGACCTTCTGGCTTGTAGCATGATTGTTCAAACAAACTATGCTATGACATGAGCCATTAAAATTGATTCATATAATGAACATGATATTTTTACTGGATCAGAATTAATGAAGAAACTAATTAAAATGAAAATATACTGAAAATGTTGATTTATTGAGCTACGAGGAAGGTAAAATTATCTCATTTATGTGCTGCAATGTACACGTAAAAATTACACACGGCCTAAATATGTGAATGTGTGTAAAAAGTTTAGAAAATAATAGCTACATAATTTTTTGTGTCTTTTTTCATATTATAAACAATTTGTTGTTATGATTTCAAATTTTGGTATAATTTTCTCGAAATAATTCCTCCCTATAACTGTGTAATTTATTTTTCATTTCTCAGTCAGCGTTTGAGATTCTTTGAAAGTTATTTGGAACAAAAATTCTCATTTTCTGTAATGTTACATGTTACCCGTCCTAACTCATTGTGTTGTGCCTATGCCAGTTATATACTTACAAACAATTACTGACGAGTATAACAATAAATAATAGTTTTAAAAAAACTAAAACAATACGCTTTATTAGAAAACCGAACTAAAAAAATGAAAAAAATAATTTTAATTTCCAACACGCTTGGGATAAAATTAAAGTGGTCAACAAATAAAATCATCTCCAACACATATAGAATAAAACTAGAGTTATCAACAAAAAGAAAATAATTTTACCATCAAGAGCGTGGGGTGCTCTATATCAATTAATATATTTGACAATAAAGAGATATTGGCAAAAGTAAAGTCTCTAAGAATAAAATGTAAAACTCACAAAAAGCTCCCCACACTTTTGATGGTAAAAATATTTTCTTTTTGTTGATAACTCTAGTTTTATTGTACATTTATTTTTTTGTTGACCACTTTAATTTTATCCCAGGCGTGTTGGAAATTAAAATTATTTTTCATTTTTTTTGTTCGGTTTTCTAATAAAGCGTGTTGTTTTAGTTTTTTAAAACTATTATTTATTTTTGATTTTTTACTTTTAATATTTTACAGAATAAGATAAAAATGTAAATATCTATAAATTCGATACTATTGTATTATGCGCTAAAAGTAATACTCTTTTAAAATAAAAATCCTCCCAACCAGATTTGAACAAGCGACCTATGGATTACTGAAATGATATACCGCTAGAGTTCACCGCTCTACCAACTGAGCTCTTACAACGATTGACTAAAAAGTCGACAAGTCCGCAACCTATTATACCAGTTTTCATTTTTTTTATATTCCGATGATTCTGGCCAGGATTTTAGAAACAAAATATGAAATTATTGTATTGTCACGGGTGTTTTACAAGTATACAAAGTTTCAAGTCGATCCAATGTTTCTGTGAAAATTGTTTTCAAAGATTCCGTTACATAGATACAAAGACACTTTATTTATTTTCGGACGATTCTGGCCAGGATTTTAGAATAAAAATATGAAATTATTGTATTGTCACGGGTCGTTTACAAGTATACAAAGTTTCAAGTCAATCCAATGTTTCTAAGTGGGGGAAAATCGTGTTCAAATATTCCATTACATAGATACAACGATACATTTTTTTCTGATGATCCTGGCCAGGGTTTAAAAAATGAAATTATTGTATTTTCACGGGTCGTTTTCAAGTATACAAATATTCAAGTCGATCCAATGATTTTAGGTGTGTGAATATCGCGTTGAAAGATTCCGTTACATAGATAGATAGATAGATAGATAAGTAGATAGATAGATAGATAGATAGATAGATAGATAGATAGATAGATAGATAGATAGATAGATAGATAGATAGATAGATAGATAGATAGATAGATAGATAGATAGATAGATAGATAGATAGATAGATAGATAGATAGATAGATAGATAGATAGATAGATAGATAGATAGATAGATAGATAGATAGATAGATAGATAGATAGATAGATAGATAGATAGATAGATAGATAGATAGATTGATTGATAGATAGATATATAGATAGATAGATACAGGTCAAGCTAATATAAAGCGTGTAAAAACAAATGTAGGTTTTGGTGAACCTGAAGATCACGTTATTTTTGTTTCCATAAAGTGAATACACATCCACGATATATCTTAGTTTGAAATCTTCCATTCTACCTAATATTGTGTTTTTATTAATATCATTTTAAGTTTTGTAGTTAATGTTATACACTAGAATTTTATATTGTGGTGTTAAAACATATTTTTAAAAATAACTTGATATTTTTGAAATTCTAGTTCAAATTTAGAAGTGGGATATAAACCCAGAGGTCGAGGTTCAAGTCCCGTCCGAGCATTTATTTTTCTTATCTCATTTAAGATTGAATTGCTCATTGTCAAACATTTAATTATAATATGTATATCGCGGTGTGCCGATTACGCCACCGAGCAAGTGTAGTACAAACATTAATTTCTCTTATAATAATATATTCTCATTATTACTAGATGTAGTGGGATATAAATCCAGGGGTCCGGGTTCAATTCACGTCCAAGCATTTATTTTTCTTATGTCATTTAAGCTTGCATTGCTCAATGTCAAACATTTAATTAATATATATATATATATATATATATATATATACACTGCTCAAAACAATTAGAGGAACACTATGAAATATGCAAATATTTTTTCATTGGATAAAGATACAAACATGAAATTAATAAAATACATTATTTGTGGTTATTTATTTATTTATTTATTGCTCATGTCAGTAAAAACAAATTAATAACGCTGACAATTAACTTTTCAAATAATTCCGCTATGTAAGCAATTGAATCTTGTGCTTATTTTTCAAAGTTAAACACTCGTTATATAGAGTTAGTATCGTGTATGGCCTCCACGACATTCGATGACACTTTGGCACCTTCGTGGCATGCTCCCAATAAGATTCTGGATTTCCTCTTGCGGGATATTCTCCCATTCCTCCTTCAGAGCATCTCCAAGTTGCTGCAGAGTTTGTGGAGCTTGATGTCGGTTCCTGACCTTCCTGTCTAGAAGATCCCACAAGTGTTCAATAGGGTTGAGGTCTGGGCTGACCGCTGGCCACTCCGTTACCTCAATTTCATTCCTCCTCAGGAAATCCCTGGTGGCAGCCGCAGAATGTGCCCTGGCATTATCGTGCATAAACAGAAATCCAGGGCCTACTCCAATGTCAGCAGGCACTACATGCTCTTCCAGAACGTGCTCGATATACCGGACAGCTTCAGTCGCTGGGGAACAAGTACAAGGTCCGTACGATTGTTGTACATAACTCCAGCCCACACCATTATGGAACCTCCTCCGAATCTATCAATTTCCTGTACAGCCTCTGCAGAAAATCTTTCTCCTGGCCGTCCCCACACCCTCAATCGACCATCACAACGTGTAAGACGATACCTGGATTCGTCCGAGAAGAGCACAGACTCCCACTGGTCCAGGTTCCAATCACCATGGTTTTCAGCATACGTACGTCTTGCTGCCTTATGCCCATTTGTTAAGCGTGGTTTTTAACGGGCCTTTTTGGACGAATATTCTCTTTCCTTAATCTGTTCCTTATGGTTTGGTCTGAAACCCGGATTCCGGAAGCCATATGAAGGTCATTCTGCAGGTCTTTTGCAGTTTTTGTACGCTGTCGAAGAGCAGAAAGAACAACGTATCTGTCATCCTGGGGGCTTGTTTTAAATTTACGGCCCTGGCCACGTCTTCTACAATACTGACCTGTCTCTCTGTGCCTGTTGCGTAACCTGGACACCACGGAAGGAAAAACCCCAAGCTCTCTAGCCACTTGTCACAGAGATTGACATTGTCGTAAAAGATGTAGAGCATGATACACTTCAAACTCATTTAAATACCTCATTTTGTCAGAGACTTCAATTAACAAGGCAATAATCAACATTCGTCACTATAGCAACATCAGGAAGCTTACCAATTAGAAGTGGCCAGTGCCTTCCAAAATAAAAAATTCTCTATATTTGTTATTTGAGGTAATTTCTCTGTATTTAGGCCATGGGTCTTTAAAATTTGTATCCAATGATAAAATTAATAATTCAATTTACATATTGTCCAACTTTCAGCATCACAGCTTTAAAAAACAATTACTTATTCAATGTATTATAAGTGTTCCTCTAATTGTTTTGAGCAGTTTATATATATATCCCAGTGTGCTACCGATTACGCCACCGAGCAAGTGTACTACAAACATTAAATTCTGTAATAATAAAATATACTCATTATTACTAGATGTAGTGAGTTGTAAATCCAGAGGTCCGGGTTTAAGTCCAGTCTGAACATTTATTTTTCTTATCATTTCATTTTTATGCCTGCATTCCTCAATGTGAAAAATTTAATTATAATATATATATATATATATTCCAGTGTGCTACCTATTACGCGCCACCGAACAAGTCTAGTACAAACATTAATTTCTCTTATAATAATATATTCTCACTATTCCTAGATGTAGTGGGATAAAAATCCAGAGGTCCGGGTTCAAGTCCCGTCCGAGCATTTATTTTTTATCATGTCATTTTAATCTTGCATTGCTCAATGTCAAATATTTAAGTATAATATATATATATATTCCGTGTGGATTTGTCAGTCTCCCATCGGACTCCTCCACAGGTGGCAGATAGGGGAATGCTCACCAGATATGGCGGGTACTGGGGAAATAAAATACCCAGGGCGGACCAAAACCATCACTACTGCCTTGCAGTTAAATACTCGACTATCAAAAGGCTAGAGGCAGAAAACCTTGAACAAAAATTACCCGTCCCCCAGGTTGGGGGTTGATGCATCAGGCTAGCTCCTCGTTCATCATAAATAGAAAAAAATCTCCCTATAATGAATCACGGGCCTGACCTGATTCCGATTCTCCAAAGAATTGACACTTGCTCTGGTTGAAATTTTACGTTGTAACCTGCACCGTACTGGACGTAGAAGTGCAAATCTCCCAGTAGAATGCCAGGTTTTCATTGCACTAAGGTACAGTAATATTTAACCTAAAATATTGATTTAGGCCTAAAATTGTATGTATATTAGACCTACTTGGAAAGCTGACAGTTAATTGGAAGGTTAACCTTGTGTTAGGTTTGAATGTTTAGCCTTTTAATTCTAGCACCATAGCCTAGTTTCGGTTACTACCAAGAAGTACCGTACTGAAATTTAAAGGTTAGGATTAGATAATTCTTGTTTGCGTTTTAAGTTTAGTTGAATGTTGGATCGGTTCTCTCATCCACAATTGCTAACTAGTGATAATATTGCTCCCCATTTACTAATAAGAGAAAGTAAATGTAACATATTTTATACTTAGAAGTATGTTTACACATTTTTGTAATTATGTAAGAATGAAATTTGTTTAAATTTCTGGTATTCAATATATCATATAATTCTAATTCTTATTTAAAGGTTCTATGCAACCGGAGCATTCCACATTGTCAATGCAGACACTGTGGGAGTGCATGAAACCACAGTATGCCACACGGTCAGGGCAGTGTCATGGGAGTTGTGCCGCAGGAAAAATTATTTCCTGAAGTTTCCTGAGGCTCGAGAACTCCCAGCAATAATGAGGAAATTTGCTGAGCTCCCAAGGTACAGTATTAATGTATACATTTTTACAAAGTAAATGGGAAAAACTTTCCAACAAATTTTATAGTGATCTATTAAAAAAAACTTGGAGATTATTCAGTTGGTGGTCACCAGATGCTGCAAAGTTTTGTCATTGATATGTATGTTTTAGTTTAAATGTAAAAAATTAAATCTAACTGCAAAAGCAAATTTTTTGGCTCAACTGCACTTCTACTAGCGCTTGATTTTTCATTTACATTGTTGTTAACTATAGAATAGATTTATTTAGCCTGGTGGAGAATAGATTTATTTAGCCTGGTGGAGTTAAGGCCATGTGGCCTTCTCTTCCACTCACCAAAACAAACATATGTTACATATGAATACAAAAAAAATTACAATAATAGTCATATTAAACAGGACAAACATATGTTACATATAAATACAAAAAAATACAATAATAGTCATATTAAACAGTACAAACATATGTTACATATGAATACAAAAAAATTACAATAATAGACATTGAACAATTAATTATCTGTCATATTGAATAATAATGAAAATAATGTCTAATAATACAATGAAACTAAATACAATTAAAATTAAATTAATGATACAATGAATAAAAAAAAGGAATAACAGCTCGAATCTACTATACGTAAAAAGAAAAAAAAATACAAAGAAAGTAATAAACTACAATGAATTAATCTACGCTTTTTGTACAAGGCATTAGGTAAATATATTAACAAATCCTAAGTCTATTTTTATTAAATAATGCAAAAACGCATTATTAATTCTAAAAAAGTAATATTAGTGAGTTGTTTCTGTTAGTAATTTAATTTTCAATTTGTTTCTGAAAGATGGTAAAGTTTGGGAGACTCTGACATAGGGTGGAAGTGAATTCCATGTTCTAGCAAGACAAACTGTAAAAGATTTCGAATAATAGGTAGTGTGATGAGTAGGGATATATAGGGAACTGTGCTCAAGGGATCGGGTATCTAAGTTATGTGTATAAGAGAGTTTAGTGAAGCGGTGTGATAAAATAATAAGGTAATGATGTGTGTAATATTTTATAGAGAAGGCATAGGGAATGGATGGTTCTACGATCTTGTAGACGAAGCCATGACAATTGTTCAGGAATGGTGTAACTTGATCAAATCTACGTATACCACAAATAAAACGTATGCAAGAATTGTGAACACGTTGAAGTCTTTGGGTAAGAACAGTATTTAGGTCAGTAAAAAGAGTATCACAATAATCAAAATGGGGCATTGCAAGTGTTTCCACTAACATTTTTCTTAGAGAAAACGGTAAACAATTTCTTATACGATTTAATGATTGTATTATTGAGAAGATAGTTTTGCAAATGTTATTTATTTGTTTATTCCAAATTAAATGTTTATCCATAAACACTCCTAGATTTTTTACTGTCTCACTATAAGGGATCTGAACCCCATTAAGTGACACATGTAATACTACATTTGTGTTAATTGAGGATAATAGTTTCTGATGGCCCATAATGATTGCTTGTGTCTTTCTAGGATTTAATTGAAGTCCATATTTCTCTGTGCCACGCCGTTAGCGAGTCAAGGTCCTCATTAATTTTGGTTACCGCGTCATTTAAAGAATATTTGTCTGAGTGAAGGTAGATCTGCATGTCGTCCGCAAATAAATGATGTTTGCTATGTTTTAGGGAGTCAGATATGTCGTTTATATAGATTGAAAAAAGCAATGGGCCGAGCACCGAGCCCTGTGGAACACCAGCTTTACGGTAGGTCCAAGAAGAGCGTAATGTAGAATTTCCTACAACATATTGCTGGCGCTCACGAAAGTACGAGTTGAACCATTGCGTGACACTGTCAGAAAGTGAGAGGTTTTTAGTTTAAGCAGCAATAAGTCCAAGTCTACCGTGTCAAATGCTTTACTAAAGTCAAGTAGTGTAAGAATAGTATAGTTTTCGATTATCAGATGCTTCGCGTATGTCTTCACATATATTTAGTAGAGCAGTATTTGTATTGTGTCCTGTCCTGAAGCCTGATTGGTATTGATCTAAAAGGTCGTGTTCAGTTATGTAGTCAGCCAGTTGTTTATGGACTAATCATTCCAAAGCTTTTGAAAGGGTAGGTAAAATACTAATGGGTCGAAAATCGTTAGGAGTTAAGGGAGTTTTTACTTTCGGGAGTGGGCGTACAGTTGCTTGCTTCCATAATGTGGGATATATAGAGGTCTGTAGTGAGGAGTTGAAAACATGAGTTATGGTAGGTAGTATAACGTCGATTATTTTGTTAAGTAGAGTGATATTTATACGGTCAGTACCTTCTGCTTTTGTTTTTATTCGTTTGAGAGCTTTCTTTATGTCATTTTCTGTAAGGTATGAAAAATGGAAATGTTCTATGTCTGGTGGATTTGTCAATAGTAGTTCACTTATTGTGTGTGTTTTGTCTTTACGAGTAAAGAATGTGCTTTTAAAGTGGTTATTAAGTGTGTTCAGAGAAACAGGTAGTTTTTCTACCTGTGTGTCTTTCCTTCCTACACCCATTTTATTCAGATTTTTCCAAATATCTGGGTTATTGTTATTGGGTTCAGTAAGGCTGTATAGATGTCTAAGTTTGGCGTTTCTGATAGTTTGAGTAGTCTTGTTACGTAACCGTTTGTAGTGATTGAGATTTATGTCAGTTTTGTCGACTCTATATTTCCGATATGCTGCGTCTCTTTCAGTCATCAAGTCACGAATGTTAGCAGACATCCAGGGAGCAGGGTGTCGTTTCACTAGTTTAGTTTTCAGTGGGGCGTGTCTGTCATATAGTTGTAATATAAGGTTATTTAATGCTTCAACTTTTTCCGTCAACAGAATGCAATATCCATATAGTATGCCAGGGTAATTTTATAGCGTCTGCAAGTAGAGCTGCATTGTTTATATGTTTTAGGTCTCTATATGTGATAGTCTTACGAGCTAGTTTAGGGCACTGCAGTGAATATGCTAAGAATATAATATCATGTGCTGATATTCCGGGAGCTGACAGTTGCCCGTGGGTTAGTACTCTGTCTGAATTATTAGTAGCAATTAAGTCAAGTAAAGTCTCAGAGTGATTGGTGTGATGTGTAGCCTGTAAGGGAAGGATAGTCATATCACAAGCTTGAAACGCGGACATAAGCTGTTGTGTATGTCTGTTGTCAGTGTCTAGTATATTTATATTAAAGTCATCCAGGACGATAACGTGTTCATATTGTATACGGGCGTTTTGTAGAGCGGATTCTATTTCTGTTATTTTTTTTCAGTTTAGGGGGTTGGTACACTACACAAAGAAGGCATTTTTTGAAGCTTGCGTATATTTCTATAAACATAATTTCTGGAGATGTCTCGTTATTAGAAAAGTATACAGACTTAGGGCAAAGGTCTGTCCTAACGAAGACACCAACACCCGCCCCCTCGACTATGTACACGATCATGTCTAAGAAAAGTATAACCATTCATGTCAATTAAACTAGAATTAATGGAGGGAGTGAGCCATGTTTCTGATACGAGAATGACATGAGTATTGGAAGAAGAGAAAATCATTCTAATTTCGTCTGCATGTGCAGTTAAACTTTGTGCGTTCAAGTGCACCACATGTAGGGAAGACGGGAAGGGGGAGAATGCTGTTTCTAGAACCTGTCTTGCATTATTGTTGTTTGGAAGGGGTGTGAGAAGGGTAGTGTCCTCTAACCTGTCAGAGACTGCCAAATGAATAGCATTATTTGGATGGAAAATTTTAAAAATATTTTAACTAGAATAATAAGAAAAGAACAAGTCACTAATATCTTAATAAAATATTATATTAATAAATAAAGTAAAATTTCTAAATATAATACTAATAATTAATGTGAAATTTCTAAATTTAATTTTAATAATCTATATAAAAGTGCTAAATTGGGGATATGGTATCACTGGTCGTGTTTGCACTAGGTAGATTTACATATCAGAGGCCCGGGTGATGATGCGTTTGGTATCTCCATTTTTCACATGTATTGCGCCATCAATTGTCCACACATTTGTGACGCCAAATTTTGTGATGCAGTCCTTTAACAATGTATATCTAATTTGGGTGAAGTCTTCTCTTACTGTGATCCCACTGCCTTTCAATTGTTTTTTTTATTTTGAAAGACCTCCCTTCTCTTTCTATAACTAATGAACCTCACAATAACCGGCCGTGGTCGATCCGACTTTTCCCAACCCTGTGACTCCTGTCGATATCACAGGTTTCTAATTTAACTCCAATTTTGGAGGCCACGTCTATTGCTATATTGTCCGTATCTTCACCATCCTGTTCAGGTATACCGAAAATACGTAGACACTGTCGACATTGGTATTGCTCTAGCGAGTCGGTTTTCTCACATAACTGTTGTTCCAGTTTTAATATTTTGTTGTCCCTCTCCTGAAGCGAGAGTTCCAACTGGCTAATGACTTCTGTATTACGGTCTATAGTTACCTTCAGCTCCGATACAATAGCCTCACGCACGGAGTCCTTCAACAGCTTCAACATGGCTGGATACCGCAAACATTCTTGGACCACACGCTTTGTTATTTCTTCTTTCTTTCTTCACATTCTTCACATTTTCTTGTTTTACGTGGAGCCATTATGCGTAAAATTAAGCTACAAACAAAATAAATTCGCAATATCGATATTACGTTTATAAAACAACAAACTAACACCTGCTGAAAATTGTGCAAAAACACGAGCAACCAGTTTCACTCTTATTCACAATCCGCCATAAAAACCACTATAGCTCTTCTTCTGTGTTTATTAACATTATTTAATGCTTTAAACTTTTTCAAACCATTTTTATAACATTATTAGACAATTTTGTAGTATTTATTTAAATATGCAAATCACAATATTATGACACTGTTAGAGAATATTGTGATGCTAACTGTCATTTTCTCCACAGAGTACATTACTTAGTCTATGATTTTCTATCGCTGTTTTGGGTTATCGCTGGTTGGATCAGCGTTAGGAGTGATAAGTAAGTGTACACCCATTTTTAATAAATGTTTGGTAATTTTAATATTATTAATATATATTTTTAACAAAGATTTGGGGATTTCGGTGGAAAGATCAAGACCATCTTCGCTAGGTTTACCGTACAGGCCACATGGCCTAAAACGAATTTGTTCATGATGATGATGATGATGATTTGGGGATTTATTGCAAATATTGGTAATTTAAATTTCATACCGACGGATAGTAATCGAGGATGATAATCGATATGTGGTTCGATTGTGGGTTATCGCTGGCTCTATAAACTCGGGCGCATGCGCACTGTTGTTCTATTGGACTTTGAAAATATTTCACGCTAGTTTAAGTGCAGTTTTTCCCAACTTTTTTTCCCATGACTTACATAGAAATGTTGGTTGGTATATTTCAGAGATATGCATGACAGGTTGTTTTGGATTTCAGCAACTGAAATATTTTGTTCCTAATACTTTGACAAATTCATAAAACTGCAAATTAAATTATATGTAGATGAATGTTATGGGACTAGGAGACAAAATAAATCATTCTTTGATCTTGTAAGAAATTACCAAAGAACAGAATAAACTGTTGTATCAATTTCATTTTTGTCTATTCCAGAGACAACTTCCCAGGAATAATCGGTGCGATAGATTGCACTGATATATGAATAGAGACAAGAGGCTCAGCGCTTCTATAACAGGAAGAATTTTTATTCAATCAATACTCAGGTATGTTTCTAGAAAGAATACGCCTATCTTTTTTACTTGAATTAAGACAATGATATCATAACATAATTACAGAAGTTATGAGAGTCATATAGCATGCAACAACAAAACTGAATAATGCTTTTGTAATCTTAAAACAATATCAGCTATTAAATTATGTAAGTAGGAAATAACACTATGAGGTTTATTTTAATTAAATTGAGTTGTATTTTGACTCATGTCATACTTATAAGAAACATGATGTGAGTCAAAATTAAACTCAAATTTAATTAATATCAGCTAATTGATGTATGTGAATTCTTAATGTGATGTTTTTTTATGGATAATCGTAAATTAATGTACATCATCTTGTCTTTTTTATAGGTAATTTGTGATCCTGAAACTAGGGTCACAAATATTGTCCAGGCTCCACGCATGACAGCAGAATATTTAGGAATTCTGCTGTGAAAGACATGCTGGAAAACAACAGGTATCTTGGCCACTTAATTGGGGACAGCGGCTATCCATGTACAAGGTGCCTTCTTACACCTGTTGTACATGAACAGACTGAAGCAGAAAGGAGGTACAACATTGCCCATAGACGAGCAAGGAGTGTTGTAGAGAGGACGTTTGGGATATGGAAGAAGAGGTTCCCTTGTCTGCAGTATACACTGCATACAAAGCTGGAGCAACCCAGCTGATAATTTTGACGACAGCAATACTTCACAACTTTGCCATACAGAGGAGAGAACCTGAATTTCAAGATAATTTCGATGAAGAAGATGTTAATGAAAATATGAGAGAAGATCCAGACAGGGTAGGTGGAATCAACTGGAGGAACATCATTATAAGGAATCATTTTCAGAGGTAAATTAATATTGTATTTTTTAAGCACTTCTTCTTCTTCTTCCAAATGCAGTGTTGGGTGATGATACCCGTTCTGCGACTACAAAAACTGATCTTTCCATCGGTTGAAGGGTCTTCCGAGGTCTCTTTTGCCGTTAGGGTTGAGGTGGTAAATCATCTTTGGTAAACGGGAATTTGACATTCTCTGGACGTGTTGGAACCATTTAATCTGATAATTTTGTATATATTCAACCATTTCCCCACTATTCCAGTGCATCCTTATCTCATCACTTTTCATTCTATCCCTTTATGTTACTCCAGTTAGTGATCGGAGGAATCTCATTTGTGAACTATTAATGTGGGATTTATCTTTTGCTCGAAGTGTCCAGCATTCACTTCCGTATAGTAGAGCAGGTTTGGCTACGGCATTATGAAATCTCAATTGGATTTCTTTCCTCATTTGTTTTCCAAAATTTCTCCTAATTATACCATTTAATCTGTTATATTTTTCTAAATTTGTTTCCACATCTTTTTGATTATGAAACTCTGATATATTATTACCTAAATAATTAAAGTGTGTTACTTGTTCTATTGGTTTATTATTTATTATTATTTTTACTCTCGAAAGTTCCTTTCCAGTGATTGCCATGGATTTGGTTTTATTTTCAGATATTTTCATGTTGTATTTTTCTAGGGTATTCTGCAATTTAAAACACTGATCTCTGCAAATCATCTTCATCTCCGCTAGAAGTACTTGATCATCTGCGAAGATTATTGTTTGTATTTGATTTCCTCTACATATTTTTACTCCTGGGGGGTTTAGTTTTTTCCACTCCTGGACAATTTTATTTAGATATAGAATAAACAGTAATGGAGATAGTCCACATCCCTGTCTTAAACCTTGGTTAATTTCAAATGTATCTGTTATTTTCCCATGATCTAACTTTACTTTTATAAATGTGGTTTCATATAAACTTTTTATAGCATTTATTAGATTATTGGGGACTTGGTAGCTTTCCAATATTTTCCACATTATGTCCCGTTTGACTCTATCATAGGCCTTTTCAAAACCTAAAAATAATATATATAGGGGGATATTAAATTCTTTCCACTTCTCAATTAGTTGTTTTATAACAAATATAGCGTCGATACACGATCGGCCTTTTCTGAATCCATATTGTTCCTCTCCAATTTTATCTTCTGTAATTTTCTGAAGTTTTCGTTTTAAAATGGATGTAGGCCTATATATTTTAGATGCTGTTGTCAACA
Organism: Diploptera punctata; assembly: GCA_030220185.1. Taxonomy (NCBI): domain Eukaryota; kingdom Metazoa; phylum Arthropoda; class Insecta; order Blattodea; family Blaberidae; genus Diploptera; species Diploptera punctata. Next base: position 57,098 of record JASPKZ010008041.1, on the reverse strand, counting down.
ATGATATACCTCTATAATTTGAACAGTTACTTTTTTCTCCTTTCTTATGGATGGGTATTACTAATGATGTTTTCCAGTCCTGAGGTATTATTCCATGTGCCCATATATCATTAAAAATTTGTACCAATCTAAAATAGAGTGGTTTCCCATCATATTTCCAAATCTCCATTGGTATACCATCTACTCCACTAGCTTTTCTATTTTTCATTTTCTTGATAGTTTCTATCACTTCATCCAATGTTATAGCAATATATTCTTCTGTGGGACAGGGAGGTGTATTTGTTTCTTCTTTCTCTGCATATAATAACTGTCTGAAATGCTGTGTCCATTGTTCTGCTGTCATTCCATTTATAGCCAATTTATCCGTACTCTTCTCTTAATCGCTGGAATACTTTGAAACCATATCTTTTCGCTCCTGTGACATCTCTTTCTATATTTTTTATAAAACTTTCCCATCCTTCATTTTTTAATTTTCTAGATAATTTTCTGACTATTGCTCTTTTGTGTTTGTAATCTATTCTATCATTAATAGTCCCATAATTAAGCCATTATAAATAAGCTATCTTCTTATTACTGATTGCTTCTTTTATTTATTCATTCCAAACTTTCAATCGATTTTTTGGTCTATTTTTGGAGGTTCCCAAACATTCATTTGCTGCTTTTTTTATTGATTCTTTTAATTTTGTCCAATCTATTTCTACATCTCCAACTCTTGGTTTCAAGTTCTGTTTTATTCGATTTTCATATAACTGTCTTATACTATCTTGTTCTAATAGCTGTACTTTGTATTTTTCGTTTTCTGATTTCTTTTCTACTTTCCTTCTAAAATAAGGTTTGTTCGTTATAATTTTTCCAACCACTAAAAAGTGATCAGAATCTATTTCTGTCCCCCTATAGACTCTCGTATCCATTATTTGTGTCCAAAATTTTCTGTTTGCTATTATGTAATCTATTATAGATCTGGATCCCCGACTCATCCAAGTAAACTTATGTATTTCTTTATGTTTGAAAAATGTATTTGTAATTCGTAGCTGGTTATACATACAAAATCTCTTAAAATTATCCCTTTATCATTTACTTCATTTTCTCCAACTGGGCCAATTAAATCTTTAATGGTTTTATTTCCAATTCTGGCATTGAAGTCTCCTAATATTACTATCTGGTAATTTTTATTTATTCTATCCTTTATATCTTGTAATTCATTATAGAATTTCTCTGCTTCCTTTTTATTTCCAGTAGATGGGGCATATATTCCTATTATTGTTAAATTATCTCTTCCTAACTTTAATCTTAATGTTACTATTCTGTCACTTATCCAGGAATAAGTTATTTTTTTCTCCAATTTTGTTTTATTAAAATAGCAATTCCAGATTTGGCTCTTTCTGTCTTTTCTACTCCTGAATAGATCATATGATAATCTCCCATTTCTGTTGATCCTCTTCCTTTCTTTTTTGTCTCACTAATAACAACTATGTCTATTTGTCTTTTCTACAATTCCTCTACCAATTCTTCATCTTTTTTATTAAGTCCTCTTACGTTCCAGGTTGCCAAATTCCAGTAATCATAAAACCCTTTGTTCTTTGCCTGTCGTCATAGTTTTATTATCCGCCTGCTTATTTCTTGTAGTCTTTCGAGTATTTAAAGTTTTCCCCATTATAGGTTACCAGCCTATAGTTGGATAAGTCCAGTGGTGGGGTTGCCACCTCAATGCCTCTTGGACAGCATGCTTTTCTGTAGGGGATGCTCCCTTAGCCTTTGAAGTTTCTCCTTCTCCGCAAGGCAGCGGTTCCTCTCTCTTTCCCTGAGTGAGGGTAGGGTGCCTCTTCCGCCAAATCTGCCGTATTAAGGGTATCCCTCTCCGCCTTCATTGCCGTTGAGGTCTTCACCGTTCCCTGGCAAGGGGCCCTCACATGGTACTATCAGCCGGGCCAGCTGAACCAAGGTTTTTTTTACGAGGTGTTACTCCTCCCCCTCCTCCTTTCTCATCCGGGCTTGGGACCGGCAATGGCGGAGTTGTGTGATATTATTGTACGTAGTTTAAAAACAGTAAATGTAGATGGAATCAGAAATTGTACATCCCAGTTAAGAAATCATTTCACCAGAAAATGTGTCGGTGAAGAGCATCCCCAGATTCAACTAATACCTAACTGCATTAATTAAGCCAACAATTTCAGATGACCTTGATTGGTTAGTCTTCAATTATGCTCTAACATCTGAAGGTACAATTTAATTCTACAAATGAAAGGGGTGACAAATTTTGCCCAGAGGCCTCTTTTTATTTTTATTTTATTTCATTTCTCAGACTTAACATTCTTATAGATATCATGAACCTAAGACATATGACCTGAAGTTTTACAGAATCTTTACGTATCTCATTCTGAATATATATATATATATATATATGGTACCCTTGAAAGAGGTAGTCCATTCCAGGGAGTAGGCGCCCCTGCCCTTTTATGAGCTCCAGGTCCCACTCGCCCAGTGGGTAGTACCTGGGTAGGGCCCCATCCACAGGGTTACGTGGGGAGAAGAGAAGTCCCCAAAGTCGTAGTGAAAGCAAATTCTCTAGGAGATGAACACTCCGAAATTGCAGTTCCCTGCCCTCCGGGAAGAGGAATTTGGCTAGAGGCTGGTAACCTCTACTAGTAAAAAATAACTTACTCATAAACTTCAGCAGACGAAAAGCCGGATTGATAAACCTTATGACGACCACAGCAAGGAAAAGTATAAAAAGAGTTTTGGAATTCATGACCAGCTTAAAATAGCGACTTGGAATATCACAGGCTTGGGAAGCAAAGAATTAGAACTAACAAATGAAATGAAAAATAAAAATATAAATATATTAGCTGCCTCAGAAACAAAAAAAGAATTGAAAGGATCACAAATGATAAATGATATGATGATGTTTTACAGTGGAGTAAGTCAGAAAGAAAGAGCGAAAGCAGCAGTGGCGATATTTGTGGATAAGAAATGGGGATACAAAATAGACACGTATAATTGTATTAACGAAAGAATAATGACAATGCGATTTAAGCATAATAGAGGACATATGACAATTATAGCAATATATGCACCGGAGGAAGGGAGAGATGAAGAAACAAAAACATTTTATACTACTTTACAAAAGGAAATAAATAAGATAAACAAGAACGACATAATAATATTATTAGGGGATTTTAAATGCTAGCGTGGGGAATCAACAAGTGGCAAATATAATTGGGATCCATGGAGAAAATGTTGTAAATAAACATGGACAAGAATTAAAACAATTTGCAATTTTTAATGATTTTAAAATAACAAATACATTTTATAAGAAAAAAGATATTCACAAATATACATGGTCAGCACGAGGTTTTCGTTCACTGATAGATTATGTGTTAATCAATAAGAAAGCATCATCATTATTAACAGATACGAGAGTATTTAGAGGAAGTGACATTTATTCAGATCACTATTTAGTAATCTCAAAAATAAATATATTAGCGAGATGGAAGAAAACTAAAAACAAATATAGAAATAAAGAGACCACATTCAAAGTACATTTATTACAAGATAAAAGTATACAAAATCTTTATCAGAATAGGCTAAATGAACAATATTAAAACCTACTTCCGAAGAAATAAACCGAGAATGGGATAACATTAAAGAAAGTATTGATAAAGCAGCATATGAGGCATTAGGAACAAAGTATAAAATATATAACAAGAAGGGTTTAAGAATATGGAATGAAGAATTAGAGAGGATAATAAAAGATAAAAAAGAGGCATCACAAATATTTACAGAATAGACACCAAAATTAAGAGTGAATACAAACATAAAAGTGCAATAGCCAAAAGAGAAATTAAAAAAGCACACAATGTCAGTTGGGATAGATATATAAGTAGACTAGAATACGATATACATGGGCAGAAAAAAATAGCCTATAAAGTAATGAAACATCTAAATAAACAAGAAAAAGATACAATACAGATCAATGCAATTGAGGAGAAACAGTGGGAAGAACATTATAAAAAACTATGGTATAATGAAAATTAAATAACTAAAGATAACATATATGAGTGTGAGACAGGAATAGATATGATAACAGTGGAAGAATTAGAAGAAGCACTGAAAACAACCAAGAACAGAAAGGCAGCTGGAATAGACGGAATTAATATGGAATTAATAAAATATGGAGGATTTTTTTTAAACTGAGATTATTACATTTTTTAAATTTATGTTAGAAACAAGCAACAATACCAGAAACCTGGACAACAGCAATAGTACAATATATTTTAAGAAAGGAGAACGTAACGACTGCAACAACTACAGAGGAATTAGCATTTTAACTGCAGGCTATAAAATATACTCAAGAATCTTAACATTTAGGTTAAAACAAATAGCAGAGGTAATGCTAACAGAAGAACAAAGTGGATTCAGACCAGGGCGTTCATTTATGGATAATATATTTACGATAAAAGAATTTATAAACAAAAGAAGAGAATATAACAAGGAAACACACATGGCTTTTATTGATTTTGTCAAGGCATTTGATAAAGTAGACAGAGAAAAACTTTGGACAATTTTAAAAGAAAAAAGAATTCCGAAACACTTAATAGCAGCTATAAAGAGTTTGTACTGGAACACAAATTTTGTTATAAAAACTAGAAATGAAGTAAGTAAAAATAAAATTCATACTAATCAGGGAGTTAAACAAGGATGCAGTATCTCTCCAGTTTTGTTGAACCTATACATCAATGATATAATAAAAAATGGAACGAAGAAACAAATAAAGGAATAAAATTAGATAAAACACACTACTTGAAAACATTATTATACGCTGATGACCATGTAATAATAGCACATACGGAAGACGAAATTCAAAGGAATATTTTTAAACTACATAATATATGTGAACAATATAATCTCAAAATATCCATAGAAAAAACTAAGGTAATGGCATTCCAAGGGAAAAATCAAATCAGATCCAAAATAGTAATAGGAAACAAAATCATAGATCAGGTGAACCATCTCAATTATCTAGGATGTGACATTTAATTTAATTATGATAACAATATAACTAATAAAATAGCAAAATTCCAGGGAATATGTGGTACGATAAAATGATCACTAAATAATAAAACAAGAGAGACCCAATTGAAAGTTTATAAAATGTTGGCAGTACCGGTACTGCTGTATGGATCAGAAGCCTGGATACATAAAAAACAAGATCTAAGTAGAATAATGGCGGCAGAAATGAAATTTTTGAGATCTGTTAAAGGGTGCACTAAGGAAGACAGAATCAAGAACACAGAAATAAGACAGGAACTTGAAATATTTTCAATAACTGATAAAATAGATGCATATAGACAAAAATGGAAGCAACACATAGAGAGACTGAATGAAGATAGATATCCAAAACAAATAACAAAATACAAACCTAAAGGCACCCAAGATGTGGGCAGACCTAGAAAGAGATGGACTGAAGTCGTAACGGGTCAACAGACCTAATCCATGAATGCAGATGATGATGATGATATATATATATATATATATAATTCCGAATTTTCTACTTTGCAGCAAGTGAGATTCTATTATATTAATATTAAGAAGCTAAAGCTATTACTTCACTGAAATAAAAATGTTTCTGTTTATCGTTGATTAAAAGAGTTTAGTGAGATTGTCCCAAATTCATCTACCATACACCATATGAAAGGATTCACTGACATTGACAATTTAATTTCAGCAGTTGGAATCTAGTTGAGATGGGGATGATGGTATCTGAAAGGAATGTAAAATTTCTGATAGAATAAAAAGTGTTGTCTGTATTATTCTTACCTCATATACATATTTTCAATGCTTGCTGAGCCTTAAAACATATGTCTAGTGAAAACAATGAAATGAGGTAAGAATAATACAACAACACTTTTTTTATTAAGTACAACCTCATAATGTTACTTCCTGTTGTATTTTCAAATGTTATTGGTTGTTAGTCACTTCACATTTATTTAAATTAATTCTACCTTTTGCTACACACAGGTTATCATTAGCATCCTCTTGAACGTATAATTGTTTTCAAACTCAGACTCTCCTCTGTAATGCGAAGTATCGCTGTTACCAATTTATCCTACAATTACAGCTGGATTGTCTCCAGCTTTGTATGCAATGAATACTGCAATCAAGTGTACCTCTTCAGCCATATTCCAAATGTCTTCTTTACAACATTTCTTGCTCATCTATTGGCGATGTTGTATCTCCTCTCTACTTCAGTTCACTTTATGTTCAACATGTTACCAAGTTCCTTGAACTTACGTCCCATTAAATAGCAATTCAGTGTTGAGAGTATAGGGGTTGGATAAAATAATATGAACACACTGAAATAGTAAGAATTCTTATTAAGAAAATGTCATAATGTAAAAATTTCCAAATTTATTATTTTAACACTCAATTAGGTCGAATCAAAATTCGCAATTTTTATCTGTTTACACTGTCACGTACTGTATATCTGTTTCCGTTTTTCTTGTATCATGCTCCCTCTGCTACACCAGAGTATGTTTCAAATTTTAAGGTATTACAGCAGTTTCATTTTAAGTAATAGGTAGATTCCAATTAACTTATTATTTGCTGCTCTTATAAATATGAAGAACAGTCCTGTGCATTCTTTTTAATTTATAAAACCCTTGGTAATAATGTTAGTATAATTCACAGTGCTTTAAAAAATTATATTTATGGTTCAGATTCATAATTCGTAAACATTCAAAAAATATGTTTATGCTAAAATATTTTAAATATGTGATTGGAAAGTATAATCATTTAATTACATTTCAACTTCCTCATTGTGTTATTAGATGTGTGAGGCAGTACAAAGATATTTTTATTTGGTATTTTGTGAGCAGTATTTGGAAAAAAATATTATGGTATTTGTGATGTCACACAGTCAATTTTTTTGAGCAACGATGATGTAACAGAATTTAATATAATTACAGCGTAAAAGGGAGGTGTCGCCATAAAAAATGTATTTTATTGCAATTTATTTGCTTGTGTAGAGCACAAGTTTGTTAGGTCATTCACATGTGTATATGGCCGAGGAAATTCGAAGTATGCAATTATGGATGTAGTACTTATTGGACAGATACATTTTCTTGTGTTTAAAGTGCTATAAAATGTTATAAGACACATAACTACTAGCCTATTTGGTAATGAAGATTGTAAGATTGTATTAATATTGGAAGTAAGTGAAATGTGAAAAAATATAAAAGAAATTCTAAGGTAATTATCATTTTGACCTTCATTGTGCTGGCTGTAAAAAAAATTGTCTTATTATTAAAAAACATGTGGTTTGATGGATGTTGATTTAATACACTTCAGAAGGTTTTGATCATCTGTTAGATTAGTTTTCACTTTAGAAGTAAATATACTTATATTTTGGATGCTTTTGTTTAGATCACATTAAAAAAAAGTTGCCTTCATTTCATGTCCTTTTGATAATGTCATCGGTGAAGTTCATTTTCAAACGCTGCTCACAAATGCCATTTTATACTCCATGATTTAATGAACATATTCCCATTAGAAATCAATTTATCTACAGTAGTAAATACAGCTATAATTTCTGCACATACATTGTATAACCTTTGCACTATTGCTTTGGGTTAATTTGAAAAATGACCAGCTACTGCCTTTTTTGTATGAAATACAGAATATGTCAATAATAATAAAAGAGTATCATAAATTGCAACATGTGCCTAGAAAATTTGTACTGCCATATGGTATGGGAAATAATATTTCACTTGAAGTAGGCTCCTTAGAGGTATACATATTTACATTTTTTGTGATGCTGAATTTGATATGAAACTTTGTCAAAAATTATTTTGTGGTTACTGTATTTTTGTGAGTTTAATATGATATAAAATTCAAAGTATACTTGAGATTAACCGTACCATACAAAAAAAAATGTAAACTTGCTTTAAATAAGTTTCTGTATGAGTACAAATACAGAGTGTCAAGCATTCATGGAAAACTTGAAATGTGGGAATAAGTTGGGAATTTGAAAAAACCAGGAATTTGTAAAGCAATAAGCATCCATCTTTAATTTTAATCAAAAGACTTGCAATCGTTAAACAACATTCTAGAAATGTGTACAGATATTGCAAGAAATGATTATGAAACTGTAGCATACGTTTGGCGGAGTCAAGCTGTCCCTACTAAAGAAATACCGGTCCTCGTCATTGCGATATCATACTAGAGCACATGTAGTTCAGTAAGCAGACTCTATGCAGTCAGCTTATTTAACACATTCATTTTTAACGTAACCCTCAGCAAGTGTATTTTGCTTATTGTATGTAAATCTACCAATTCTTCCTTTTATTAATATTTTATTTGAAACTATACAAATTATAATGTATAGACAGAACATATGTAAATGAATGTATTGGAAAAAAGATTTTTACAATATTAGCTATACTAGAATTAATTCAAGTTAGCACTCAAAAAAATCAGGAATTGTCCTTCGTTTCCATGAAACACCCAGGAAATATTTGGAAATTCCATATTTGTAATTTGCTGGACAACTTGAGGTAGAATATTTGTCTAAGAATCTGAGTCATGCTTATAATTGTTACCACCAGTATGAAAGATAGTGGTATTTTAATCATTATGAATATATTTTTAACATTTGTTATATAAGATTTTTGTATTGATCATTGACTACAGCAGTAATTAATGTAACTACATAGAACTTCACCTTGAATGTTTTAGCAATATTAGACCACACTAACGGGATCATTTCTTTTTATAAAGGAACATTTATTATGATTTATGCACACATTATGACACTTTATGAAATCCTACTTAGTTAATCTGCATCATATATCTCCAGTACAACACCTTGTTAACATCATTATGGTGAAGGTAAGGCTCTTAGCATCTACATCTTAACGAGAGATGTCCAAGTATAGTACCTTTATAGTAATTAATTGACGGTTTGTGAGATGGGAAACCTTGTATTGGTGGTGGAAGGCATTAAGTGAGAACGGCTGGACTTTGAGGAAGACATGTTTGATAAGTTTAATCGGGCAGTAGGACCATGAAATGTTGCTTCTTGTATGCAATATAGTGGTTTCATCATCACAGCAGTAATGATGCTGCCCTGCCCATACAATACAGAAGAGGCCAATAATTTGCATGAAGGATTATGAGAATCCAAATACATTTCTTGTTTGAACAATGAAGGTTATTATGTGAAAATTTTGGCTGAATGTTTGATTGAGATATATATATACATATAGTGGGACATTTTAGACAAGCTCCTTGATCAATTTAATATAATAAATTTGGGAATTTTAACATTATGTTCTTTTTAAGGAGTAATTTTCAAATTAAATTGGGAATTACCAGCAAAAGAAGAAAATAGACAGTCGTAAGAACAGCTCACGATGGTGAAGATTGTTTGCTGATACTGCGGTGCTGTGTTAAAAAACATAGAACTATGAGGTAAGAAGAATTCACAATTCATTTGATTCTTACCTTGACCAATGTTCAGAAAAAAAAAAATGATGAGTTTGGAAGTATATGTTCCCTAGAACAAATCCTCTCTGTTTGATCCATCATTCCTAAAAGTATGTACATGAGGTGATGTATAAAATGTTTCATTCAGTTGAAAGTAATTATCGAGAGATACAATGTTAGTATTTACGCTCTACATACGAGAGCACACAATTTATTTGATAGATTTTGTATCATACATAAATGCATATTAAATGCATCCTAGTTCTCTTGAGGAAATGCAAGTGAAAGAAATCTTTGTGAAATGTTGTAATATTGGAAGAAACTTTTATGATTTTACAACCTTAGACTAGAGTGAGTAGATATTTAATAACTGATAATGCAGAACCGTATATGCACTTACCAGTACCTTGTGTTCTCTGCCCAGCTGTATTATCTGGTTAAGACATTGCAATACACCATTGTTCCATTTCTTTCCTTGCACTCGGGAAGCCTATGTAGTAATGATTGTTGTGGATGTTCTAAAGAAAGATCTTCTTTATACAGGGTGGGTCTAAATTTCCCTTAGAATTTGAGGACTTATATAGAGGGGACAAAAACAAATAAATTTAACATAGGAACCCATGTCCGGAAACATACGTTTTTGCCATTACACACAAAATACCATTACAACACGTCTTGCCCTCTCCGATTCCTGCTGCCTGTGAACCATTTTCAATAATAATCCTGAGAAGATGTAAATGTGATTGCTCCGTACCCACCACATGCCATTCCTTCCATTTTTCGAAAGGAACTTAATAATCTGAAGTGGTGTAGAATGACTATTGAGTGGAGGTTGTATCAGTCTAGGTAAGTCATCAAGTGTGTCCTACAGCATAATGCCAACGTTTTACCATCGATTCCGATCGGATATGCACCTTATACGAAAGAAATATATGTTAATATGAAACAATTGTTACTGCGACAAGTTTAAATGGCAGATTTCCGGGGATCTCAAAATCATAGGCATACTACTTGGGCTATAATAGGGCTATACCAAGTTCTGTTGCTTCCAGTACCTCTGGGATAGCCGCACCATAGCACTTCATTATAAATAGATAGGCCTAATCATTAATCACTTGAACAAGACCGCACAATGTTATGCAAAAAAGCACTTGTCAAATCCAAGAACATAAATCTCCCTGCTCTTCATGTAAAATTGGACTTAATGAAAAACTTTCTTAAGGCCATGGATAAAACTGAGTAGCATTTATCTATTTGCGCCTGAAATTTCCACGGCTTAGTGAGATGAAAAAAAAAGGGGGATATTCATGGGCCCAAGATACGGAAAGTGTACAAAGATGAGCATTTCAACAACATGCTGGCAGGTAATGAAACGTTAGCTTGTTCAAGTGTCAACAAACGTTGTAGGAAATAAGAGGGCAAAAAACTATAAGAATCTTGTGGCAAATCTTGTACACTGCTACGAGAGACTGGGGTGTAACATCTCCTTAATTTTACATTTCTTAGGTTCCTCCCATTTGGGCGTTTTTACTGACACTGTCATGCTGTAAGCAACGAATATGGGGAATACTTCCACCAGCAAATTTCAAACAAGAAAATAAGATACCAGGGAAAGTGGGGTGCATCAACGTTAGCCGATTACTTCTGAACACTAATTAGGAAATCACCAGCAGAAAATTACAAATGCCTGGCAAAGGGATAACAACATGCATAAGCTTATATAGGCAATAACGTAAAGTTAGCATAACTTCAAAACGAGAGCTAATCTTGTATTTTCATTAACACTATCATTATCAGTACACCTGAAAACATAGATTAGCTGTTTCCATGCCTGTTACAGAAAAAAAATAGAATTTTGTTGGCTAGCGTTATTTACTGTATTACATCTTAAGTATTAGAATAGTAATGTTCAATTTTAGGAAGTGATATTTTGAGGTTATTTTAATTATATTATTTTTAGGCTGAACATCTTACCTCAATATTAATGTTGATTTGTTCTTGAACATGTTTCAAAACAATTCTGTATAAAAAACAAAAAAATGATGAACAGAAGTACTCTTGAAAAAGAAGAACCACCTATGAAAATAATATAGGAAAATCACATATCACCCCTGGGTACATAATAAATTCCAAAAGATATTTGAGAAGTTTAATATTAAATTAGCACCAACAAATAACTACAGTTTAAATAAACTAATAAAAACCAACAAAAATGAAAAAAACTGATAAAAATAAAAAGTCAGGAATATATCAAATTGGATGCATGGGTTGTGAAAATATATATACGAAAAACAAAAAGAAACCTAAAAATTAGAACCAAAGAACAATTAAGAAATATTAAAAATGGGGAAATAGAAAACTCTGCAGTTGCTGCTAATGTTAGGTCTGAAACATAATATAAATTCTGACACTAAATTATTAAAACAGTTAGAAAATACAAAAGAGCTGACTATTTGGGAAAAAATTTATATTCAGAAGAACAAAAGCAGAGTTATGAATTGTGATATACCAATGGAGGGTGACCTTGTTTGGAGGTTCTTTGGTCAACCACAGGATGGAGCTGACATCGACATCAAGGTTGTGCAACACAATGCAACATAAATAAAACCAGTCTGGAAAACCTGATGATAAAACAGAATTGTTTTGAAACATGTTCAAGAACAAATCAACATTAAAATTGAGGTAAGATGTTTAGACTAAAAATAATATTATTAGAATAGTATTCTCATATTATGTTAGATTTTGTTCTTAACTGATGAGTGCACTTGTCATATAAAATGTTATAAAATTAATGTTTTTCATTACTTGTTAATGTCATTGAATACATTGTAATGTAGCAAATACTTTTATTAAAAAAGTTGTTCAATAATAGATTTCATTATTATCCCTTTCTACTCCCTAATAACTCAATAGGGAAGGTTCCTGATATCCCCATACAAGATCCCCGATGGAATTAAAGAGAAGTACAGGTTATGTTATAAAAGTTTGTATATTTTTAAAATTGAAATTCCAAGTTACTTTCTACATTCAATTTTATTATTTGTGATACAAAAAAATCATGGATAAGTTAAAAAAAAAGACCATTTATGAACACAAATTTATATTAGAACTTAAATAACACTAATAATATAACTTCAGAATCAAAATGAAGAAACATGTTCTACATAATAATCTATGGGTCGCATGTTTGGACGCATTAGACCGTAAAATGCCTTCTCTGCTGAGCAAGTTGTATCCTAATACGCTTTTGTTTACTCAGAAATCTGTTCATGCGATAATAATTGGTTAAATTTGTAAGCTACCTGCGGAGGTAGCTTAAGTGAGCAACTCAAATTAAAATCCCGAAGGGAACCGACGGGAACCGATGGTAATCGATGTACTTTGCTGCTTTATCCAACATTTATCCAAGATGTCGGACCTTGAAGACCTCGATCATATTGTCGGTTTACGCGGAGAAGAGGAATTTAATAGAGTCTATCAAAGAATTCAACTGGAAGAACAGGAGAATCGGCGTAATATCGAGCGACGCAGACGTCGTCGCATCCGGTTATATTTGCGGGACGCAGAAAAACCCGATAGAAAAATACGACGGCTCTGAGTTCTATATACGTTATCGGCTCAGTAAAAATGTTATTCATTTTATACTGGGTCTGATAATTGATAGAATGCAAAGGCCGAATTTACGTGGATTACCAGTTCCTCCAGTAATTCAACTTTTAATGGCTGTGAGATTTTATCGAACAGGTAAGTAATTTTTTTATGTCTTAGCACATTCTAACCTCTCTTAATTGTTAATGTTTACGAACGTAATTTAACAGTGTATCATAACATGATGAATGGATGGACCGCGACTAGTTTAATGGAAACATCAGGCAAATCCATATTTAATTATATGGAATACCATATGAAAGTGTATTTAATATATTACCAATTTTATTTTTGAACATTGGGTGTATAGAAATGAACTGTATGGGGATTTTTATTGCAAATGGATGTCTATAATAATTCGAATAAAAATAGCAAAAATTTTTCTAGTAGCATATCAATAATGATATGATGAAATATTGTGCTTTTCTTTTCATGAAATTGCCTGAAAATTTAATGGGAAGTTGAGATAAAAATAGCCTAATAGGATGATTGCATAAGTTTGGAGAAACCACTCTTTATGCATCACCATGAATTTTTCCAAGTCCTATAGAACAGTAGTGCACATGCGCGATAAATGCTCCATAGGTGGCATCACTCTGTGCAGTCAGTATGACCAACCTTTGCAATAAATTCCTAAACATGCTTTTAAAAATGGATGTACACTAACCCGGGATAAGGTGTATAAACCGTCGCACATGAATTCTTCTAAGTTTTATAGAATCGCAGGGCGCACGTGCAAGTTGCTGTAATAGTTAATGTAGCTTCCGGTAGATGGCTCTGAAGTCGGCATTACCAACTTAGGGAATAAATTCCCAAATGCAAAAAAAAATTGACGTGAACTAACTTCCCATTTCCTAAACTAACAAAACAATTTACATTCATATTATTTAACTATAAACAAATTTTACGTACACTAACACTAAATATAGTTTCAAATTATTTTCAAATGTTAATAATTGCAATGTGAGAGTCTCCTAGCGGATTTTACCAGAAGCATTTTGCGCCTGTAGAACTTGATGCACAATTTTTGCTTAATTTAGAAATATTTAAAAATCGTAAGAAATGTTTATAAAATGATTCCAAAATGTTTAAAATAGTACCAAACGTTATTATAAATGGTTGAAAAGTGTTTAGTGCATCAGTGACATAACAATATTACATGGAAAATTGTGTGCGATGGTTTATACACCACAGCCCTAACCTGTAATTCGTAACCTAACAAATAATTTGCATATTAATTCAGGAAACTTGTCCTGACTGGGGATCAAACCTGGGCCCGTTGCATGACAAGGCAGAATACTATCTAGAGACCACAGCAGTAAACTTTAATGTTAATTATTTTTTCAATTAAATTTTTGTTATTAATTGATCAGTTCTTGAAAGGAGTAATGGAAAATGTATACCGGTATTGGGTATAGCTAAGGTTATGTGTAACATTGTTTATCTTCGAGTGAGAATATTTCCTCAAATGCAGATCAGATTTCGGTAAAAGTAATAATATATGTATGCATGTGCTTAAATTTCTTGGCATATAAAATTAACCAACTAGAACTTAAGAAGTTGATTCGATTTTCAGGAAGCATGCAGACAGTAATTGGGGACCTCCGTGGGATTAACCAATCAACAGTTTCACGGACTATCAAGAACGTATCCGATTGCATAGTGGATTTGTACGACGAATTTATAAAATTTCCAGATGCAAATGAAGCTAATCATTCTCGTCTGAAATTTTATAGAATTGCACAATTCCCAGGTGTAATTGGATGTATTGATGGCACCCACATGCCCATCAAAAGCCCAGGGGAGAATTTCCAGAAATTGACAGAAATAGGCGGGGGTGTTTTCATATAACTGCCAGGTTTGTAACCTAACTTTTCCATAAGTTAATTCCCTTAATTGAGTGCTACTCATTCCTCCTTTGCAAACATGTTGACAGACATCTTATCTCCAGAAATTACACAAAACAAAATTCTTTAATTCTCTAATGTATTGAGGCATTATAAACACTCTGCACATTGTGGAAAGGACATTTATTAGCATTCTTGATAATAGATCTATGTACACACTTCGACAAAAAAATGAGTCATCTCTTGAACGCACATTTCTTCTAAGTCATACTATGCACAGCGCTGGGTTCAAACTAGGAAACTAGTCATAATTGTGCAGTCCCTAAGTTATTGTGTTATGTGGCATGAACTGAAGACTCTTCTACGTGTCCGGATAGCTCAGTGGTAAAGCATGCGGTCACTGGTTCTGTTAATGAAAATCGCAGGTTCGCGTCTTCAATTACACGTTTTTTTTCTCGTGATATTTGTATTAAAACGTTTCATGAATTAAATACATTTTATTTCGACATTTGAATCTATACTTTTTAAGTTCATAATTGTTTTATACCGTTGAGGTTATAACAATGATAAATTATATATTTTTACACGCTTTATATTAGCTTGACCTGTATCTGTCTATGTAACGAACCTTTATGTATGTAACAGAATCTTTGAACACGATTTTCATCCACTTAAAAACATTGGATCGACCTGAAACTTTGTATACTTGTAAAGGACACACGACAATACAATAATTTCATAATGTTTTTCTAAAATCCTGGCCACAATCATCAGAAAATAAAAACCTGTGTAATAGGTTGCGGACTTATCAACTTTTTAGTCAATCGTTGGAAGAGCTCAGTTAGTAGAGCGGTGGACTGTAGTGGTATATAATTTCAGCAAATCATAGGTCGCTGGTTCAAATCTGGGCCGGAGGTTTTTTTAGAAAATTATTAAGCCATTAAATTTTCATGGGATTCCAGTTTATGACAATCAATTAAACTAAAATTAAAAAAAAATAATAGTTTAAAAAAACTACAACAACACGCTTCATTAGAAAACCGAATTTAAAAATAAAATAAATAATTTTAATTTCCAACACGCTTGGGGAAAAAAATTAATATGGTCAACAAAAAAATCATCTCTAACACATCTAGAATAAAACTAGAGTTATCTACAAAAAAAAATAATTTTACCATCAAAAGCATTGGGTGATTTTTATGGTTTTTACATTTTCTTCTTAGAGACTTTACTTTTACCAATATCTGTTTATTATCAAATATAAGTATTAATTGATATAGAGCATGCCACGCTTTTGATATTAAAATTATTGTTTTTGTAGATAACTCTAGTTTTATTCTAGATGTGTTGGAGATTATTCTTTTGTTGACCACTTTAATTTTATCCCAAGCGTTTTGGAAAATAAAATTATTTTTCACTTTTTAGTTCGGTTTTGTAATAAAGCGTGTTGTTTTAGTTTGTTAAACTACTATCTATTTTTAACCTTGTATATTACCGCCTTCCTCAACTATCTAAAATTTTCGTTGATTTCACTCCAGGCCTTTCAATGCATGCTTCATCTTCTGGAGTTGTTGTAGTAGTATTGAATTAAATGTATGTCTAATAGAGGGTTTTGCTTATTAGGAAAATTTTCGTTGAGAATGTTTGTAATCTTGGCCTTCTCGATAATTTCGATTTCTTGTAAAATGTTAATTTTGTGTCTGTTGTTTTCTCTGTGTATAATTTACATTGTATTATCGATATTGTTGAAACTGTGGCCGCTTTCTGAAATATGTTTAGCGAAATTTGATTTCATTGTTAAAGGAGAAGGCAAATCAAATTTCGCTGTTCACCAGGTTGAATCCAATCGAAAATGTATGGGCTAAGATGAAAATAGAGATGAACTCTAATTGGCCTGCAGATGCACGAAAAACGAAAGATGGCTTATGGGCACAAATTCAAGACGCCTGGGATGCTCTAGCCGATCGTCCACGTGCCTGTAGAAATGTTTTGCATCAATGCCCCGCACATTGAGGGCGGCAATAGACGCTGAGGATTCATACACCCGATATTGATTTTGTTTTTGTTAAAGTTTTTCATTTTAGAAGATATTATTTCCTTTCTTCATTTAATTATTAGAAGGTTTTCATTTATGTGTTTTGTGCGTGCATTAAAGCCATAAAACTCAAATATAAAATTAAATATGAAACTATGTTACAAGCGAAATGCTATCCTAACATTCAGTAAAAAAAAGTAGAACGGGAATCGAACCCGTCAGGTTACGAACGCAGATGTTGTGTGTTAAACCGCTCGACCATGGAACACACAAAGGCAAGCTCTCTCTTTATGTTACTTGAGTTTCACTGCGTTAACTAGCAAACACAACAGTACAATTACTGAAAACGTGTTAATGTGAATAAGGCTTCTGCGAGTGCTCACGAAGTTCCCCGATCGGTTGATAGATTCAAGAGATGACTCATTTTTTTGTCTAAGGGTGTACAAGTTCCAAAGCTTTCTATGCAAAAATAGTCAAATTCTGTTGATTAGATTTTATTCTGACATGTGTTATATTTGCAGGCTATTGTGAATCACAATATGGAGTTTATTAACTTCGTAACAGGCTGGCCTGGATCTACACATGACAGTCGAATATTCGACAGTAGTAGAGTCTGTTATCAGTTCGAAGAACGTGAAGTAACTGGCATTCTCCTCGGCGATAGCGGATATCCATGCCGTCCGTACTTGATGACCCCCATCCTTCATCCACAAGCACACTCAGAACACAATTATAACAATTCACATAAAAGGACTCGCAGTTCGGTAGAAAGGACTTTCGGAATATGGAAAAGAAAATTTCAATGTTTAAGTAAAGTCCTTGCTCTCAAACAGAATTGGAAAATCATTCTGGAGAAGAAGAAGAAGAACCAGAAAATGTTGGTGTTCGGGAGGAGGTACGAGATGCACCCAATGGAGTAACAGCTCGAAGGTTGCTTATCCTTCAAAATGTTTGGTATTTGAAATTCAAAGGAGCAAACAAGGAGAAATTGATGAACTTCGAAATTCCCTGGGAGAATGGCCTGGTTTTGAGGTTTTTCAGACTGCCAACAGAGGGAGCGAAGGATGGCTCTTCAAGACAATAGAACAATGACCGCGGGGATACTGATGATGGATCGGAGATGTAAAGTTCCGAAACTAGTTTAAATTAAAATAAGAAAAATATGAGGTGGGTGATTAAATTTTACCTAAATGGATATACCCCAAAGTCTGAATTCCTAAAATAAGTAATAGGATAGGAGTGCATCTTGTTTTTCTGATCCTGTAGTTTTTTTTTGTAACCAACTGCACGCCCTGTTTTCCAACCAACTTGTTTCTAGGAATATAAAGAACACAGGAGTTTGATCCGTGTTACCAAATACAAATGTTCTTTTCTCATTTTTGTAAGATGTCAAAGGAAATTAATGACCTTGTCTGTAAAATCTCATGGTAACCCCTGGCACCTGCAAATTAGATATATTCCAACTGAAATTCTACCCCCCCCCTTAAGAATAAAACTTTACAAGGATTTTAAAACCAACTGGAGCCTTAATAAATTTTATAATCCTATCATCTATACTATTTCGTTCTTCTACATAATTAAATATATTTTCTTTTCATTAATTGCCGAAGCCACCCTCTATTGGCCTTGAAATCGTGTACGTTGTGAGAATTAGCAATTTTATTGTATATGCACATTGTATTGTTATTGTTCATTAATCAGAATTCATAAGGTTTAATTGTGTACAAACTTGCATGATCCTTCATAAAACACAATTATACAGAGTGCGACATAAGTCGGTTAAACATTGCACATGGTTTCAAGGAAAGAAATCTTATGTATGAAACTGGAGCATAAATACAGGACCCTCTAATATAATCTCAAACACTATTAAGCAGCAGTGTTTGAGATTATAACCAGAAGCTTCTGTATTCAAAGATTTTTTCCTTGCAACCATGTGTAATTGTTTACTAACCTATGCTGCACCCTGTATATTATCCTTCTTATTTGAGTGTGTTCATGTGAAGGATGTTAAATCTCAAATTGGGGTAAGTATAGTAAAGTGATCGCACTATAGGCCTCAAGACGCCTTATGAATGGTGGGAAAGCCTGTCATCAAGAACATTGGCATCTTTACCTGCAGAACATGTTACTCACTTTTATTGGAGGCTGAGTCAACTCATGGCCCAGCCTTGGGTTTTAAATTAATTAAAAAAAGTATCCCTACTGGAACTCGTTCCCTCTACCTTCAAGGTTGCTTCCATCAACTATGCTATGACTCCTCCCATAATGTGATAAGTTCTGATTGTCTTTCTTCTGTAAAAGGGGTCAAAGTGATACTTCTGTTGAAAATGCAGTATAGTCTGACCAACAGATATATGCCTCCATAAGATATGCAAACTAAAACACTAATTCCTCTTCTGCCTCGGGAAATAATTTCCCTCCCTGCATTCCTATCTCCCTCTTTCTTTTTGCTCCTCTCACTACTCACAATTTTGAGCCCTCTTGGACAACATGTTATTTGCACTAGCAGTCCAGTGTTGTCAACTCGGAATGGTGAAAGAAATATTACAAAGCAAATAATAAAAGTCAATCAGCGTCATAGACATACTTTAATACGAAGTACCAAAATGAAAGCAGATGATACATAAGTGATCGAAAGGCCTCCTATAAAACAACTGCAAATTATTGAGGGCGACTGAGATATCAGGTACTGTTATACAATTATTAAAACTTAACACAGTAACCTCCACGGAGTTCCTTAATGTATTATAAAAACATTGAATACATTGTTGAGTAATCAACTTCCATGGAACTGTTTGGGGGAAGTTTGGCAACATCACTACTCGGAAAGTAATCCTGTCTGCTGTGCAGTGAGGGAAGCACATGGAATCCAGCGAATTCAAGCATTAACTTTTCTAAGAACGACTGCAGCATTAAAGGGGCACAGATCCGTTGGTCCGACAATACTCAGTATTTTGTGACAAGGGGATTATAATAGCATTTATGGCAGAAGTATACAGTTTTTGTTTTCACGTAAACAATGAGCACGTGCAAATTATTACTAGTTGAATGGATGAGGAACCGTTGCGACTTTAACTCTGCCAGTATAAATAAAGCATAATTATTACAGTATGAATAGAGCATAAATAATTCAAATTAATTCAGCAATTTTAGACGTTCCTCCTTGTCATATCAACATGTACTCCCCAATTAATAGGATTCACATTCTGGTATCCTGACACATTTTTAGCATACATGGCTGCATAGAATACCACATATAACCTATTACTTGATAGCATAAATGGTGAGAGGAAGCGAAGGCACTAAGGGTATAGATGGGGGGAAGTGGCTCCTTCCACAGTTGCTACAAACGAATGACTGCTCAAATGGCATAATCAGTGGTAGGCCTACTTGAAATAGATGAAGTTAATGGAAGCTCGACGGAGTTTGTATGCCTATAGGTTTCTGGGCATGACACCCCACTGACAGAAATGACCGGTCTAGCATGGGTGGGTGGAACGCACAGCTGTCGATCACCATGAAAAAAATTAGTATTAGGTACTCATTAATTGTATTTGTCTCAAGTTAAAATAGATGTTTATTATTATTATAAGTTTACAACATTTGCGACGTAGATGTTTAGCCTACTACACTGTCGCTCAGTTCTGTTTTTACTAGTAATAATTACTTTTATTATATTTTTTAACTCGTCTACTAGCGAATTCACAATTTTTTTCCTGCTCAAGCACAGATTGTATGCCATTGAACCTGCAAAAAATAGTATACCCTATTATATCCCAATATCTGTGATAGTTCTACATGCAACTTTAAGTTCCTATTACTATTTTTCTGGAACTGGTTGTTTGATTTTTTTCCTGGCAACTTCAGTACATGTTCGGGTAGGATTATTTTGTTCCTGTTGTAATATAAAGTATCTAATTTTTGTTT
Organism: Diploptera punctata; assembly: GCA_030220185.1. Taxonomy (NCBI): domain Eukaryota; kingdom Metazoa; phylum Arthropoda; class Insecta; order Blattodea; family Blaberidae; genus Diploptera; species Diploptera punctata. The sequence continues at coordinate 36,155 of JASPKZ010008041.1, read as the reverse complement.
TACTCTACAAGTGCAGGGCACAAAACATTAACATCAATAAGTTTTAAATTGAAATATTGGTCTTGTAAACAAAGATGGTTTTCTTTTAGAACATTGAAAAAAACATTTTACTTCTTCACAAGTCTCCAAAACATATATTACATAATTTTTTCCTTGATACTAAATACAATCAATTATTCAGAACAAAGATTTAAAATCACCAACCCTGCTAGGAATCGAACCCACATTACCAGAATGGTACAGATTCTATAGACACCACAGGGGTACTTGCATAGTATATTAGATTATTTCTGGTAAGGACAAAGGACATTTTGTGTGAAACTCTCTCTCTCAGAGTGTCATGATTGTGATTGGAATACAAATAGGTAACCCAAGAAAAAAAAACAAAACTTCTGTTGATTGGTTTTTTACTTTCAAAAACATATAAAACAATTATAATACAAATTTTTAAAAACATAACATTAGATTTGTCTAAGTGTCAACAGTGAATGCCGAGATTTCCTTTAATTAATTTTTAAACAATTTGTCATATAGCATAAAGGGAAAACAATGTTGGTTATATTAAGTTATATTGTTGCAGAAACAGGCTATATTGTCTTGGGGGACTCAACAAACAAACCGTACCCCTATATTGACTGTATGTGGTATAGCATCACTTAAAAACATCGATGTTAATTTTGAATTAAATATGAAAAGGTGACTAAGAAATTGTCCTGCACCGTTGCCGAGTGGCTAGTGCAAGAGGCCTTCGTGCAGAGCTATGGTACTTGCATTGGTTCGAGTCTCCATGGGAGAAGAAATTCTCTCATGTTCCTTCAACCAGTTTGGAACCCGTGGCCACATTGTTTCGTGAGTAATTTGGATAGGTAAAATTAGTAGCGGCTCCAGGTCGAGAAAACCAGCTATAACGGCTGGGGTACCCGACATGCTGATCACATGTCACCCCTACACTGGCTGGATGATTGTATACCTCTGTGATTAACACATGCAGATGTGAGGATAGCAGCCAGCCGGCTGGCCAAGGGTCTTCTAGGCCTGTTGCCTAGTTTTAATTTAGAAGTTGATTGTAATGAAATTCCAAAACTATTATAGGAAATTCACATGAATAAACTAAATGCACAGCAGAGCTATAATATGTTTGCCTTAAATTGTAGGTTTCCTAAAGCATATCAAATATAAAAACAACCATAAAATGGAACGTTACATTGTAATTAATGTACTGTATTTGTAAATGTTTGTATATAACCGGCATATGCTACTATGCCAAAATAAATCATAATGTATTGTTACCTTTAGTCGAATAATTAAAAGGGGGAAATATATATATATATATATATATATATATAATTTACCTCATAATTATTTTTAGAATTAATACAATGAAACAAATGATCCATCCATAGTAATTCTGCCCGAAGGCAGGTCCTTCACTGCAATCATAGCATTTTCGTGCTATGCTTGCAGCTTTACTAGGGAATTGTGTAGGTGTGGTAGCTTCCCGTTGCTTTCCACACCGGTGAAGGATGATGACTATTTAACTTATGCCCCAAATGGGAGTCTATGACCAATCACGTTTCAATGATTTCTGTTTTACAACCAATCAGAGTCGTGTTTCATGAAATATTTATCAGTGTTATAATTACCATATTAAAGAAAGCTCCTCCTTTTAATATTCTGAACAGGTCTGACCATCATTTTGCAGTGACTGAGCCCACGAGAAATACGGCTAACAGATTGTATATATAGTGCATGAATGTCAACACATGCCGCATGCGGGAGTTAATATAAAAACATTTGTATCAATTGATTATACCACCAAAAAAAAGAAACCACTGTTTACACTTTCTTAAATGTATTTTTTCCCAGGTAACAATCCAGAAAAATATAATTGTCATATTTACATCATACGACATCAGAAATGAATTAATATACAGTTTGATGTGTTTCATTTTTTCTTCCACTAGAGAGCATTCTTACAATATTGTGTTCCTTTGGCAATAAATAGTATGATCTGGTTGCAGTAATAAACAAAAGAAGGAGTAGAAGCATACCTATTGTTTCTCATTTGTTTTCAAACATCGCCGTTTACATTAAATATTTTAAAATAACTATAGTTAAATAATGATTTGTGAGTAAACAGCTTAATTTTATTCGTTAAATAGTCTTAACTTATGATAATGATAATGGTAAGGATGATAATGATAAGGATGATGGCCATATGATTTCGGGGACCGTTTGGGCCTTAAAGTTTCCCTGACATTTGTCTTACAGGTGAGGAAAAACCCCGATAAAAACCTCGCCCAGAAAAACTGCCCCGACCGTGGATCGAACCCGGGTCCGCTGCGTGACAAGGCAGCACGCTACCTCGAGACCACAGCAGTAATACGTAAATATTTGTTAATAATGTTACCTGGCATTGGCTGGAAATCTACGCAGTCTCATGTACTTGGCATAAATGAGCAGAAAGACTTTTGCAGAACATTTTACAAAAAACCATCACAATCGGATGAACGGTATGCCAGCGCATAAAATACATACAAATAAACTTGTATTTTTATTATGTGAGATTGTACTGGATTGAAAATAGTGCAGCGGCTATATGAATTGACTTACATGTAGTTATTATTAATGGTTTAAAAAGTGGTACATATTTTTTTTTAATTTAACCCTGCCTAATATTGATTTCAGTAATTTCATAACTTTTTTTTATATTTAGATATTCACACCTACTTCCATTATTCCTTGACATAAAACAATGACGGGTCCAAGTAAGAGACAAGCAAGAAGAGATGTATAGTCCCGTACACATAATAAAAGGCCAAATGCAAATTAAAATAGTATACAAAATTATTTTGAGGGAAACATGTAAATGTGCACTTAATGCTGTGCGAAGATATTGTAAGTTTTTATTGTGGATTGATGGGTTTACAATGCAAAACAATCTGAAGTCACTTTAGGTGAAAGGACTGCACTTCATGTTGTCATAAGGGTGAAGCAATACTACCAGCCTTAAGTCAAATGAATATTTTAAATTATTGTATGATGGACTTACTTGAAAATTAACTATTTTGGCATATAATTTTCAAAATAACTTTTCAACTTCACCAATTATATAATAAAGTTGGGAATTTTAACATTATGGGACTTTCTTAATAAGAATCAAACATCGTGAATTCTTCTTACATCATACATCAATGTTTTCTAACACAGAACTGCAGTATCCGGAAACATCATTTCCATCGTCAGCTTTTTTACTTCTTTGTTGTGAAAACAGCTGACGATGGGAATAATGTTCCTCAATACTGCAGTTCTGTATTAAAAAACGTAGACGTATGAGGTAAGGAGAATTGACGTTTCATTTGATTCATAATGAATTTAATTAATTTTGGACAAATTTCAACCAATGGGTGCCACTAGTACAAATAAAACAAATAATGAATTTTCAACACTTTTGAAATTCATATTAAAGCAGAATAGAAACCAAAACAAAATTACTAAAACAATTCAGAAAACCGAGGAAACTCACAATTTGGGAAAAATTTACATAAGCAGGAATAAAAACGTAACTATGAATTTAGAAATACCCGGCATAAAGGAGAGGGGATTGGTTTGGAAGTTCGTCGGCCAGCCATCAGATGACACGGAGGTCGGTCTGCAGGAGAGGAGGCCGTTGGACGTCAGTTGTGAATGTGATAAGCATTGAGAATGTCACATATGCAGTGATGAAACTCGAGTCTGCGAGGGAGTTAAGAAGTATGAGGCGAGTAAAAAACAACTCTACATAAATAATATAAAAGCACCGTTGAGATATTAATTATAAAATTGGTACCTGGTAAGTCAGTCGTCCTCAACTAAATTTAGTTTAGGACCACTGACTTACCAGGTACCAATTTTATAATTAACATCTTATGAATTTGGATCCAAAAAAAAGTAAGAAAGAAAAATGACCTGTTTAAGAGGAGCTATTCTCAGTTCCTCAATGTCAGTACCATACTCAGGATATGTAAGATGCTTCTCAAACTTTGGGAGAAGCAATTAACATTTTCCTGTATGACACCACCATATTTGGACTACATAAGCTGCCTCTGCAACTATTTTTGATCATTTTTCTCGTAATGTCTACCCTTTTTTTTTCTTGATCACGCTGAGAGAGCCTCCAAGCCCGCTTTTCCCTCCGTAATCTGAGGCGTGCCTCACGAACCTCCAATTGTACTCGAAGCGTCTCCAATTGGGCTGTGGCCAAGTTTTGCTGCTCGACACTCAACCTTAAATCGTGCAACTCCTGTTCATGTTGTCTTCGTTCCTGCTCAAACTTCTTTCGTAGAGAATGAAGTTCCTCCGAGTGATTGCATTTTTGGAGGTGGAGATTTGAAGAATTTTTGCTCAAACCCTCCAAACACCCCTCCATCTTTTTATGATGTTCTCGCAAGCTCCTAGAATTTGGGGTGCTGGTACTGATGGCTGCACGACCAGAGGTACGTTTCCTTTCTATAATAAAATATAGATTTTAGTTCAAGTGAAAATAGAAGTACTGAAAAATAATTCAGTCACTTAATTTTTCCTGTTCCATAAAAACTTACTTGGAGTGTGATTCTCTTTCTCCGTACAGCCATCACTTTCACCATCACTTTCACCATCAATAGCAGAGAATCTCGCGAACACAGACTGAGTGTGACCTGGAAGTTGTGTTATAATAATGGTGAGAAACGACACAATGGTACATGATAAATATTAAAACCACTCTCCAAAATACAATGAACTTACTCAGATCTTCAAAATTGTATTCTGCAGCGGGATCTCCTTCTAAAGGCGTGACAGTACTAGCATCACCTAAGAAACAAGATTACAATTTCATAAATGCTTATTTCAACGTGCTGTGATAATGGTTTAAATTAAGTACATTGTCAATCTCAGGATGATAGATCAAATCCCTGCATGGAGTATTTTTTGGAAATAATTAAGGGACTATCCTCGGAACTGGTGCAAGATAAGATTACAGTAATAATTTTCAAATCCTAAATTGTTAAATTTCATATAAACATACCCAAATTAAGAGAGCCTGAAGAGGTCTTTTCACACAGAGGAGGCAGTGAGGAAGACACATCACCTAGAGAGATGAAAATTCACATTACATTATTATTAGGTAACATTCCTCACTATGTGATATTCATTTTCACAGCAAATGCACATTAATGTAAAGGGACCCAAGGGCGGATGGCTGGAAGGCGAACCATGAACAGGAGCCGATGAATTTATCGGAGTGTCTGCAGAGGAAGACGCAGCACCTAAAAATTCATAAAATCACATAACAATGTTATAATCTCTTTTTCCCTAATCATCTGAAGTTTTATTCTTATAATGTGTCTACAGTTCGCTAATGAAGATAATTGATATATAAAGTTCATATAAACTTACCAATCAGACGAAGGTGTTGTTGATGCAGCACCTAAAATTCATAAAATCACATTACAATGTTATAAGCACTTTTTGCTAATGATGTGAAGTTCATTCTTATTGTGTGTCTACAGTTCGTTAATGAAGATAATTGAAATATAAAGTTCATATAAACTTACCGGTCAGACGAAGGCCAGATGTCGATGCAGCATCTAAAATTTATAAAATAACATTACAATGTTATAAGGACTTCTTAATCATGTGAAGTTCATTCTTATAGTGTGTCTACAGTTCGTTAATTAAGATAATTGAAATATAGAGTTGATGTAAACTTACCCTACGGAGGAGAGTTAAGAACAATCCTTTGGGGAGCAGCTCTGGTCGAAGCAACAGAACAGGAAGGCATCTGTGCATTTCCAGACCCATTAGAGAGAACAATATTCTGGATTGAACGGCTTCTTTCTGCAAAAGAATCATAACGTAGTTAAAACAAATGTGGACTGATGTTTCCATTAAGCGCAGTGTTACATATAAGTTAAATATCATAGAAAAAATATATTGAAATAATCATTAGAAAAAATGTAAAATTTATTGTAAATATTTGGAAATAATTTGAAAATAAAAATTTGCTGGTGCATGCACATGTTGTCTGCCTGGGACTTAGAAAAAATTCTCATTGCGTTTATTGGAAACTTTATCAGAACTGTCTCACTGTTTATATATATGTCGAGTTCCACTCCACATGCACATCAGTAATCAATTTAGAAAACCAACTAAACAAGTTTAGAATACCTCGACCTATGATTTCCCATACTTCATTCTTGTAATATTTTTGTTCTACATACTTTTTGCATCTTTACTAACATCATGTACTATTTTAAACATTTTGCAATGATACTTATAACATTTTTCTTAGTTATTAAATAAATAAATAAATATATATATTTCTACGCATGCAATTTGTTGCATTTATCTCAAATGATTTTTTCATATCTACAGAATCATGTACATGTGCGAACGCTTAAAGGAACTTCCTTCAGGTAGCAGAGATATCTGTGAAATCGGAATAATCAACATTCAAAAATACTTTTTAAGAAATGAAGTTCAGTCATTACTTAATTTAGGAATTCACACTATGAGGTATATTCTACCTAAAAGAAGTTTCACTCACTTCATTTCGTTAAGTTCTATTGACACAAGTGAACCGAAAGTACCTTTTTGCGGTTCAGTTATTCATCTTTGTGCTCCTCCAGAACATTTATGAAGCCTGCCAATGTCCCTTGTTCCGTATGGCTACCCCTTCCCTTTTACCCTTTCCTCCGCGCATCTTTATAGCGCTCATCCCCTCTACTCGCGAACCTTTTATAAGCTTGGTAATCTCAATGAACCTTATCATTCGATCGGCCCTAGCAAGTGGCGTTATGTTGTGTCGAAGTGGATTCAGTATCCGAATCCAGCTTAAGTACACCATGCATCGGCGAAGTTAACATGGTGATTTATAAGATAAACAAGTGGATTGTGACCGAGGAATGGTCGGATTTGAGTTAGTCCCAATCAAGCATGGAAAAAGGAATTCCAATGGAGTTTGGACATGTATGAGTGTGACAGTTTGTATGGTATGTTATTTATTCAGTTATACTTTGTTATTATCTATGTCTGATCGATTGATCGAAGATCAATCTTTTGTTATTCATTTATTACTTTGTTTTTACAATCAACACTTGTTTTTCATTAAAAGCTTAACTTTTATATTACGCCCCTTGTTGTTATTTAAGAGTAATCATTGTTCTCTATCCTGTAACGAAGTTATTTCATTCTATGCAATTTATAATCAGTATTTATATTTATATGCACGTTCAACTGGAAAAGAAAGATGAATTGTTAGCCGCCTTCTATGGGCCCGAGGCAGGCTGTTTTCTCATTAATAACTTCTTTAGATATCAGGAACACGTTACTAAGTACAGCATAGTCATAACCCAACGATCCCGGAAGGTAGCAGTAGCAGTCAAGGTGGTTCACTCGCCACATATTGTTAGGTCAGAGTGGAGGTATTACCACGCCACACAAGTACTGTACATCAGATAAGTTTACATTGTATTAAATATGGATGTTTATATTTTGTTGGGTTGGGAAGTTCTACATCCATTTCTTATAAACCTGTTTGGGAACTTATTGCGAAGATTGTTATATCAAGTTCACCATGTAGCAGAAGTTTCTTTAAGCATTCACACATGCACGCTATGATTCTGTAGAATTTAATTAGGCATATCGATATAACACATATGTCTGCCAACTAGCAGAAGTTTCTTCATCCATGTGCACTATTATTCTGTATAATTTAGAAAAAAATCATTGGTTTGGGTAATCTAAACTTTTTCCGAATAATATAAATACATTTTACATTGTAATTCACACAATTTAACTGGTTTAATAGGCAATACCTTTCCTCACAATCCTATTAACTTACCAGAGTTCACTGTACACGTTGATACTAATTTATCTGAATCTCGAAGACATTCAACCCTGAAATTGCAGTGGGGGATCACATTATTCACCTTCTCCAGTAAAGGATCTGGTGGACAAATGGGCCCCCCACCACCTGTTCCTCTAATGTATCGTGAATGCAAGCATTGCTCCTGCCTGGATCTGTGCTTCAAGTTGTTCCAGCATTTTTTTAGCTGCTCCCCAGTACGTGATATTGTGTTTGGCATAGAATTAAATTCAATGCTTATAGATTTCCAGTCAAGTTGTTTCCTTTGGAAATTTACAGCATCGGTTTTTTTTATTTTCAACAACATCTTTATATTTTTCGACCAAATTGAGTAATAATTCCTTTTCATGTAGGCTTAAAGCGGGTGCTTTTTTATATGAAGGATTCATTAATCAAGTTGGGCGAATATAATACGGACAATTTAAAAAATAAATATCGCGGTAATCAAAATGTAAGAAAATATATATATATATATATATATATACATATATATATATAAATTTTAATGTATGTAAATTCAACAATATTATATGACGGTAGATAATTTAGAAAAAAATAAACGCGAACTATTTAATTCTATGCGTAAGCCCTGGATGTTTGACCTATAAAAAATAAAGCATAGCAAGTAATTAAAAAAAAGTAATGGCTAATAATTATTCTCACAATAAATGCAATAGTAAATTAGTCTTGCTTGAAGCGAAACGCCGATATTTTTAAACAATGGGGGGGAAAAAGAGTTAAACACATGGGGAACGCAGAAAATCGGCGGAATAAAAAAAGTGTAAACAAATTTTTATTCAATATATTATAATTATGTTCAAATAATTCTAAATAAAATACTCATAACATTGACAAAAACAACTTGAAATAAAACACGCATATCACAAATATATTATCATGTTTATACTTACAAAACTTCACGTGGTGAGAGACTTGCAAAAAAATGTATTTTCTCTTCTACGGTGCAATCGTAAATGCGTTCCTCTAGCAGACGAAATAAGCCGGAAATTGTTTTATCGCTGAGAATTCTGGGTAATTCGTTGCCAATATTACGAAAACGTCGACTCTCATGCATGACCGATAAGTCGGCCGTTAATTCGTTCTCAGCAATTGCTCACGGTGAATCAGCTCACTAGTGATTGGAAGTAATTTGAGTAGAGAGTAGTGTTCTAGCATACGACCCTATATGTTGAATCATTGTATAAGAGGAACTTCGGGAAGTTGGACTCCTATTTTGAATTTGCTGTTTTATCTTTTTTTAATTAAGGGGTTTAAATTTTGTTTAGTTACAGTGATTATTATTAGTGTTACCCATTCATCCATCCATAGTAATTCTGCCCGAAGGCAGGTCCTTCACTGCAATCATAGCATTTTCATTCTATGCTTGCAGCTTTACTAGGGAATTGTAGGTGTGGTAGCTTCCCATTGCTTTCCACACCGATGAAGGATGATGATTATAAGAATGATGATGGCCATATGATTTCGGGGACCGTTTGGGTCTTAAAGTTTTCCTGACATTTGTCTTACAGGTGAGGAAAAACCCCGATAAAACCTCACCCACAAAAACTGCCGGGGCCCACTGCGTGACAAGGCAGCACGCTACCTCGAGACCACAGCGGTGGATATTAGTGTTATAACTATGAAATAGCATTGTTATTTCATTTAAATATGGAAACATCTTGATAATTTATAAACTTTTTTACATTACAACCTCCATATTACGGCAAAGTGGACCCCAGAGTCCATCCTAGCCTTTAGACTATTTTAAGTTTTTTTTTACTTTTACAGACAGGCACAAATTTATCTGAAAGTATTTATGGCTGATTGTTATTAAAAAAGTGTTAATATTTATTTAATGTTTTGAAACAATAATTGGTGATTATAACATTCACATGTCATTCATCTGCAGACAGCTACAGTCTTTGGGTTTAGGTTTAATCAAATGTATGGCTTTTACATATAGCACGCTTATAGATAATATATATATATATATATTTGTGTAAAGTGGACCCAGGTCAATTTTCACCACCTCGTGGAGGTTCTACATTAACCAAATTATTTTGTTATCTTTAATTATTTTATACAGCAGCCTTGTCGCATTCAAACAAAACCTGTCAGTATATTAAAACAACATTACATAATCTAATATATTTAGGAGATTTTTCAACATTTGTAATATTCAAGAGCAGAAATTAAGAATACATTCTTGGCTTGAAAAATTTTTAAATGGTATTTTCATAAATATCACAAATAAATCCTTCTTTGCGTTGAACACGTCTAAGTTGATGAGAAAAAATAAAAACTTTTCTGTTCCAATTAAAAAAGATCTTAATAGGGTCCACATTAACTGAACTTCCTCTATATAAAGGTTAATTTTCTAATATTACCCTGTATACACTGTGGCATAGTCGGTTAAGGAAACATGCCACAAGGTTAAAGTTCAAGTCTCAATGGGGCCAGGATTTATATTTAACTCTCCTAAACCTTGAGGCAGCAGCACCAAGGCCTGGGAATAGACATACGTCCTGATACCCATCACCCAGCCGACATCTCATGCCAATTCCTTGGAAAGAACCTCCCACACCCCATTGACCTACCAATGCCTGTAGTGGAATCATTTTATCTTTATTTTGGATTGACAGGGTATTCGTGTACTTAAAAATATAAAAACGTAAATGCCAATATATAAATATCTTAATAAACTTGGCAAACTGACTTTCTTCTCCCTACATTACAAATACAACCTTCTGCATGATACAAATTTACCCCAAGTAATATATTATTACAGAAATAGGTTTTGTGATCAACTATAAATTAAGAATGGCTGTTTTTTTCTTGCAGCATGGAAATAATTTTAGATTATTTACAGAAATAGATTTGACTATGCAGCTTCCATATAGGTTTCAGTGAAGAAACAATTCTGCTAGCAGAAGAAAATATGAACTACAGACATTACAAATAAATTTAAAAAGGGGCCATGTGATAAATGTTTAATGAGATAAGATTAGCCATCTTTGTGAAATCAAGTATCTCATTGTTATAGCACAACTTTCCAGCATAATGATATTCATTCTGTGGATTATTCTTGTATTATATACCTCTTCCGAGCTAAATTCCAGCTGTAAATAAACCACACGCATGACTACGTTTTCATTGGTCAGATAATGGTTTTACCTTCAAGCGTGTAAAAAATAGTAGTTCGCTAACACTTGAAATAAAGGATATAAAAGTATGTATTATGTAGCACATGTCTATATAAATTATATGGGAGAATCTTAAAATATATAATTACAATTTTTAATACAATAAATAAATAAGCAGTTTTATTCATCAATTAATTATGGCAAATAACATTATGAAGTTTTCAAGTTAATACCTAATAGGCCTAATTAGTTATTGTATGAGGTGAGATTACACGACTCAAGCAATTCTTATGCATGCACAATGCAGATTACATTAGAATTTCAATTGTTCCAAATGGCTACTTGTCCTATATAATTTTTAAAGCATCAAAAAGGAAAACCTGTTGAAAAGCAGACATTATTTTCTATGTTTTCAAACAGTTTAATGAAAAATATCCTAGTTTTGTCGAGGATGTGAAAATAACGTAATTTACAGGTAAATCAGCATGGAGCGTAAGTTTTGCTCTTAATGGAATTGTAAATAAAGGATATCTATTGATATCATGGAAAAAAAAGTAAATGTCTGATTAGGTAGGTCCATTTATAATTTTTTTGTCATTACTAAATAAGAAATTGATGAATTTCCTAATTCATCTTTCGTTGTACTCAGTTTTATTTCCCATAAAATATGATGTTTCCTTAGAACAATGACAGTTCCACACACAATTAAGTCATATGGCAGGTAAAAGTAGCACCACCATTTATTGAAGGACAAAGTTTCGATATGTTATGTATCATTAGCAATTTTTTCTAACTGTTGAAACAGAGGGAGCAGAAATCAACCTACAGAATAACCAACTGCTGATTCAACATTTTGAAAGAATTGATAATAATACGTAACATATCGAAACCTTGGCCTTTGAAATCTATAAATATTAAAATAATTCCTTTAAATACTACATTCACTTATATGTATTAATGTTGGGAATTTTACATTATGAGGTTTTCTTAATAAAAATCAATTTAATTCTGAATTATTCCTACTTCATACATCTAAAAATAATGTTATTTAACACAGAATTGTGGTACCAAGAGCAACCGCTCACATTATCAGCTGCTATCACAATGGTGATGAAGGGAGCGATTGCACTTGGTAACACGGTTCTGTGTTATAATAACAGATATATGAGGTAAGAATAATTCATGATTCAATTGATTTTTATTACTTATAACTAGAGCGAGGAATTATATGAAGAAAATTATATAAAAATATGAAATCATAAAGACAAAGTATGAAAATTATGACACAAAAATATTATGAAGCTACTATTTTCTAAACTTTTTACATATATTTACATACATAGAGGGCACTATAACTTATAAGTGTACATACCAACACATAAATGAGACAAACAGAAATTATTTATAGCTCAAAAAATCAAGATGTTCACTGTATTTTGATTTCAATTTTGCATTAATTATAACCCAATATAAAATATAATATCCATGATCTGAAACAATTTGAATGGATCATACCATAGCGTGGTTGTATAAGGAAACGTGGTACAAACAGGAAAGTCGTGGGTTCGAATCTAGAAATGGTCCAGACATTCTGGTGGCATTGTGGACCTGGGATCCACTCAGATCCTAATGGATGTGAGTACTAGATGCATGTTCTAGGAACAAATGCGGCCATCAGGCAGAAAACATAAAAGTGAATTTTCACTATCGCACTCGCAAATCCAATTGTTTCTGTTATAAATGTTCCGAAGAAAATGTCTGGCTTACGTTTTATCTCGACTTTTTACCGAATTTTTTTTTGTTCAAATCTCGCACAGGAATTCTTTAACACACAACTTCTCTTCATAACTTAAAATATATATTAATCACTCATTTCTACATATGCCGATTCCGATTGAGGGTCTTTCCACTTTTCGACGGTTGCCCTTTAACCACCCGGCTGCTGGCCCTTCACATTTACATGTGTCAATCACAGAGGTAGATGATCAACAGCCGGTGTAGGGGTGACATGTGGTTAGCATGTCGAGTCCCCCAGCCGTTATAGCTGGTTCCTCAACCTGGAGCCGCTACTTATTGTAGCTACCCAATTGACTCACGATGCTGGGTGGGCACCGGTCCCATACTGGCCGAAATACCATGAGAAAATTTCTTCCCCCATGGAGACTCGAACTAGCGCAAGTCCCGTAGCTCTGCGCCAAGGCTTCCTACCTTAACCGCTCGGCTACGGCGCGGGACCTACATATGCACTTCACTTATAAACGATAAAATTATATTCACGATACCGTACATATAACAATAAATCTCTCAAGATTACGTTGGAACTAGACAATTGGTTGTGTACCTGGTACAGAATGTTACTGTTTGTCATAATACGCATAATACATACATGAAGTAATTCCTCTATGCATAATATCAAAAGAGGGATGGTTGTGTTTTGTTATTAATCCTTGAATTGTTTGAAATGTGGTATTGTACACATCGGAAATGACGCCTGAGCCACCGGCAATAATAAAGTATAATTATTTTTTTCTAGCTAGATGATGCAAATGGATTTGTCTATAGTGCAGTTTTAAGCTGTAATCAGTTTTTTTTTTTGGCCAACGTTTGAGGCCTGTTGGATCTCTGCATCACTGCCTTAAGATATGGTGTATTATACAGCCAAGTTTTGTTTATATTTATATATCTCAATAGCTATAAATATAAACAAAATTTTAACAGAAAAGAGGAAGGTTTAAGAATTAATAAAACATGGTTTCCTGCCCTAGAAAAGACTCAAATAAGATCTTATTGACGGGTATGGTAATTCATGGTCCACCGCTATGGTCTCGAGGTAGCGTGCTGCCTTATCACGCAGCGGGCCCGAGGTTGATCCCCGGTCGGGGCAGTTTTTCTGGTTGAGATTTTTATCGGGGTTTTTCCTCACCTATAAGATAAATGTCAGGAAAACTTTAAGGCCCAAACGGTCCCCGAAATCATATGACCATCATCATCCTTATCATTATCATCATCATCTTCCTTCACCGGTGTGGAAAGCAACGGGAAGCTACCACACCTACAATTCCCTAGTAAAGCTGCAAGCATAGCATGCCTTCGGGTAGAATTACTATGGATGGAGTAATTCATGACATATAAAAAGGTAAAGTGATCCCACAACAGGCCTCAGGAGGCCTTTGGGGTAGTAGGAGGTTAAGGCTCCCACTTTTTCTTGACAATCGGCACTTGATGTCAGCCGGGTTGTCAGCCCTGCGTGACGGCCGCCTTTACCTCAGAACAAGCGTCTGGTACTCATTTCCGTTAGAGGCTGAGTCGACCCCAGGGCCATAGTGCCGCCAGAAGGTTTTGGCCAGTTTAAAAATCCTGACCCCACCGGGACTTGAACCCTCGACCTTCCGACTTGTAGCGCAGTGCCTTAACCACTACGCTACGGCGTGCCCCATTCATGACATATACCATGACAAAAACAAAAAGGCGAGCTGTATTGTGTTTAACTCAATCAATTAGAAATTATTTACTAAATATCATAGTTACGCTAAAATCACACAAGTTAACAACTAATTAGCAGTTTATTACGAAAATTTACACAAGTAATAACTCCTGAAGATGTCACCCACAGATGGCGGTAAAATGTCGAGAAGACAACACTGCAAGATGCGGCCAAGAATCCCGAAAAGGTATTTGAGAATAAATTAGAGATATGCTTGAAAAATTTCGACCATCAGTATAAGACACGGAAAACTGAAGTCATATTTTCACAGGTTGAAGTTAATGGAACATCCAACGTGTCCTTCAAAATCAAGGTCAACCATCTGCTATGGCACTGAGCTCTAATAACTCGGTAAAAGCTAATACTTTTTCAAACGTGTAACTAAAACTAGTTTCACTGGCGGATCAACAATGTTCAAGTAATGTACAGATACACCAGCAGATGTTTTTTGCGTGATAGTGCGTTTTGTCGTACTTACAGCAATGGCGACCATGATCGAAAGTTCAATTTCCAACATTTCGGGATTGCCTACCTAAATAACTATACTGTAATATTACATATTGCAAACTATGTGTGGGAAGTAAAACCACAGCCCTCTATCTATACTACGTACAATGTAGGCTATATACAAACATATGTATCCAAAAGGTAGTGTTAATATACATTATACGAAACAAATCACTGCATTTTAAATGAACTGAACTTTATTTCAAATAATAAATACGTACTTGCCGCCATTTTAACACTGATGGTATGCCTCCTGTAGTTGCAACTAATAAATAATGTCCCCGCTGGTTAACCTTAGTTATTTATAATGAACTCAAATATTTCCAACAAAGATTTAATATTTTACTATTATTTATTATTTTGAAAACACCATCGCGCAAAAACTAATGTGCTACCCATGTTTGTAAAGTGTTTTACATAATCTCGGAAATTAAAAACCTCGCTACGCTCTGTTTTTAAACATTTTCAGCTGATCTTATTAAAACATCCATTTCTGTACTTGAAATTCTTTTCATTTCCCTGGTAGGAACTTGCCAGACTTCAGCACCATATGTTAAAATGCTCTGAATTATGGTTTGATATATTTGTAATTTTCTATTTTTTGTAATATTGTTGCTCCACCAAACAGAGTATAAAGCATTTATTGCTTGTTTTGTTTGTGCGATTCTATTTTTAATTTCTACTGTGTTATCGCCTGAATGGTCTAATTTTGTTCCTAAATAAGTGCATTCAATACTAGGTTTTAGTCCTTCTCCATTGTTGAAATTTATATTTTCCATCTCTTCTCCTATACACAGGTGTTTAGTTTTCTCAAAGTTTATATAAAGTCCCCATTTTTCATATTCTTCTTTTAGTTTTTTAGCCATATATTCTGTCATCGTGGTTCTGTGCTATTAATACCTGGTCATCTGCAAAATTTAATGAATATACATGTGTATTTTGGATGGGTATGCCCATTTTTTTGACATTTTTTCCTCCAGTCTCTTAGTACTCTTTCGAGATAAATTTTAAATAGAGTTGGAGATAAACTGCAACCTTGCCTTAAACCTTTTGTAATAGTAAATCCCTTTGTTATATGATTTCCAACTTTTATTTTCGAAATAGATCCTTTGTATAATGCTTTTATAGCTTCTACTAATTTTTTGGTAATGTTGGAATCGTCTAAAGTTTCCCATAACATTTTCTGGGGAATACTATCATATGCTTTGGTTAAATCGACAAAAAGCAAATGTAAATCTCTGTTAGTTGTTCTTTTTTTTCTATCATTTGTGTTATGCAAAATATATTATCTGTGCATGACATACCACTTCTAAAACCAGATTGTTCTTCCATTTCTTTATCCTGGTATTCTATATCAACCATTTTACTTAGTATACGTCCATATATTCTACTGAATGTACTCGTTACTGATATGCCTCTATAATTTTCACACTTTCTCTTGTCTCCCTTCTTATGTATCGATGTTATAATAGCGACTTTCCACTCTTCTGGCACTTCTTCGCCATTTATTATTTTATTAAACAGTACAGTGATCATTTCCAATAACTTCTGACTTCCATGATTCAAAACTCTTCTTGCTTCCTAAATATGTTTGTATTTCTGTACATTTCTTATCCCAAATCTCGTTTCTGTGTTTAGTAACCATTCTTCTCACTTTTGCTTGTGCTTTTTGATATTGTATTTTGTCTTTCTGGTTCTTTGTACTAAGCCATTTTAAAAATAACTGTCTTATTCTGTCTTTCTTTCTCTATTTTATCGTTCCAAAACAGTGCTGTCCTTCCTCTATACTCGTCTTTCTCACCCAATGCTTCATAGGCGGCTTCATGGATGCACCTTTTTAGGTACCGATAAATTTCTTCTGTATCTCTGAATTCATTCTGTGTTAATTTTTTATTCAATCTCTGTTGATACAAATGCTTTACACTTTAGTTTTGTAGGCTTTCAACATTATAGTTTCTTAATTAAATAAAAATAAAACGTAGTTTTATTTGATTTTCATATTTATTATATAATTCAGTGACAGCTGTTTCGGTACACTGTACCTTCTTCAGACATGTTTGGTACACAATTCATAATTTGCTAACATGTCTGATGAAGGTACAGTGTACCGAAACAGCTGTCACTGAATTATATAATAAATATGAAAATCAAATAAAACTACGTTTTATTTTTATTTAATTAATAAATATGGATTTTCATCAAGTAAATACCAACTCAATTGATTATATATTACATTTTCTTTCTAACATTTTCTTCTTTTTCTGCGTGTTTGTTTTCTTTATTAAGAATGCAAGGAAATACAATTTTCCAATTACTAATTTATGATCTGTTCCACAACTTGGTCCTCTATAAGCTCTGACATCTTGTATTTTCATTTTTTAATTTTGTTTTGTAATTATGTAATCGATAATGGATTTTTGATTTAGTGTTGGATGTTCCCATGTGTATTTATAGATATCTTTATGATTGAAAAAGCCATTCCATATTTTTAAAGATGATTGTCTACATAATTCAATTAACCTTTCTCCATTTTCATTTAAAATGTTTTCTCCAAACTTTCCCACTACTGGATCTCCAAATTTACTTCCTGTTCTTCCATTCATGTCTCCCAATAATATCAATTGTTTTCCAGGGCTAATTTTTCCTATTTCTACATTAACTTTGTCAAAAAATAAATCATTTTCTAGATTTGTCATTCCATTATCGTTAATTGGTGCATATATTCCAAAAACTGTTAATTTATAGCCCCACATATTCAAATCTAATTTTAAAATTCTCTCATCAATGGCTTCGCAATTTCTTATACTGCCTTTCCATTTCTTATTAATCAAAGCTGAAACACCTCTTTTTGCTCTTTTATGTTTATCTACTCCACTGTAAAGGTGTATATAATTGCCTAATGTTTCAATTCCTGTGCCTCTCTTCTTTGTTTCAGTTAAAATTGCCAAATCTAGTTCCATTGCATCTATTTCTTTAATTACTTCCTCCATTTTATTTCTGCAGCCTTGAATATTCCATGTGCCAATTTTCAATATATATATATATATATATATATATATATATATATATTATATGCTATAATTAAATGTTTAACATTGAGCAATGCAAGCTTAATATGGAATGATAAGAAAAATAAATGTCTGGACGGGATTCGAACCCGGATCTCTGAGTCTGTACCTCAGCGTGATATCCATTACACTACCAAGCGAATTCAATTCAAACACTTATTTTTCTTATAAGAAAAATATAAGAAATATAAGAAAAATAAGTGTTTTAAAATTCTCTCATCAATGGCTTCGCAATTTCTTATACTGCCTTTCCATTTCTTATTAATCAAAGCTGAAACACCTCTTTTTGCTCTTTTATGTTTATCTACTCCACTGTAAAGGTGTATATAATTGCCTAATGTTTCAATTCCTGTGCCTCTCTTCTTTGTTTCAGTTAAAATTGCCAAATCTAGTTCCATTGCATCTATTTCTTTAATTACTTCCTCCATTTTATTTCTGCAGCCTTGAATATTCCATGTGCCAATTTTCAATATATATATATATATATATATATATATATGCTATAATTAAATGTTTAACATTGAGCAATGCAAGCTTAATATGGAATGATAAGAAAAATAAATGTCTGGACGGGATTCGAACCCGGATCTCTGAGTCTGTACCTCAGCGTGATATCCATTACACTACCAAGCGAATTCAATTCAAACACTTATTTTTCTTATAAGAAAAATATAAGAAATATAAGAAAAATAAGTGTTTTAAAATTCTCTCATCAATGGCTTCGCAATTTCTTATACTGCCTTTCCATTTCTTATTAATCAAAGCTGAAACACCTCTTTTTGCTCTTTTATGTTTATCTACTCCACTGTAAAGGTGTATATAATTGCCTAATGTTTCAATTCCTGTGCCTCTCTTCTTTGTTTCAGTTAAAATTGCCAAATCTAGTTCCATTGCATCTATTTCTTTAATTACTTCCTCCATTTTATTTCTGCAGCCTTGAATATTCCATGTGCCAATTTTCAATATATATATATATATGCTATAATTAAATGTTTAACATTGAGCAATGCAAGCTTAATATGGAATGATAAGAAAAATAAATGCCTGGACGGGATTCGAACCCGGTTCTCTGAGTCTGTACCTCAGCGTGATATCCATTACACTACCAGGCGAATCCAATTCAAACACTTATTTTTCTTATATTTCTTATATTTTTCTTATAAGAAAAATAATATATATATATATATATATATGGAATGATAAGAAAAATAAATGCCTGGACGGGATTCGAACCCGGTTCGAGGGTGCCTGTGTGTGAGGGTGTGTTTTTGACATGATAAGAAAAATTAATAAAATGCACCGACCGGACTTGAACACGAACCTGTGGATATATCCCAGTGATCTATCAATTACGCCACCGAACAAGTCTAGTATAAACATTCATTTCCATTATAATAATATATTCTCATTATTACTGGATGTAGTCGGATATAAATACAGAGTTCCGGGTTCAAGTCCCATATGAGCAATTACTTCTCATATCATGTCAATTCAAGATTGAATTGTTCAATGTGAAACATTTAATTATAATTATATATATATAGTCCACCGCTGTGGTCTCGAGGTAGCGTGCTGCCTTGTCACGCAGCGGGCCAGGGTTCGATCCCCGGTCGGGGCAGTTTTTCTGGGTGAGATTTTTATCGGGGTTTTTCCTCAGCTGTAAGACAAATGTCAGGAAAACTTTATGGCCCAAACGGTCCCCGAAATCATATGGTCATCATCATTATCATCATCATCCTTCACCGGTGTGGAAAGCAACGGGAAGCTACCACACCTACACAATTCCCTAGTAAAGCATAGCATGAAAATGCTATGATTGCAGTGAAGGACCTGCCTTCGGGCAGAATTACTATGGCTGGATATTTATATATATATATATATATATATATATATATCCCAGTGCCCTTCACTTTACGCCACCAATCAATTCAAGTACAAACATTCATTTCTCTTATAATAATATATTCTCATTATTACTAGATGTAGTGGGATATAAATCCAGAGGACCGGGTTCAAGCCCATCAGAGCATTTATTTTTTTATCGTGTCATTTTAAGCTTGTTTTGCCCAATATCAAAAATATAATTACAATAAAATATATATATATATATATATCCCAGTGCGCTACCTATTACGCCACCGAGCAGGTCTAGTACAAACATTCATTTCTCTTATAATAATATATTCTAATTGTTACACGATGTAGTGGGATATGAATCCAGAGGTCCGGGTTCAAGTCCCGTCCGAGCATTTATATTTCTTATCATGTCACTTTAAGCTTGCATTGCTCAATGTTAAAAATGTAATTATACATATACATCCCAGTGCTCTACCGGAGTAAGCCAACCAAGCAGGTGGGTCTGGTCCAAATATTTTATTCTCTTAGAATAATATAGTTCTGATTATTACTATATGTAAAGGGATATAAATGCTGAGGTACGGCTTCAAATCCCGTCCGAGCACTTATTTTTCTCAATATGTCATTTTAAGGCTGCATTGCTCAATGTCAAAAATTAATTTATTATATATGTGCGTGTGTGTGTGTGTGTGTGTATATATATATCCCAGTGCGCTACAGATTAAGCCACCGAGCAAGTCTAGTACAAACATTAATTTCTCTTATAATAATATATTCTCATTATTACTATATGTTTTGGATATAAATCCAGAGGTCCGGGTTCAAGTCCCGTCCGAGCATTTATATTTCTTATCATGACATTTTGAGGTTCAATTGGCATTTGTCAAAAATGTAATAATAATAATAATAATAATTATTATTATTATTATGATTATTATTATTATTATTATTATTATTATTATTATTATTATTATTATTATTATTATTATTATTATTATTATTATTATATTATTATTTATACATATTCCAGTGCTCTACCGATTACGCCACCGAGCAAGTCTGGTACAAACATTAATTTCTCTTATAATAATATATTCTAATTGTTACACGATGTAGTGGGATATGAATCCAGTGCTCCGGGATCAAGTCCCGTGCGAGCATGTATTTTTCTTATCATGTCATTTTATGCAAGTATTGCTAAAATAAAAAAAAATAATTATAATATATATATATATATATATATATATATATATATATATATATGTGTGTGTGTGTGTGTGTGTGTGTGTGTGTGTGTGTGTGTGTGTGTGTGTGTGTGTGTGTGTGTGTGTTTGTGTATAGAATATATCCGCCTCCCAAGATTTACAAAAAAAATATTAACTTCGTAACACTATTCTGTGAAATGTTTTTTTTAGCAAAAAATAACAAATATGTAGACGTAATAAGAACTTACGTTGCGGAGCAACGCCACTGTGTGTGAATATTGAAAAAGTCAATTTTGATTTGAATGTAATAAAATACAAAGGTTTGACTGGTTAAATCTAGTTTGTAACAGTATTTTTTTGGAATGAAGAAATCGCATCTCTTCCTTTATCAGGTAGATACTAAAAACAATTATAAATATCATATTTTTCATGCATTAAAATGTTTGAAAATATATTACGTTTTGTACTGTTCACATTTGAAATCTAACATAATATAAGAAATTTAAATATAAAATTTCAAATGTTTCTGTCTTTGAATATTTTTTAGATATGATTTTATGTTATTCTAAATTACAAGCGCAATTTTAAAATAAGAGTGAATATAAATCCTCCTTGAATTATATATATATATACATATATATATATATATATATATATATATATGTGTGTGTGTGTGTGTGTGTGTGTGTGTGTGTGCGTGCGTGTGTTTTTGACATGATAAGAAAAATTAATAAATGCTCCAACGGGACTTGAACCCGAACCTGTGGGTTTATCCCAGTGCTCTATGAATTACGCCACCCAACAAGTCTAGTAAAAACATTCGTTTTTTTTTTAATAATATATCTCACTATTACTGGATGTAGTGGGATATAAATACAGAGGTCTGTGTTCAAGACCCGTACGAGCAATTACTTCTCATATCATGTCAATTCAAGATTGAATTGCTAATTATATATACATATTCCAGTGCCCTTCCCTTTACGCCACCAATCAAGTCAAGTACAAACATACATTTCTCTTATAATAATATTTACTCATTATTACAAGATGTAGTGAGATATGAATCCAGAGGTCCGGGTTCAAGTCCGTCAGAGCATTTATTTTCCTTATCATGTCATTTTAAGCTTGCTTTGCCCAATGTCAAAAATATAATTATAATAATATATATATATATATATATTCCATTGCGCTACCTATTACGCCAGCAAGCAGGTCTAGTACAAATATTCTCTTCTCTTATAGTAATATAGTCTCATTATTACTAGAAGTAGTAGGATATAAATCCAGAGGTCCGCGTTCAAGTCCCGAAGAAGCATTTATATTTTTTATCATGTCATTTAAGTTTGCATTGTTCAATGTCAAACATTTAGTTATAATAGTATATATATCCCAGTGTGCTACCGATTATGCCACTGAGCAGGTGTAGTACAAACATTCATTTCTCTTATAATAATATATTGTCATTATTACCAGATGTAGTGGGATATAAATCCAGGGGTTCAATTCCCGTCGGAGCGTTTATTTTTCTTAACATATCATTTAAGATTGCATTGCACAATGTCAAAAATTTAATTAAAATAGTCCATAGTAATTCTGCCCGAAGGCAGGTCCTTCACTGCAATAATAGCATTTTCATGCTATGCTTGCAGCTTTACTAGGGAATTGTGTAGGTGTGGTAGCTTCCCGTTGCTTTCCACACCGGTGAAGGATGATGGTGTTGATGATAATGATAAGGATGATGATAAGGATGATGACCATATGATTTCGGGGACCGTTTGGGACTTAAAGTTTTCCTGACATTTGTCTTACAGGCGAGGAAAAACCCCGATAAAAACCTCACCCAGAAAACTGCCCCGACCGGGGATCGAACCCGGGCCCGCAGCGTGATAAGACAGCACACTACCTAGAGATCACAGCGGTGGACTGTATATATATATATATATATATATATATATACCAGTGTGCTACCTATTATACCACCGAGGAGTTGTAGTAAAAACATATATTTCTCTTATAATAATATATTCTCATTATTACTAGAAGTCGTGGGATATAATTCCAGAGTTCCGCGTTCAAGTCCCGTCAGTGCATTTATTTTTCTTTTCATGTCATTTTAAGCTCGCATTGCTCAATGTGAAAATTTAGTTACTATATATATATATGATATGAAAAGAAAAAAGAACGCTTGAGTCGGGATTTGAACTCGTGTCTCTAAAGTCTGTACCATTAGCGCTCTAACCAACTGAGCTACCCAAGAAATCCAAGACAAACATACAATTTTCTTATACATGTAGTATTCTCAATTCACACAAGAGGTAGCGGAAATATCTTTCAACTGCCATCTGGCTGCTAACGTAACAGTTAAGTAAATTATTAAAGAGAATATTTACTTTATAGCAGTAACGCTTGTATATATAGATATTATAAATATATTTTTGACATTTGGCAATGAAAGCAAATATGATATGAAAAGAAAAAAGAATGCTTGAGTCGGGATTTGAACTCGAGTCTCTAAAGTCTGTACCTTTAGCGCTCTAACCAACTGAGCTACCCAAGAATTCCAAGACAAACATACAATTTTCTTATACATGTAGTATATATATATATATATATATATATATATATATATCTCAGTGCGCTACCTATTACGCCACAAACCAAATGTAATACAAACATAGAATTCTCTAATAAAAATATATACTCATTATTACTAGATGTACTAGGATGTAAATCAAGAGATCCGGGTTCAAGTCCCGTCCTAACATTTATTTTTCTTATCATTTCATCTTATGCCTGCATTGCTCAAAGTGAAAAATTTAATTAATTAATATATATATGGAATGATAAGAAAAACAAATGCCTGGACGGGATTCGAACCCGGATCTCTGAGTCTGTACCTCAGTGTGATATCCATTACACTACCAGGCGAATCCAATTCAAACACTTATTTTTCTTATATATGTATTATACTCTCCATTATTACTAGATGTCGCGAGAACTCGGTCTTCACCGCCATCTAGCAGCTGACTATATCAAGTAAGCAAATTAAAGAGAATATTTTTACCTTATAGCAGTGACGCTTTATAGATGTTATAATTAAATGTTTAACATTGAGCAATGCAAGGTTAATATGGAATGATAAGAAAAACAAATGCCTGGACGAGATTCGAACCCGGATCTCTGAGTCTGTACCTCAGTGTGATATCCATTACACTACCAGGCGAATCCAATTCAAACACTTATTTTTCTTATATATGTATTATACTCTCCATTATTACTAGATGTCGCGAGAACTCGGTCTTCACCGCCATCTAGCAGCTGACTATATCAAGTAAGCAAATTAAAGAGAATATTTTTACCTTATTGCAGTGACGCTTTATAGATGTTATAATTAAAAGTTTAACATTGAGCAATGCAAGCTTAATATGGAATGATAAGAAAAACTCAGAGATCCGGGTTCGAATCCCGTCCAGGCATTTATTTTTCTTATCATTCCATATTAAGCTTGCATTTCTCAATGTTAAACATTTAATTATAACATCTATAAAGCGTCACTGCTATAAAGTAAAAATATTATCTTTAATTTGCTTACTTGATATAGTCAGCTGCTAGATGGCGGTGAAGACCGAGTTCTCGCGACATCTAGTAATAATGGAGAGTATAATACATATATAAGAAAAATAAGTGTTTGAATTGGATTCGCCTGGTAGTGTAATTGATATGACACTGAGGTACAGACTCAGAGATCCGGGTTCGAATCCCGTCCAGGCATTTGTTTTTCTTATCATTCCATATTAAGCTTGCATTGCTCATTGTTAAACATTTAATTATAATATATATATATATATATATATATATATATATCCCAGTTCGCTACCGATTACGCCACCAAGCAAGTCTTGTACAAATATTTAATTATCTTATAATAATATATTCTGATTATTACTACATGTAGTGGGTTAAAAATGCTGAGGTCCGGGTTAAAATCCCGTGCGAGCTCTTATTTTTCTTATCATGTCATTTCGAGCTTGCTTTGCCCAATGTCAAATATTTTATTACAATAATATAGGAAAGCAACGGGAAGCTACCACACCTACAATTCCCTATTAAAGCTGCAAGCATAGCATGAAAATGCTATGATTGCAGTGAAGGACTAGCCTTCGGGCAGAATTACTACGGATGGAATATATATATTCCATTGTTCTACCGATTACGCCACCAAGCAAGTCTACTACAAAAGTTCTCTTCTCTTATAATAATATAATCTCATTATTACTAGATGTATTGGGATATAAATGCAGAGGTCGGTGTTCAAGTCCCGTCTGAACTTTTATTTTTCTTATCATCTTATTTTCAGTTTGCATTGATCAATGTCTAAGATTCATTTATAATATACATATACATATCCCATGCGCTACCCATTACGCCACCGAAATGTCTATTACAAACATTTATTTCTCTTATAATAATATATTCTTATTATTACTAAATGTAGTAGGATATAAATCCAGATATCCGGGTTCAAGTCCCTTCCGAGCATTTATTTTTCTTATGATGTCATTTTAAGCTTGCATTGCTCAAAGTCAAAATGTAATTACAAAATATATATATATATATCCCAGTGCGCTACCGATCACACCACCGAGTAAGTGTACTACAAACATTAAATTATCTAATAATAAAGTATTCTAATTATTACAAGAAATAGTGGGATGTAAATCCAGAGGTCCGGGTTCTAGTCCCGTCCTAACATTTATTTTTCTTATCATTTGTTCTTATGCCTGCATTGCTCAATGTCAATAATTTAATTATATTAAATATATCCCAGTGCTCTACCGACTACGACACCGAGCAAGTCTAGTACAAACATTCATTTCTCTTAAAATAATACATTCTCGTTATTAATAGATATAGTGGGATATAATACCAAAGGTCCTGGTTCAAGTCCCGTCCGAGCATTTATATTTCTTATCATGTCACTTTGAGCTTGCATTAGCATTTGTCAAAAATTTAATAATAATAATAATAATAATAATAATAATAATAATAATAATAATAATAATAATATTAATAATAAATATATATCCCAGTGCGCTACCGATTATGCCACCGAGCAAGTCGAGTACATCTAGGCCCCTTCCCCCACCCCTTGGGATACCTCAGTCATCATAACCATACTCCCAAGTCCTAGGTGCTTGTCCTCCCTATCCTATTTTCACGCCCACGTTCAAGTTCACGGTCCTAAAACCAACACCCCTAGGGAGAGGGTGTTGGAGTTGCAACTTCTGGGAATTTCTGAGCTTCGTAATCGCCAGGTCGCTCATTCCTGACGACCCCACAGTTGGTCCACGGGCTCCATGAGCCTAGCCGGGAGGACTGCTGTCGCAGATCCACCGACCATTCCCCTGTTCTGCCTCCAGGGACGTGTCCTGCAGCCGTTGTGATACCGGCTTTGGCTACAAGCCCAACAGTGTGAGACTTTTAGTAGATCCAGGTGCTCATCTCCTGGCGACCCCACAGTTTGTCGACGAGCCCGTAGGCTGAGCCAGGAACCAGTACAGTTGCTCCCCTCTGCACTGGTCCGAGCCGAGCCCTGGTGTGCCCCCAGGGACGCCTTCTGCTGCTGTTGTGGGCCAGCACGGAGCTCGCAAGCTCCAACAGACGAGCAAATAGTACGACAAGGCGCTCAACTTTTGCCTAACCCACTAATGCTTCACGAGTCCCTTGGACTTGACAGGGAGGACTGTCTAGCAGATCCACCGACCTTTCCCCCAGTGCACCAGCTGGGGACGTGTTTGGTTGTTGAAGTGGGCCCAGCCTGAGCATTAGTACGTCAGGTCGCTCAACTCCTGACGACCTCACAGATTGTCCTTGGGTCACTCGGTCCCAGAGTCGGCGCTAAGTCCCCTCAGCCAAACGACCGCGCTTCCTCCTTTCCCGAGCTTATTGACCTGGTGGTAATTCCCAGCATTACGCCCGGTATTCGTAAGACTAAGCCCAGTCGTGTAGGTGCTTTGAGGCAGCCCACTGAGCAATGTAGGCATCCAGGGTGCTCATCTCCCATGGTGCCCCCACAGATGGTCTCGGGTTCCATTGAACCAAGAGAAAGGAGCTTCTGATCTCCAGTCTCCCACCGCTCCACCAACAGCGGTCCATGCTCCCGCTTATGGGCCGGGACGTACAGGTTTGACAGCAGGCCCCTCTAATAAATTTTCCTGCTGACCCCACTCATGGTCCGCGAGTTCATCGGACTTGGAAGGGAGGACTGACTAGCATATCCACCGACCTTTTCCCCACTACGCCACCGAGGGGACGCGTTTTGCTGCTGGAGTGGGCGCAGCACGAGCTATGTAGTACGTCAGGTCGCTCGAGTCCTGACGACCTCACAAATGGCCCGCGGGTCCGGACTGGACCTAGCCGGGAGGAATGCAAGCAAACCACCGACCGTTCCCCTATCCGCCACCCGGGGACGCGCCCTATTGCTGTTGTGAGCACAGCTGGGGCCGACGGACCCCCAGGGAGCAAGTCTAGTACAAACATTCATTTCACTATGATGATCTTGATGAAGGTTTTCGGGCTATAGGCCGTGGTCGTCAGGCTTGTAGTTCCCCTACGTTTCGCCAAAGACTGCGTCGGGGAACTTACAAGCCTCACGACCACGGCCTATAGCCCGAAAACCTTCATCAAGATCATCATAGCAACTCCGCCCGTGAAAGTCTACGTGAATACATTCATTTCACTTATAATATTATATTCTAATTATTAGTATATGTAGTGGGATATAACTCCAGAGCTCCGGGTTCAATTCCCGTCCGAGCATTTATTTTTCTTATCATGTCATTTTATGCATGCATTGCTAAAAGCCAAAAATTTAATTATAACATATATATAATATTTCCGCCTCGCAAGATTTACAAAAAAAATATAATAACTTCGTAACACTATTCCACGAAATGGGTCTTTTAGAAAAAAAAAAAAGAAACAAATATGTTGGCATAATAACTTCCGTTGCAGAGCAACGACACTGTATGTGAATATTGAAAAAGTCAGTTTTGATTTGATTTTAATAAGATACAAATCTCCCTTTACCAGGTAAATACTAAATACAATTAGAAATACCACATTTATCACGGATTAAAATGTTTGACAATATATTACGTTTTGTAATGTTCACATTTGAAAGCTATCATATAAGAAATTTAAATATAAAATTTCAAATGTTTGTGTCTATATATATTTTTTAGATATGTTATTCGAAATTACAAGCGCAAATTCGAAATAAAAATGAATATAATTCCTCCGTCAATTTTATATATACATATATGTGACACGGTAAGAAAAATTAATAAATACTCGGACGGGACTTGAACCTGAACCTGTGGATTTATCAATTTGCTATATCGATTACGCCACGGAGCAAGTCTAGTACAAACATTCATTTCTATTATAATAATACTCGATGTCCATTCATCCATAGTAATTCTGCCCGAAGGCAGATCCTTCACTACAATCATAGCATTTTCATGCTATGCTTGCAGCTTTACTAGGGAATTGTAGGTGTGGTAGCTTCCCGTTGCTTTCCAAACCGGTGAAGGATGATGGTGATAATGATGGTGATAATGATAAGGATGATAATGATGGCCATATGATTTCGGGGACCGTTTGGGCCTTAAAGTTTTCCTGACATTTGTCTTACAGGTGAGAAAAAATCCCGATGAAAACCTCACCCAGAAAAACAGCCCCGACCGGGGATAGAACCCGGGCCCGCTGCGTGACAAGGCAGTACGCTACTTCGAGACAACAGCGGTGGACTATTACTGGACGTAGTGGGATATAAATCCAGAGGCCAGTGTTCAAGCCCATCCGAGCATTTATTTTTCTTATCATGCCATTTAAGCTTGCTTTGCCCAATGTCAAAAATTTGATTATTACATATATAGCCTATATATATATATATATATATATATATATATTCCATTGCGCTACCGATTACGCCACCAAGGAAGTCTAGTACACACATTTATTTCTGTTATAATAATATATTCTCATTATTACTATAAGTAGTGGGATATAATTCCAGAGGTCCGCGTTGAAGTCCCGTCCGAGCATTTATGTTTCTTATCATCTCATTTTAAGCTTGCATTGCTCAATGTCAAAATTTAATTACAATATATATATATCCCAGT
The DNA here is from genome assembly GCA_030220185.1 of Diploptera punctata. Taxonomy (NCBI): domain Eukaryota; kingdom Metazoa; phylum Arthropoda; class Insecta; order Blattodea; family Blaberidae; genus Diploptera; species Diploptera punctata. The sequence continues at coordinate 6,820 of JASPKZ010008041.1, read as the reverse complement.
GCGCTAGCAATCACAGCACCGAGCAAGTGTACTACAAACATTAAATTATCTAATAATAAAGTATTCTAATTATTACAAGAAATAATGGGATGTAAATCCAGAGGTCCGGGTTCTAGTCCCGTACTAACATTTATTTTTCTTATCATTTGTTCTTATGCCTGCATTGCTCAATGTCAATAGTTTAATTATATTATATATATATCCCAGTGCTCTACCGACTACGACACCGAGCAAGTCTAGTACAAACATTCATTTCTCTTAAAATAATACATTCTCATTATTAATAGATATAGTGGGATATAATACCAGAGGTCCGGGTTCAAGACCCGTCCGAGCAATTATTTTTCTTATCATGTAATTTTAAGCTTGCATTGCTCAATGTCAAAAAATCAATTTATATATATATATATATATATATATATATATATATATATGCGAGTGCGCTACCCATTACGCCTCCGAAAAATTCTGGTACAAACAATCTCTCCTATAATAATATATCCTACTTATTACTTGCTGTAGAGGGATATAAATCCAGAGGAACGGGTTCTAATTCCGACCGAGCATATATTTTTCTTATCATGTCATTTTAAGCTTGCATTGCTCAAAGCCAAATATTTAATTATACACACACACACACACACACACACACACACACACACAAACATATATATATAAAACTTCCGCCTCGCAAGATTTATAAAAAATATTAACTTCGTAACACCATTTTATGCAATGTGTTTTGTTGTTAGCAAAGAAAACAACAAATATGTTTACGTAATAAGAACTTACGTTGCGGAGCAACACCACACTATTTGAAAGTAGAAAAGTCAGTTTTGATGTGATTTAATAAAATACAATTGTTAGACAAGTTTAAATCAAGTTTGTAACATTTTTTTTTCAAAAGAAGAAAGCGCAGATCTTCCTTTATCAGGTAAATATTAAATACATTTGGAAATTCCATATTTACCATGAATTAGAATGTTTACTGTTTGCATTTGAGAGCTAAACAAATAATAAATTTAAATATAAAATTTCAAATGTTTCTCACTTTATAGATTTTTTAGATAAGATTTTATGTTATTCTAAATTACAAGAGCAATTATATATAATTCCTCCTTGTAATTATTTTTATATATATATATATATATATATATATATATGTGTGTGTGTGTGTGTGTGTTTGTGTGTGTGTGTGTGGCATAAGAAAAATAGATAAGTGCTCGGACGGGACTTGAAGCCGCACGAATCTGTGGATTTATCCCAGTGCGCTACCGATTACGGTACCGAGCAGGTCTAGTACAAACATACTTTTCTCTTATAACAATATATTCCCATTATTACCAGATGTAGTGCGATATAAACCCAGAGGTCCGTGTTCAAGTCCCGTCCGAGCATTTACTTTTTCTTATCATGTCTTTTAAGCTTGTTTTTCCCAATGTCAAAAAATGTTATTACAATAATATATATATATTCCATTGCGCTACCGATTATGCCACCAACAAGTCTAGTTCCAATATTCTGTTCTCTTAAAATAATACTCGTATAATCTCATTATTACTAGATGTATTGGGAAATAAATGCAGAGGGCGGTGTTCAAGTCCCGTCCGAGCCTTTCTTTTTCTTAACAACCTATTTTCAGCTTGCATTGATCAACGTCTAAAATTCATTTATAATATATATATATATATATATATATATACATATCCCATGCGCTACCCATTACGCCACCGAAAAAGTCTATTGCAAACATTTATTTCTCTTATAATAATATATTCTCATTATTATTATTAAATGTAGTGGGATATAAATCCAGATTCGGGGTTCAAGTCCCGTCCGAGCATTTAGTTTTCTTATGATGTCATTTTAGGCTTGCATTGCTCAAAGTCAAAATGTAATTACAATATATATATATATATATATATATATATATATATCCCAGTGCGCTACCAATCACGCCACCGAGCAAGTGTACTACAAACATTAAATTCTCTAATAATAAAGTATTCTCATTATTACAAGAAATAGTGGGATGAAAATCCAGAGGTCCGGATTCGAGTCCCGTCCTAACATTTATTTTTCTTATCATTTGTTCTTATGCCTGCATTGCTCAATGTCATTAGTTTAATTATATTAAATATATCCCAGTGCTCTACCGACTACGACACCGAGCCAGTCTAGTACAAACATTCATTTCTCTTAAAATAATACATTCTCACTATTAATATATATAGTGGGATATACTACCATAGGTCCGGGTTCAAGTCCCGTCCGAGCATTTATTTTTCCTATCATGTCATTTTAAGCTTGCATTACTCAATGTCAAAATTTTAATTTATATATATATATACACGAGTGCGCTACCCATTACGCCACCGAAAAATTCTGGTACAAACATTAATCTCTCCTATAATAATATATTCTACTTATTACTTGCTGTAGAGGGATATAAATCCAGAGGAACGGGTTCTAATCCCGACCGAGCATATATTTTTCTTATCATGTCATTTTAAGCTTGCATTGCTCAAAGCCAAATATTTAATTATACACACACACACACACACAAACATATATATATATATAAAACTTCCGCCTCGCAAGATTTATAAAAAATATTAACTTCGTAACACCATTTTATGCAATGTGTTTTGTTAGCAAAGAAAATAACAAATATGTTTACGTAATAAAAACTTACATTGAGTTGCAACGCCACAATATTTGAAAGTAGAAAAAGTCAGTTTTGATTTGATTTAATAAAATACAATTATTGGACAAGATAAAATCAAGTTTGTAACAATTTTTTTTTCAAAAGAAGATAGCGCAGATCTTCCTTTATCAGGTAAATACTAAATACATTTGGAAATTCCATATTTACCATGAATTAGAATGTTTACTGTTTACATTTGAGAGATAACAAAATAAATTTAAATATAAAATTTCAAATGTTTCTCACTTTATAGATTTTTTAGATAAGATTTTATGTTATTCTAAATTACAACCGCTATTATATATAATTCCTCTTTGTAATTATATATATATGTGTGTGTGTGTGTGTGTGTGTGTGTGTGTGTGTGTGTGTGTGTGTGTGTGTGTGTGTGTGTGTGTGACATAAGAAAAATAGATAAATGCTCGGACGGGACATGAAGCCGCACGAACCTGTGGATTTATCCCAGTGCGCTACCGATTACGCCACCGAGCAGGTCTAGTACAAACATACTTTTCTCTTATAACAATATATTCCCATTATTACCAGATGTAGTGCGATATAAACCCAGAGGTCCGTGTTCAAGTCCCATCCGAGCATTTATTTTTCTTTTCATGTCAATTTAAGCTTGCATTGCTCAATGTAAAAAATTTAATTATTATTATATATATACATATCCCATTGCGCTACCGATTACGCCACCGAGCAAGTTTAGAACAAAGATTAATTTCTCTTATAATATATTCTCATTATTACCGGAAGTAGTGGGATATAAATCCAGAGGTCTGGGTTCAAGACCCATCTGAGCTTTTATTTTACTTATGTCATTTCAAGCTTGCATTGCTCAATGTCAAAAAATTTAATTATTATATATGTATATATATATATATATCCCAGTGCGCTATGGATTACGCCACCGAGCAAGGCTAGTACAAACATTTATTCGTTTTGTAATAATATATTCTCATTGTTACTAAATGTAGTGGGATATAAATCCAGAGGTCCGGGTACAAATCCCGTCCGGGCATTTATTTTATTTATCACGTCATTTTAAGCTTATATTGCTGAATGTCAAAAATTTAATTATATATATATATATATATATGTCCAGCGCTGTGGTCTCGAGGTAGCGTGCTGCCTAGTTGCGCAGCGGTCCCTGGTTCTATCCCCGGTCGGGGCAGTTTTTCTGGGTGAAGTTTTTATTGGGGTTTTTCCTTTCGCCTGTTGGGCCAATGTCAGGAAAACACTAAGGCCAAAACGGTCCCCGAAATGTTATGGCAATCATCATCATCATTAATATCCCTATCATTATCATCATCATGATCATCATCCTTCACCCGTGTGGAAAGCTACGGGAAGCTACCACACCTATAATTCCCTAGTAAAAAAGCTGCAAGGATAGCATGAAAATGCAATGATTGCAGTGAAAGAAACTGGACCTCGGGCAGAATTACTATGGATGGATGGTTGGAGAATATATATATATATATATCCAGTGTAACTACCGATTACGCTATCAAGCAAGTTTTGTACAAAACAATCATTTCTCTTATCATTAATATAGTCTCATTATAATATATATATATAGTGGAATATAAATCCCGGAGTACCCGGGGTTCGAGTCCCGTCTGAGCATTTATTTTTACTTGTCATGTCATTATAAGTTTTTGTCATTGCTCAATGTCCAATTTTAATAATACTAATAATAATAATAATAATAATAATATATCACAGTGTGGCTTAGCTAACCAATTACGCCACCGAGGAAGTGTAAGTACAAACATTCGTTTCTTTTATCTTAATATATTCTCATTATTACTAGGTATAGTGGTATATACAACCAAAGGTCCGGGATCAAGTCCGTTCGTGTGCAATTTATTTTTTTTTAATCATGTAACTTTAAGCTTGCATTGCTCAATCTGAAAAATTGAATTACAGTAATATATACATTCCCTTTAGCTACCGATTACGCCACCGAGCAATTCTAGTACAAATATGCACTTCTATGAGACTATTCACCCTCATTGCTGAACAAGTTTCGCTCAAGACATCAGAAAACGTTTCCGAACACTGCTTAACCACGAGCTATTTTCTATCTACAAAAAAAAAACGACTTCAACGAGCAAACAGATGGAGTAACTATTGGGCAGTCCCTTGAGCCCCAGTAGTATGCCAATTTCTTCATTGAAAACTTTGAGCAAACATGCTTATATCTGACACAAATCTCAACCCCAAGACCTGGCTTCGCTATGTATACGACAACTTTGTCAATCTGGAACCACGGGAAGAGAAATTAGAACGAATTTCTGACACACATCAACATAAACCTCCAGTGTACAATTCACCGTAAAAAAAGAAACATAGCAGCATACCATTCCTAGACATCCTGATCACAAGGGAAGAAGACGAAGCAACATTTATCACACTATCTACAGAAAACCTACCCACACACGGACAGGTATCTTCAACAAAACCTCGAATCATCACCCTAAACAAAAAATTTGGAATCATCAACTCACCTGACAGAATCCCGAAGCCCCCCCAAAACCTTTGTCATCCGGATTTATTAAAACTGAACTTCAACACCCTCCAGACGGTATTCACAACAGCCAATGGATACACCCAGTAAAGAAACTCACCACCGAGCCAATCATCCCATACGATACAACAGCAACAGCAGCAAGGGAATCGAGAATTAAAAATTACAACCAGGGCATTTTTTCCCCGTTTCATTAAGAATGTAACGGACCTAATGGGAAAACTACGAAAGAAAGAAGACATAAAGACAAGTATACAGGCCTAAAAAAGAAAATCAATAACCCTTCTCAGAACATATACAGGAACAACTCCATCCCAATGAGATTAGCAGGCATATACATGGATAGCATGCAGTTTGTGGACAAGTTGTATAGAGGCGCCACTAAAACGCAGCATCGCAACCAGACTTAAGGAGCATAAAATATACAGTCGCCTTAAACAAATGGAAAAGTCGGCAGTAGCAGAAAAACACTCTTTACTTGATGGCCACAGAGTACAATACCAGAATACACACATATTATCTAACTGCACACACATAAATAAATAAAACTATTTTTACCCCCGTCTACATACACCGAGAAGCCATCGCAATATTCAACCATAAAAACAGTTTTCAATAAAAAGAAGAATTATTAAAAGTCAACAAAGTATGGATACCGATTCTAAAAAACGCAAAAGTAAACCTCTACAACTCCTACTACTACTAGTAATGGTGGCAATGCGTATTGCATTGCCCATTGTGCTACCTACTGTAACCTCAATTGTGGCTCCTTGGTAGCCAACATTCCATAAGTGTTTGTCTATATGGAGCTGTAATTCACTTAACTCAACCGTATTGTACCGGCATTGGTGGTTTTAGAAACGTAGAGCCGTAAATTTTGACAGGATTTGGGTTTAGATGAGGAGTTATCCTCACTAGAGGCAGGGCCTCGTAAACCACTCACGCCGCACAAGCAGAGAGTCCGAAAGCCGGCGGCGCGGAATGAGCCAACCAAGCGCTAGCCTGTTTAAAACCAGCACTTTATCTCATAGGGGCCATCAATTAACTTGGGAAAATATGCTTCGGTGGCCCTCACTTTGTTGAGCAATCTGTCCTATATTTTTGCGAACAATTGTGTTTGTGTGATTTGTGATAACATTAATACATGATGATCCAATTTTGCTCAATTGTAGTCACACTATAGGGCATCTGTTGCATGGGTTGTGTAGGTCAGCGATCCTTCGTGTACAATTGGAGCCGAAAATATAATTTGGAGAACCTTTATTCTATTAATTATCTGAAACTTTTCTTTTGTGACAGGCCAGCGAGATACGCCAGGCCGCACCGGCATAAAACAACCAGCTGCTGGCATCACTGCTTGGTATAGTAAGTAAGCTTGATTCCTGATGCTAATCGTAGGAGACATGCCAAATTGGTAATAAGATAGCAATTGCTGCAATTAGGTTTAATGAATTAATGGCCGAAATACGGAATTTGGAACGTAAGCATAGAGTCAATATTGACCTCCCCAAGATCCTTGCCGGAATCCTCGTAATCCGTGAGTTGTTGTGCTCCTAGAGTGTGTTTGAAAGGAGGGC
>JASPKZ010008040.1:0-238318 GCA_030220185.1 Diploptera punctata | reverse complement strand
TAAACCCGTAAAGTCTTTAATCTAACTTCACTTTCGGCAGCACTATACTATTTAATTTACCGGTAGTAGAGTCCAGGTTTCCGAACCATAAGTAGAGTGGGAAGGAGACATTGTTTTGTAAAATATTAGAATTGTATCTGGACTTACTTTTCTTAAAAGCATGCTTTTTATTGTTCCTATAAGTTTTTGAAATTTGACAATTTTATGTCTATGTCTTTACATGTGTCGTAGGAAAGATTGCAGCCAAGATAAGTAAGTTATTAACTTGTTCTATTATATTGTTTATTAATAACAATTTTAGTTCGTATCGGTATTTTCCCTTGAAAGCCATAGTTTTTTGTCTTACTCACCGAAATTTGTAATTATAATCTTTGGTTATATTTGACAATCTATGTACTGCTCTTTGTAGGTGATCTTCAGAAGTAGCCAATATTACTTGATCATCTGCATACATTAATGTGTGAGGGGTCGACCATCAATCATAAAGTGTGATTGTGATTGGTTTGGTTTTGCCATAATTTTATGATTTCATTCAATATAAATTAAATAGAAGAGGGGAAAGTGGACAGCCTTGTTTTACACCTTGGGATATTAGTCTATCTGATTTGCTGATTTGATTATTTATTTTTATTCGAATTCGTGTGTTATGATACATAACTTTGAATCGCTTGAATTAAATGCTTGGGTATTCCTGCATTATGTAAGATATCCCATAATTTTAATTCTGTTTACTGTGTCGAAGGCTTTATGATAATCAAATGAATATCATAAAAGTTGGTATATTAAATTCCCTATGTTTTTCTATGATTTGTGCTAACGTAAAGACACTATCTATACAGGGTCTGTTGGGTCTGAAACCATTTTGTTCTTCTAGGATAATTGCGTCAGAAATTGTGTTTAAATATCTGTTGGTAATTATTTTTGCATAAATTTTATAGGCAGCATTTAGCAGACAAATTCCTCTATAATTATTAATATCATTTTTGTTTCCTTTTTTATGAATAGATACAACTAACGAGTTATTCCATTCATCTGGTACACAGCCAGTCTTCCAACATATATTAATAAGATCTAAAGATTTGTTTAAGAATCGGATCGAAGCATATTTTAATAATTCTGTGTTGATATGATCTTGATCCTGGTGTCTTCCATAGTTTGCATTTGTATAACGCGAAGTTCAACTCATCCAAGGTGATAGGATCTACATCATAATCACTGGAAGTATGTGTGTATATGAGTTGTGGCAGTTCAAAGCTGCTCATAGTAATTTAACCATTTGTCCTTGGGATGGGATTAGTATTTTAAGTTATCTTTAACAGATTTATTAATTCTTTTAATATTTTATACGCTTTGACGTGTTGTCCATTAACATCATATTCTATATTATTGCTAATAAATGTTTCCCATGTTGGCGTTTGGATCTTGCGAACTTCTCGTTTGGCAATTGCTGATAGTCTTTTATAATTCATTAAATTTTCGTGTGACCTATCATTTAAGTATTTCATATAAGCTTCCTTCTTACATTTAATTTGATCTGCAATATCATCATTCCAAATAACTAAACCTCTTCTATTTTGTCTCTTTGTTCTTGTACCAAGAGCCTCTGTTGCTGTCTTTAGTCAAATTTCTTTCAATGTTTCCCATTCCTGATTAATGTTGGTGCTTACCGCATACTGTGGGAGGTACGTATTCATTCGAATTTGATACAAGTTTCTAATACTGAGCTCATGTAATAGATGTATTTTAAAGTATTTCTCAGGAGAATTTCTTCTTTGAGTTTATGCCATCTTAGTGGGATATTGATTTTGTGGGACGCCAACAGATAGTGGTCAGAGTTAATATTAATACTCGAAAGACTCTGTGCCTTTAATATATGGCGAGGTTTTATTATTAGTGATCACGTAATCAATTATTGATTTAGTCCCTCTTGCTGACCATGTATATTTGTGAATGTCTTTATGTCGGAAAAAGGAATTAGTGATTTTAAGATTGTTAAGTGCTGCAAAATCAATAAGTTGTTCTCCATTTTTATTAATGATTTGTTCGCCGTTGTTTTCAATAATTCCTTGTAGCGGAGTGTTGCCAATTCTGCATTTAAATCGCCTGCTATTATAATGTAATCTGATTTGTTTATGTTATTATATTGAACCTGTAACTCCTTATAAAATTTCTCTGATTCTTCAGTTTTCCTTTCTTCCGGGGCGTATACTCCAATTTATAGTCATAAAACCTGGCATACTTTACTCGTAATATTAGAATTCCTTTCATTAACGTAGCAATATGAATCAATTTTATTTTTCCATTGTGTTTTTATGAAGATTGCTATTCCTGCTGCTGCTCGTCTGAGCTTATATACCACCGCTATAAAGTAGAATATAATTTCTGAATTCTTACTTACTTCCACATATTTGTTTCTTAGAGTTTTCTGGTAAGCATAATATAATATAATAAATATAATATAATTAATATAATATAATATAATTAATATAATATAATATAATATATATAATATAATATAATATAATGAATATAATATAATATAATAGCAGATAATAATCTAATATATATAATATAATATACTCTAGAATAATATAATATCGATAAGAGAAATATAATATATATATACATTATATAATATAATATAAGATAATATAAAAATATATATAATATAATATAATATAATATAATTATAATATAATATAATATAACTGTAATATAATATAAATAAATAATATAATTATTAATTAAATAATTAATATAATATAATATAATATAATATAATATAATATAATATAATATAATATAATATAATATAATATAATATAATATAATATAATATAATATAATATAATATAATAATATAATGCAATGCAATGTAATATCCATCCATCCTTGGTAATTATGCCCAGGTCTTTCACAGCAATCATAGCATTTGCATGTAAGATTTGCAGTTTTATTAGGGAATTATAGGTGTGGTAGCTTCCCGTTGTTTTCCACACCGGTGAAGGTTGATGATGAAAACGATAAGGATGATGATGGCCGGATGATTTTCGGGGACCGTTGGGCCCTATGCTTCCTGACATTTGTCTTACAGGTGAGGAAAACTCCGAAAAAATCTCACCCACGTGCGTGTCCCGACTGAGAATCGAACCCGGGCCCGCTGCGTGACAAAGCAACTCGCTACCTCGAGAGCACAGCGGTGGACTAGTAATATTAATATAATATAATATAATATAATATATATATAATATAATATAATATAATTAATATAATATAAGATATAATATAATATAATATAATATAATATAATATAATATAATATAAATATTAATATAAATAATATTCAAATATAGTTATAATTCTAATAATATAGCTATAATAGTAATTTTATATAATATAAAGTATATTCCACCGCTGTGGTCTCGAGCGGTGTTGGTAGCGTTCTGGATTGTCATGCAGCAGAGCCCGGGTTCGATCCCCGGTCGGGGCAGTTTTTCTCGGTGAGGTTTTTATCGGGGTTTTTCCTCACCTGTAAGACAAATATCAGGAAAACTTTAAGGTCCAAACGGTCCCCGAATGATATGGCTATCATCATCATCATCCTTATCATTGTCATCTTCATCATCATTTACCGCTGTGGAAAGCAACGGGAAGCTACCACACCTACAATTCCCTAGTAAAGCTGCAAGTATAGGATGAAAATGCTATGATTGCAGTGAAGGACATGCATTCGGACAGAATTACTATGGAGGTATGGATAATATGAATATATAGATAATATAAGATAATATAAACTATAAGAGAAGAGAATATAATATAATATAATATAATATAAATAATATTATAATATAATTATAATTATAATATAATTTATCATATCATATTAATCGGAATATAATATAATATCATATAATATTTAATATAATCATAATTAATATAATATAATATAATATAAGTATAAATATAATATAATAGAATTATAATAGAACAAATCGACGTAAACATAGCATGTTATTAGTTTAACACTTTTCACGGGGAGGATACATTACATTTAAAGAGAAAAATTACGCGCCCAAACCAGGGTTTGAACCCAGGACCTTCGGTTTTCAAGGCCAATGCTCTACCACCAGCAGTAGGGTCTTATAGATGGGAGTCTCTCAGGTAGCTCACTGGGATGCGCGATCAGTATAGCACTAGACAGCAGACGCGGGGATTTCACTATACACTGCTGACGCACTCCCGGCGGGGAACGGACAGTGTAGGATCGCGGTGATACAACCACACACATTTTCGTAACTATTTTACAAAGTTGTTACTTACCAATTTTATTGAAGCAGGTGCTGGAAATGTTCACCTTCATTGTTCATACATTTTTCACACCTCTTTATAAAATTTGTTGTACAATTATGGACTGCTGAAAATGACGGAATTTTTACACCCGGGAATCTTGTTTCAAAAAGTCCTCTTACTTGGTTGGCAGACTGAGTTTACAAATACTGATCATAAATAAATACACGTTGTTCTGAAGAAAAATTATTAGTCATCATACAGTTTACACTTTTGTATACGTCATGCATTTTACATTACACACATTCCATTTAGTTCACAAGGAAAAGCGACCGACCATCTTATCTACTCGAGGTACACGATCTGACTGTGGACCGTGAATGCGTGGGATGTACTCGTAACTGCTGAGTCAGCGCACATTTCATCATCGCACAGCACAAACCCCGCGTCTGCTGTCAAATACTATACTGATCTCACTGTATAATATCCATCCATCCATAGTAATTCTGCCCGAAGGCAGGTCCTTCACTCATCAACATTTTCATGTTATGCTTGCAGCTTTACTAGGGAATTACTGGTGTAGTAGCTTCCCGTTGCTTTCCACTCCGGTGAAGGATGATGATGATGATAAGGATGATAATGATGGCCGGATGATTTTCGGGGACCGTTGGGCCATAAGCGTTCTGACATTTGTCTTATAGGTGAGGAAAAACCCCGAAAAAAAAATCACCTAGAAGCCTGTCCGACAGGGAGTCGAACCGTGGCCCGCTGCGTGACAAGGCAGCACGCTACCTCGAGACCACAGCGGTGGACTTATAATATAATATAATCTTATATATAAAATTTATGTTTGTTTGTTTGTATATTTGTTTGTTTGTTCGTACTTTATGCGTGGCCATACCGTTGATCCGATTATGATGGGGTTTTTGCAAAATGTTCCGGAGATTCCCAGGATGAACATAGGCTATAAGAGAGTTGTGATACTCAAATCCTACACCTTTAAAATTCGCCCTTTGTAGTGGAAAACGTGAAAAAAATAGCTCTTTGGACGCTTAAAAGGCTTACGCTGCCTAAACCATTAGAAATACACAACATTAATGTACACAGAATTGAATATCTCAAATCGCTCTACAAAAAAGTCCGCGAGAGTATATGTTTATCTCTTACGGATAACTCACAAAAACCACTTTTGTCTTTCATTGAAACCAATAGTCCCTTATCTCTTACGGATAACTCACAATAACCATTTTTGTCTTTCATTAATACTAAAAGTCTCGTGCCGTAGCCGAGTGGTTAAGGGAAGAAGTCTTGGCGCAGAACTACGGGGCTTACGCTGATTTGAATCTCTACGGGGCAAGGAATTTTTGTCATGGAATGTCGGCCAGTATGGGACCAGTGCACAGTGGGTCAGAAATTAAATTAGCTGGGGAAAAAAAATAATAAAACTGTTTTGACTCACTCTCATCAATTTATCTTTTTTTTTTCACTCTAATATAATTGTTATATGACGGTTCTTAACTTATCTGCAAAGGAGGATACACTTGTAATGTTCATGATTGTGTGACGTCATCATTCATACTTCTTGAGCCACAACAGAAGGCTGTAAGAGGTTTTCTTGCGAACTTATTTAATAATATCTAATTATGTCCTAATTGCTGAATTTTATGGTAAAAAAGTAACATATTTTTATCGTCCGCCCATGACATGAGAATTGAACGTTCGGACAGGACAACGTCTGCAAGGTACGCTAGTACAATATAATATAATATAATTATTATTTAACAAAGAGTTATAATTATCTATGAGTTCCATTCGATTCTAACAGCTGACGGTGTAAGGTAATTGGTTTTTTATTTAACCAGGTGTATTTGCTTTTTGTTGCAACCGCGAATTTCAATTGAATTACAAATATTGATTATTTCATAATTTAAGTGTGTCTATGATTATTTTATTTTCAATATATTGATAATAATATTAATCTCATGTGTAAGTATTAGTTTTAAGTAATCTGGCGGAAGACAGCAACTTAATTTAAATTTAACTGGACCGAGAAGTGGCATTGAACAATATGGCGAATCAGTTCTAGAGACCATGAATGATAAAGATATCAAGTGAATTTCCGCAAATTGGTATAGACCTATGTGACATATATCTTACTTTTAAGAAGAATGTAAAATTAAAAACATATGAAGGTCCTAAGAAACGCAATAACAGAACTGTAAGTAAGTGTGTTAGTTATAATAATATGCCTAATGTTACAGAAACAATCTCCATGCCTGAATTAAATGAAAAACAAGATGACTATAATATATCACAAACTGATATTTCTATACAGAGACTTCTTGATGATGATGAGAATCCAAACTGCCAACAAGTTCATAGAAAAAAACGAAAGTATAATGAAATCAGCAAGCCTCCTCAAAATATTCCATCAATAAATATATATAATCCTTATGATACACTTATGGATGATGCTGAGAATGCAGACAACATAAATTCATCTCAATCAACAAACCCATATGGAAAATTACGTAAAAATAGGTTAAAGGCATACCGGGCCATCTAGTATAATATAATATAATATAATATAATATAATATAATAATATATATAATATAATATAATAAGAATATAATATAATATAATATAATATAAATATAATCTAATCTCATCTAATAGAATCTAATATAATATAATATAATGAAATAGACTATATCCATATATATACTTAATATAATATAATCTACTATCTCTCATATCCCATCCTCTACTCCTCCAACTAATTCTCTCCTCTCCTCGCCTCTCCTCTCCTCTCCTCTCCTCTCCTCTCCTCTCCTCTCCTCTCCTCTTCTCGCCTCTCCTCTCCTTCCTCTCTCTCCTTCCTCTCCTCTCTTCTCTCCTCTCCTCTCTCTCCTCTCCTCTCCTTCACTCATCATCTCCTCTCCCGCTCCTATCCTTCCCTCCTTCCACTCCTCCCCTCTCCTCCCCTCCCACTCTCCTCCCCTCTCTCTCCTCGCTCTCCTCTCCTCTACTCTCCTCCCCTGTCCCTCTCCTCCCCTGTCCTATCCTCTCTCTCCTCTCCTCCCTCCCTCCACCCTCTCCATCTCCTCTCCTTCCTCTCCTCTCCTCTCCTCTCCTCACCTCCCTGTCTCTTTCCCTTGGGGTGGAGTGGCTTGTGTGACTTAAATGATCCTAAGAGCTATGCCGGCGGTAGCATTGCTGCCGATAGGTTACCCATGCGGACTGGTCGAAGGTGATAAGTCAGACGAAATAAGTACCTTGGTCGAAAGAGTGACGATCTTTCACCGTAAAATACAACCGTCAAGAAATGCGGACATGGGTTCTACTGGGGTAAAATTTTCCGGGGTCAAATAGTCCCCAGTTCGGTCTCCCGGGCGGGGACCACTTTCAGGGAACCCATGCCAAATGCTCAAACACAGGGACATTTCCTAGGAACATGAATGTTAGGACTTTATACAATAGCGGGCACTAGAGAATCATTAACGCGGGAATTGGATAATCGCCCTGGGATATAGTCGCTTTACAGGAAGTTAGTGGCCAGGAGAAGGTAGTCAGAATCAGGAAGCTTTGCATTATACTAGGGGGTGCAGAAAGAACCTGCATTTGGAACGGGTTTTTTAAGTCAGAAGGAGGATCCGATCCACTATCCGAGATATTAAGTTTGTTAGTGATAGGATATCATACATATTCTAAAGGGAAACGATATGATTTTATATTGTAAATGTACATCCCCCACAGAAGATAAAGATGACAAAGATCAAGGATGAGTTCTATGAAGAATTAGAATGCTTATTTGATATAGCCTTTCACGATATCATATGAAAATGTCTTAGGAGATTTTAATGCAAAAGTGGTGCAGGAAGATATATTCAAACCAAACAATTGGCAAATTCAGTTTTCATGAAGATAAGTAACGACAAAGGGGTTAGTATTAGTCACATTTGACACATCAAAGAATCTCATTTTAAGAGCACAACATTTCAGCATAAGGATATGCATAAATACACCTGGACGTCCCCAGATGGAGAAACTCGGAACCAGATAGATCATGTATTAGTGGATAAAACGCTGGCACAGTAGGCATCATTGATGGTAGATCAGTTAGAGGGACAGACTGCATTCAGATCATCATCTGGTCAGGGTGAAAATCAGACAACGGCTATCGCTTATGGAGAGGAACAAACGCTAAAGATGATTCAGTAAAATATGAATTAAAAAACTTGAAAAATGGATGAAATGCGGCAAGAAATACCAAATCAAAATTGCTAATTAGATTTGAAGTACTGGAATCTTCAGATGACAATGTGGCAAACGAAAAGAAATGATAAATAAAGAATGGGAGGCTATAAGAGATACTATTTAAATTGTCAGCATCAAAAGCATTGGTTGTTTAAAAAAGAGGCAAACAAGAAATGGTTTGATGAGGAATGTGCCGACATTGTAGAAAAGAAAGCTAGCAAAAATGAAATGGTTACACGAGCCAAATGAGGTAAATTTAGAGCAATTGGGTAGTGTTAGACGGGAAACCACCAAGCTACTAAAGAGTAAGAAGAGGGAATATTTGAGAGAGAAGATTAATGATCTTGAAATGAATGCAAAAAATAGGAACATTAGAGAATTATATCAGGGAATTAGTATAGAGAAGAAAGGGTTTCAGGCTAGAACAAACATAATTCGGAATGAAAATGGGGATATGATTTCAGATTCCAAGAGTATATTAAATAGATGGAAAAGTTATTTTAATCAGCTATTAAATGTACATACAGAACAGGACATTGAGGAGGATAAGTTACAGACAGCAGAAATGCTAGTCGCAGAGCCAAGTGCATTAGAGGTTGAAATGGCAATTGAAAAATTGAAGATGTATAAAGCAATCAGGTTCAGATGAGATCCCAGCAGAACTGATAAAATCAGGGGGAGAAAAAATTGATGGACAAGATACGCTGGTTGCTTAGTATGATTTGGGAAAAAGAAGCTCTTCGAGAATGAATGGAAGGAATCAATTATCGTACCAATTTATAAGAAAGGAGATAAACTGATTGCAATAACTATAGGGGCATCTCATTACTTTCAACTTCGTACAAAAATCTAACAAATATATTAGTAAGCAGACTTGCTCCCTATATTGATGACATTCTAGGAGATCATCATGTGCATTTAGAAGAAACAGGTCACAACAGATCAGATTTTTAGTATAAGACAGATTTTAGAAAAGAAATGGGAATATAATGGTACTGTACATCAACTATATGTAGACTTCAAAAAAGCATATGATTCAATTAAGAGGGAGAAGTTATATAGTATCCTGCTGGAGTTCGGATTTCCCAAAAAGTTAGTTAGACTTATACGAATGTGTCTAAATGGCTCAACGAGTAGGGTGCGTGTAGGCAAACAGTTTTCAGACACTTTTGAAATCCAGAATGGGTTGAAGCAAGGAGATGCACTATCTCCTCTACTATTTAATTTTGTACTAGAGCATGCCATTAAATCTTTAGAGAATAAGGAAGGCTTACAACTGAATGGTATTAATAAGCTGTTAGTTTATGCTGATGATGTGGTACTACTGGCCGATAGCGAGGAGATACTAAAGGCCAACACGCCACACACTATTGAGTAACACTAAGAAATTAGGACTGGAAGTAAATATCAGTAAAACTAAATATATGGTCACACGTAGAAATACATTATACAATGGAAATGGACAGCTAATGACAAATGAGGGAAATTTTGAGGAATTGGCGGAATTCAAATACCTAGGAACAATAATCACAAATAGGAATGAGATGCACAAAGAAATTAAACATAGGCTCAATTCTGGAATGCATGCTATTATGCATTGCAGAGACTTTTGATGTCCCAACTCCTTCAAAAAAAACCGTTAAGCTGAATATATAATAAACTATTATTCTACCAGTTATATTATATGGGTGCGAAACATGGACTCTTACTTTAAGGGAGGAAAGGAGTTTACGAGTATTTGAGAATAAAGTTCTTAGGAAAATTTTTGGACCAAAGAGAGAGAACAGACAGGTGAATGGAGAAGACTACATAACAGTGAACACATGGTCTTTATAGGAAGCCAGATATAATAAGAACAGTTAAGTCCCATAGACTGCGATGGGCAGGACATGTGCGCGTATGGGGAATGAAAGACGTGCATGGAAACTTCTTGTAGGAAAGCCAGAAGGAAAACGCCCAGTTGGTAGACCAAGAATGAGGTGGGAGAACAACATTAACTATGATTTGAGGGAAGTAGATTATACAGGAAATGATTGGAAGCATTAGCTCAGGATAGGGATGTATGGAGAGCTTATGTCCGTGCGGCCATGAAACCTACGGGTTCGATAGTGCCAGTGAGTAAGTAAGTAATATAATATAATATAATGTAATATAATATAATATAATG
Organism: Diploptera punctata; assembly: GCA_030220185.1. Classification (NCBI taxonomy): domain Eukaryota; kingdom Metazoa; phylum Arthropoda; class Insecta; order Blattodea; family Blaberidae; genus Diploptera; species Diploptera punctata. The sequence goes on along the minus strand of JASPKZ010008040.1, from coordinate 227,605 downwards.
TAATATAATAATAATATAATGTAATATAATATACTCGTAATATAAAATAGGGGGAGAAAAATTGATGGACAAGATACGCTGGTTGCTTAGTATGATTTGGGAAAACGAAGGTCTTCCAGATGAATGGAAGGAATCAATTATCATACCAATTTATAAGAAAGGAGATAAAACTGATTGCAACAACTACAGGGGCATCTCATTATTTTCAACTTCGTACAAAATTCTAACAAATATATTAGTAAGCAGACTTACTCCCTATATTGATGACATTCTAGGAGATCATCAATTTGCATTTAGAAGAAACAGGTCTACAACAGATCAGATTTTCAGTATAAGACAGATTTTAGAGGCGAAATGGGAATATAATTGTACTGTACATCAACTATATGTAGACTTCAAACAAGCAAATGATTCAATTAACAGGGAGAAGTTATATAGTATCCTGCTGGAGTTCGGAATTCCTAAAAAGTTAGTTAGACTTATACGAATGTGTCTAAATGGCTCAAAGAGTAGGGTGCGTGTAGGCAAACAGTTTTCAGACACTTTTGAAATCCAGAATGGGTTGAAACAAGGAGATGCACTATCTCATCTACTATTTAATTTTGTACTAGCGCTCTAGTACCATTACATCTTTAGAGAATGAGGAAGGCTTACAACTGAATGGTATTAATAAGCTGTTAGTTTATGCTGATGATGTAGTACTACTAGCCAATAGCGAGGAGATACTAAAGGCCAACACGCACACACTATTGAGTAACACTAAGAAATTAGGACTGGAAGTAAATATCAGTAAAACTATATATATGGTCACACGTAGAAATTCAGTATATAATGGAAATGGACAGCTAATGACAAATGAGGGAAATTTTGAGGAAGTGGCTGAATTCAAATACCAAGGAACATTAATCACAAATAGTAATGAGATGCACAAAGAAATTAAACATAGGCTCAATTCTGGAAATGCATGCTATTATGCATTGCAGAGACTTTTGATGTCCCAACTCCTTTCAAAAAACGTTAAGCTGAAAATATATAAAACTATTATTCTACCAGTTTTATTATATACAATACAATATAATAGAATACAATACAATACAATACAATATAATATAATATAATTACAATATAATATAATATAATATAATAATAATATAATATAATATAATATAATATAATATAATATAAATAATATAATATAATATAATATAATATAATATAATATAATATAATATAATATAATATAATATAATATAATATAATATAATATAATATAATATAATATAATATAATATAATATAATATAATATAATATAATATAATAATAACAGATAATAATAATAAAAACAATAAATAAATGCATGGATCTCCAAAATCCAAACTAATGGAACAAGAACAATTCTATTAATAGAAGCATTTTAATGAAAATAATATTTATATATATAATTTCATATTTTTTGGTCTTAATAAATTGTTACGTGTTGCATAGCGACGTTTGAAGTAAGAGGGCTGGGCGAGAATCGCCAGTTAGCGGACCCGCACAAGCCGGCCGAAATGTCTGGAGAGTGTTGCCAGACGTTTCCACCACCATATCTTTCCTCCTTTCAGGTTCGAAATATCTCGAAGCTATTTGTAGAAGTTTCTTCGCGCTTATAAAAGGGCGGATGCAGGAGGCCGACTAGTCAGTTTTGCGTTTGACGACTGAGACAGTCAGTCTCGCATTGGACAGTGGTAAGTTTAGTGTATTTCAAATTACGGCGAACTTATTCAGCAGTGATTGGAAAATAGTTGTGACTGTGATAAAATATTTAAAGAAGAGTATGTGTGAGTGGTAATTGTAACCAAAAGTTTACTGATAATTGTGGAAAGAAAGAAATTGTTAAGTGAAATTTTAAATAAATCCAGAATGCTTATTTATGCCAAAATAACACAGAAGGAAAATCCTGTAATCCCAGAGACAATATATTGAAATGTAACAAAAAGTAAAGATTTTCCATTAATAATAACAAAAGTCAATAAAAATGTTGTATGTCATTACAAATTGAACACTTTGTAGCATCATCTCGTCCTATAATAAAATATTTCTTCCTCTGAAGTGTTAGTGTTAATGATATACAGTTTTCTTTGGGTCCTGACTCATTATTCTGAACATGAAGTATGAACATCAATTGGCACTATATCATCAAGGGAAGGAACGTATATATGAGCAAACATTTCCCTTCAATCCCTCATCCACGTGACTGTCACTCCTCAAATACTGAAGAGTTCGTGCGCCGAATCGAATTTCACGCCATTTAATGACGGTTGCATTACAGAATCCTTAAGAACTAAATTCATATAATTGTATCTGGATTTCACTATTAGTTATATTCAGAAGAAAGTGAATCTTATTATAGAGCGATTCCATGAAAATGTCATACCGAGATCAAAATTTTGAACTTGATGCAGGAATAATTTTTTTGGCGTAATATATATCTTTAAGGATCAAATTTTCTGATTCTATAAGATAATGTTCCATAAGTGTATTATTTTAATCTAATATTAGTGGTGGAACTTGTCATATTCCAAACCTGTAAAAACACGCAACATTTTACCAATCTGTTGTTTAATGATTTGGTCGTATTAATTCGTTTTATTTTACAAACCCTTCTGTTAAACCATACTTTGGTCCTCCCTAGTCGTAAATAGAATAATATTAATTGCCTTCTAATGTTCTATATACCTTAAATGTGTCCTATAATTGTTAACTGCAAGCTATGGTCAGTCAGTCACAGAAAACATAAAAATTACTGTACACAACATAATAATTGATGCAATAAAATTTACTCTTGGATTCTACACTATCGGCACACAACTAACAAAAACGTATTGAAGACATTCTCTTGTAAAGTCATTATTTTTTCCGCTAGTGCCCCGTGACTGACTGACATTTGTCCTATCGTATACATACTAATACGCATGATACAGTCAGTTGCTTGCTGCACTCCGCTGAGGATTAACATAAACATGGTTTAGGAAATCTGGTAGACTGTTCGGCTCAGCTGTTCCATAAAATAATTACTGACCCTTTTTCTATGTCAATTTGAGCAAAAAGACAGTTAGCGGAAGCATTTAAATATATTCAGGAAAAAGGTTGCAGTAAACGAAGCAGCCATACTTGTTGATTTCTCAGAAAATTATACAAAATGAGATCCAGGCACTTCATTGGAAAAATTAGCATAGGGCCTATCTCAATATTAACTGCTGTTGCCTAGTTTATATGGAAGGTGAAGAGAAGTTCAGAAGAAATACTTTGTTCTAGTGTCAGGTTATGTGACACATAGCAAGTGTGCTACAGATTTTTGCTATAGAAAAGTGTTTTTTCTGAAACAATAGTGATTTCTTCAAAATCGTGAGGTGATAAAAATTTTCAGTTGGAGCAGCAGGTAATAGAAATAGGCCTATACATTTAGCAATGAGACACTTCTTACTTTCATATTTGGATTTTGACATAAAATGGAACTTCTTTGAATCGTACAATGGAAAGGGGGCTATAAATGCGATTGGCGGCCAAATAAAAAAGATGGCATGGATGTATGAAAAATCGGGAAAGAAGATACAAAATGATGCAGAATTATGTAATGTGAGCTGTAAAACCAACCAAATAACTGGAGTCACAAAATGATATAGAAGAAGGAAAGAATTTTTTAGAAAAACAATTTGAATATCTTGCATCTAACAGAGACTCATTGCGTATACAATGTGAAAGCGTTGGACCCGTATGTTATAGAGTATGCACAACTCTCAAACAATCAGCACAACAAATTCATAAGTTCGTGTGTTAAAAACAACTGAATGGCGTGACAGGCATAGAAAGCCATTGGCTGCTAATCTCAAATCCAAGTATATCAATCACAGAGGTGAACAATAATCTAACCAACATATAGGGTGACATGTGGTCAGCATGTCGGATACTCCAGCCGTTATGGCTGGTATTCTCGACCGCAATCGCTAAATATTGTAGCTGTCCAAATTCTTCATGATTCTGGGCGGGCACCAATCCCATTGTGGCCGAAATTCCATGAGAAAATTTCTTCTCTCATGGGGCTCGAATCAGTACTCTCTATTGAGACATCTTGACTCATACCATTTAGTTACAGCATGGGACTTCATGCGTGACAGGAAACATTATTTTTATTAATGGATCAAGTCAGGTCAAGTTAGCGGCGAAGACAAGGCATAGAAATGCGATTTCATATATCAATGTTATGATATGAATCATCAGAATTCGGGCTAATTAGAGTTATGTTTTTATTGTTGTTTAAAAGTAGAATTCAATACGTCAGCGATTGTTTACTAACTACAACTTACTAATGCGATTTACAATAATTTGTTTTGAAAGTACATGCACTCTGATAAATAACTAACTTGTTAAGAATGTGTATACATTCTGGGGGGCTTAAAATTTTTATTTCAGTGGTTCAATCTAGAAATCAAAAATATTAAATCTTACATCAGGTAAACTGTAATAAACTCCACTCCAAGCACGACAGGCCTAGAAGGCTCTTGGTTTACAAACCGGCAGCTGGCCTCACGTCCACACGTGTTAATCACAGAGGTAGACGATCATAAGCCTGTGTAGGGGTGACATGTAGTCAGAATGTCGGGTCACCCAGCCGTTATAGTTTGTCTTATTAACCTGGAGTCATTACTTATTGTAGCTACCCAAATGCCTCACGATGCTGGGAGGGTACCTGTCCCATACTGGCCGAAATTCCATGAGAAAATGTCTTCCTCCATGAGGACTCGAACCAGCGCAAGCCCCATAGCTCTGCGCCAAGACTTTTTGCCTTAACCACTCGGCTATGGCGCCGGACTAAATTGTAATCAGTTACTATTTTATATATATATATATATATATGTGTGTGTGTGTGTGTGTGTGTATACACATGCATACAATTTTAGTAGGTATATTTAACAATAGAGAAGGCACTTTGTTATTAAATATTTAATAGTTTCGTTATTTTTATAATTTAAAATGGTACATGGTAAGCGAGTTGATTTAATTAAATTATAGATTTAAAGTAATTTTTATTTTACAGCAAAATTAAATTTAACAATTTTCGTAGAATTGATAAAGTATTTGCAGCTCTTTATTAATCTCTGTTACTGAAGCTGTTTATCTAGTTTCATTATATTTTGTTACATTTGTTAATTTTGAAATTCTAAATAAAATTGAGATATGTCAGTCAGTCACAAAATAATGTCAGTCAGTCACACATCACATATTAGGTCATAACTTCGGTATTAATTGTGATTTAGGTTTATTTTTTCATTTAAAATGTAACTTGAAATGTGCCCTTGAAATGGTATTTTTGAAAATTGAATTAAGGATCACATTTCAGAGAATGATGTAGATGAACATGTTAAGCTGCATGATGAGGTGACATTTATGTCAGTCAGTCACAAATACTTTGATAGATAATAAATAGCATTGTTTTTCTTCAGAAGTTGTATATTTATGTACAATCTTAATCAGACACTTTTCCTCTATCATATCACGTATATAACATCTCTAATTTCAACCAATTGTAATATTTATGCAAGCATTTTGCAGCAAAAGTGTATTGCAAATGTCAGTCAGTCACATATGGAATTGCTCTATAATAGTAATGTAAAACCATGCATTTTCCTTGCTCTGAGGAAAATATGTTTTAAGAACGTAAAGTTACACTAAAAAAATTAGGCTATTTAAAAATTCCAGATTGATCGACTCTGGAACTTGAATGCGGATTTCTCAAATTTGCCAGTCTCCTGATCCAGTGGGTAGCATTCCTGGGCACATAACAAAATAATCCGCGCACAATTCATCAGTATTGAACACATATTTTTGTCAAAAAGGGAAAGTTCGTGTTTCTGGGTACATGTGTAGTGTATTGAGTATGAATAAGGAAAACAGCATAAAAACAAAAAGCAAACAAAAACGGCGAAATTTGAAAATATAATTCGCAGTGTTGTTTTCAATGAACACGTGCAAAAGACTTGTGAAATGGCACGAAAATTAAGAACAGTCTTCAAATCTCTATTACCAATACCTACTATCCAGGGAATTTAAATAAAGTTTCCTGTTAGTCTTGGTTGTTTAGAGATAGTACATCCGTCACGGTATTCGAGTATCGCAGCTTCTATCCTGGTAGAAGTCGATTTTTTCAAGTAGAATAATAATGATAATTTATTATATAAGTTATTATTAATATTATTATTATTATTATTATCTAGTTTATTCCGGCAGAATTAGTGTCATAACATCTTCTCTTCCACTAAATCAGCATAAATTGGTAATGCACTAATATCAAGCTACAAAATATCATATTTTTGTAAGTAGTATCATGTGTTTTAAAACACAACTATAGTTTGATAAATGTGAGCAATAAGCATAATCAGCGGAACTTGTTATAAATAATATCCAACACTTTTTGGTTAGGATTTAGGATATGATATATTATTATGTAAATCAATGGTTAAAATAATTTAATTGTAATTTGTAACTTGAATCAAGAGTTTGGTTGTGTTGTAGGTATAATAACCGACTAAAATAATTGTATTCCATATTTTAATCACATCAACCATTTATAAAACTCTTTTATAAACTTCTTATTCTGCTCTTGAAAATTAGAAGCTTGTTGCGTGTCCATTTACTTCAGATTCGGGGCGAGATTACATATTTCCATCATTCATGTAGGACTATTCTTCTTAAACAACTTTTTCGCTGAGGTATCCAGTTTCAAACTCTGTTCACTAATGTTATTCTATATGTAGATGTTTGCTTTCCAAAATTATTTACGGTGTTGTTTAATCATCCAGATTATCTCTCAATATTTGCATGTTATTGCTTGTTTATAATTTTTACTTGTGTTTTTAATTGAACATTATTCGTCCTTAGATTCTCAGTTACTATTAATTGGTTTATTAATTGATATTTTCATGTTGAATTTTACTGCAATTGCTCTAAATTTATGTAGCAGCATCTGTATATCATCTTCACTTTGTACCATCGGCATAGCATATTAGCTCTAATAATTTGTTGACAACAGTTTTGATACCCTTTATAAATTTGATTTACTAACTTAACTATGTGTGATTTTATGAATCTCCTGTATTATTCCTTGCTGAATTAATATTTCTCTGGATATCTTGGCTTTATCTTTTATAACTGCACTTATTTCTTTAATAATACGATGGAGGTATTAGGCATTTTTGGTTCCTAAAATTAAAATATTTGAAAGAAAAATATCAAGGAAAATATTTTGCCCAGTATACGAGAATGGAAATTGGCTCATTAGATATAATGATGAATTATAGAAACTATATGATGATATTGATATAATTAGGACATTAAGATGGCAAGAAATTGATGGCCGAGACACCTCTACAGGGCAGAGGAATCAGTCAAGTGTCGTAAAGTCACATTCACAACTATAGATGGAAACCAAACACTTGGACGTCCTATATAAGATGGTTGGACAGCGCGGAATAGGACCTGAGGACACTGGATGTACAAGGATGAAGAAGAAAAGCGGAGAACATAAACGAATAGAAGCGCATTGTAGGGGCGGTCAAGACCTGCAACGGGCTGTAGAATCAATGATGATGATGATGATTATGATGGTGATTATGATGATGATGATGATGAAGAATGTTTTTTTTGTAGGCCTACATCTTCCAAACTCTGCAAATCCACAAAACATATACATAGACCCAGATATTAAATTCAATAGCCCTTTCTGTCGTCTGTTTGAATACAAAAATGACATTTATGCAGCATCTTCCTTTTCACTAAGTTTGTTACAAAAGGATTACGATGAGGAATAATTATATATATATTATTTCAGAAGTTATTTTTTCTTTCATTTTTTGAGCCTTCTTTCATAGAAGTCTCTCTCCCACTATTGACATTGGATCCCTTTGACCTCCTGCAGGAATTTTACCTTTTAATCCCCTCCAAATTCCTTTACTAAACACAGCCTTGCTGTTCATCTGACAAGGATGTAGTGTGTTTATAATATACTCGGATAATATTTTAGTAAAAAAATAATTTTCAGGTTTGCTTTTATCTTTTTAAAAACAGGAACAATATTCTTTCTCCAATCACTGGAAGTTTTTCCCCTCTAATGTATATAGGCCCTATTTTAAAAAAATATATAATTTTTTAAATATAAATATCTTCATTGTATTTTATTAATTGGTTCTAGATCCTTATAGGATAATGCGTTTAATGCATTTTTATTGATTTCTGTATAAATCGAACTATATTTTATGAAAATTATGTTCATCTTTAACAAAACTTAAATTGTATGCTATTAGTATTTATATTAACTACTGTGTATTAAATTATGTATTATTGATTAATATAATTTCCATGATAGAATCACTCATATAAAAATTACCTTATAAGTAACAAAACCCGAATTTTGTCTTCTTACAGTTAATATTAAAATTATCTCCTAATCGTTTGTAAAAAAGTAATTATAAACTAATTATTATATAGCGGCAATCGAACGTCCATCACAGAATTTAATTCAGAGATAACTTTAATGCTAACGTTAGGAAATTCAACAGTCTCCTTATTCTTTATATTGTTACGAGTTCTATAGCGACGTTTAAATTACGCGGGCAAGGGGAGAATGTGGTCTCGGATTGGTCGGAGTAGATTTGCGAGTCCCCGAAACGCGTCTCGGGGGACCCGCGCAAACCACCGAAGTGTCTAGGCTGTCGTTCCAGACATCTCTCTCAACGTCTACTTCCCCCTTCGGGAGGGATCGGTGCAGGAGGCTTCTGCGTTTTGAGGCGTCTCGAGACTAAGTCAAGAAAGTTCCATCCCGTCAACATAAAATGAGGCGAGGACAGACACTAGTCAGTCTTGGTTTTACGGCTATAGCAATTAGACTTGTGTTGGACGACGAGAGGTTAAATTTAAGATGAATGTGGTGAATGGATTCATCAGTGACTGTGAAGTAAATGTGACGGAGATAAACATTCAAAGAAGATTGAGTGAAAATTATGATTAAAGTTTACTGTTAATTTATATAAGGAAATAAAGAGTTAAGTGAGATTTTAAAACAACACATTTGTGTTCATTTACGCCGAAATAACGTAAAGGAAAAACCCTGGTCATCTGTAATAATATTGATTGTATTTATTATTAATTGTTTACAGTACGATACAATTCATGTGATTTCCGTATGAACTGTCGTTGAGCCTATTTTTTGGGGGAAGAAATCCTTTGCACAACTTCGCTTCAAAATCATTATTTTGGCAATTATAAATTTATATTTTGTTCATCATTTATACATATAAACACGAAACACCATTAACACGTGTCAATAATTATATAATTAGCAATGTAAATACTTTTATCGCTTACTATATTTTATTGTCAGATAAATTTTCGAATATCACACACAAAGTTCTTTCATAATTATTAGAGCTAGGAATTTTAGGTGCTGCACTTTTTTTTGTTACTATAATGTTCAAATTAGCTAGTATTGCAAAGAAAACATTAAATAAATGCCCCTAACTCTGTATTAGTTGCACCTTTTTGCATCTTTTTTCAATGCTAGCACCTTTTTGTACCTTTTTTCAATGCTAGCACCTTTTTGTACCTTTTCTTTAATGGAAGCACATTTTGCAACTTTTCAAATCATTTTGTCTCCTTTGGAACATTTTATTACCAAAATAATATATATATATATATATTACATTTATTCAAATACGATTTCAAGGGCTGGTAACGATATGTGGTATCAGTCCACATCACATTACTTCCATTTCAGTGCAATCCCGTTAGAATATTCCTTTTAAATTAGTTTGCGCCTTATTGCACCACAGTTATGCGAAAGCTATTGTTCAAGCAAGGAACGTTGTTGAGTGCGTGAATAAATATTTCAGTTCAAAATAATATTTGACTAGTGCGGTCTCCTATTTCCTGAGTTACCAGTATACAGTATGCCGAAACCGAAAGTGAACTCCTGTAAACTACGTGATATTTTTAAAACGTTTAGTGCAGATGGAATTCAGAGTGACGGATCTGTTATCAGGTGCATTCTTTGTGATATTTCAATAACAATTGATGAAAAACATCAATGCATTCGTGTTACGCAGCATATAAGTAGTGTAAGTACTTACACAGACTCTTTAATATAAGACAACATGCGTGAATTTTGTGTCGTTAGTTACTTGTTGTAATTGGTTTTGGTAATCTTTAATGATTATTTACATGGGAAATTTGCAACTTTTATTTAAAGAAATACACCTTTTTTCACCTTTTTCTGCTAAATTAAAGCACGTTTTTGCACCATTTTGACCAACATTTTTCACCTAAAATTCCTAGCTCTAATAATTATGGTGGTTTAGATTCTTTTTTTATTTTTTGTAATCTACTATCATATTTGTGTCTGATGTATTTGGACCGAGTTATTAGGGTATCATTTCAATATGTGCAAATAAATAAAAATAAAAAATTCAAGACATAAGTCTATAAATTATGTATTTTTATCTAAATTTATTTACAACTATTAATTTTTTTTTTAATTTAACCAATTGTTAATCTGGATATCAATGAAATTCTAATAATCGGAAACATATTGAAATTATGTTTAAGATTCATCAGAATTTTATTTTAATTATATTTAAAATTAATTTTTATTAGAATATTTTGAAGACTCTCTGTTCATGAGGTAGGTTTATTATTATAAATATTAATAACCAATTACCAAAACCCCTACTTAAAACTGAGATTGATTGTCTTCATTTACTTAGATTTGAAAAAGTTGTAATAAATGTTTATTCCATTTGTGTAGCAGCTTGTACTGTATTCCGGTTTGCATACGGATGCTAAGTGAATTGCGGTTAGAAATGACTTGAAGAATAATAGCTGCGTCCACAGCTGTCGAGTTATCCGGACACTACGTAATATATTAGCCGAGCTGTCACAATTACTTTCATTCATTACATAACTCCCACAGCCACTTGCTAATTGCGTTTTCAATCTGTAGTCCGCAACCATTCTGTTTTTAATGAAGTCCGCTCTCCTTCATGAGTTCCTCAGCAAATAGTGTAATAACGTTTTCACAACACCTCGTCAACAACATTCCATGCGTCGAACTAAATAATATATTTAATCGTGCTCTTCCTTCTATTGTACGTCTTCTTCCTCATCTTCCACTTTTCCCCTTATACTGGTGTTTAACTTGATCATAATTTAAAAATTTTATTTAACGATGCTCTTTATCAACTACGTCGTAATTCAAATCTGGGGGGAGGTGTTTTATTTTCAGTCGGTGTATTTATTTCCAGCCATGCAATAATTGAGGGTCCCGTAGAAAAGAGGCATATGCCACCTGGCTAATGATTTTATAAGAAAATAGCAGTACCACCTAGTATCATAATTAGTAACCCTCAGCAGAGAATGCATTTTAATTTATGTGCCTCCATTCTACAAAGAAGCCAACTCTTTGATTAGTTGGATATTTCAGATAAAAAAGTCATAAAATTTCATAGAAAATTATCACAGGTAGTTGTGTTTGTAATTTCAGATGCAATACGAATTGTACTATATTTCCTTCTCAATTTTTGCTTTATTTGCTAGTTCTGCCATCTCGCGTTATTTTCAGTTCCGTTGTAAGTTGAATTTCACATCTTTCTTCATTTAGTATTTTTATAATGCGTTTTGTCAGTTACATTAAGAATATATATTTTAATATTTTCTTTTCATTTGTAGCCCTATATACAATTTGTCTTCTTTTTTCTTGTACTAAATATATACCGTACATATGTGGTTACATGCGTTTTGATTTCCCTTTATGTGTTTTCTTTTCCATACCAGTTCCTTAAGATGTTTTATTATTTCAAGCATACTGTACTTAACATAATGCAATTACCAAGTGTTTCTTGTTGATTTCATGGAAATTTATTACTGACCAGCGGACCCGGCAGACGTTGTCTGGCCTGAACGTTCAATTCTCGTGTCATGGTCGGACGACAGAAAATGTGTTCCTTTTTTTTTTACCATAAAATTAATTAAATGATAAGTTCGCAAAAACATTCCTCACTGTCAACTGTTGTGGCTCTAGAAGCATGCATTATGATTTCACATTGTTGTTGCGCGGTAATGCAGTTTACTACACATCTGACATTAAAAAACTTAAACCCGAAAGCAGCGCCACCTACCGGATCCAATTGTGATTATAAACCATTCAGGGATACACTCAAACACACACACACACACACACATAAATATCATCAAAATCGGTCCATTCGTTTAGGTAGTTTTTAATTTAGGATTTCAAGTAAACCTCAACTTCAATTGTCTGATTTCGCTCATTTTTGGACAATGCCTACCTCGGTTTATTGTAAAAGGATATACAAAGATTCGTCGTGAAACATCGAAAATTGTAACCGCTGGAGCTATTTTTTAATCTTCACTTCTGGTGAACTCCTACACCTAATGGTTTTAGAGGATCCAATTGTGAATCTAAACCATTCAGGGACCCAATCACACACACACACACACACACAAATCAGCAAAAGCTGTCCAGTTGTTTAGGGTTTACGACGAGTTCTGTGATAAACACGCGTACAGAATAATTATATATATATATATATATATATAAATTAAAAATATAGATGTTAAATTTTGGGCAGACGAGGATAAAGAGAACTCCAAAAGATTGGGATGGGCTGCTTATGGGAAAAAGAGACTGAAAATCGCAAGAACGTGTGGAGAAAAATAAGGATGAGGTACTTAGATATAAACCAACAAGATACTTTCGCCGAATGTACAGGAAAACGCTCACTGTGTTTACAAAGAGACCTAAAACACGTCTGGGGAAACGAATCGTATATACTCAACCTAGGATTTAAAGAGAGATCAGGGCTTGCTCGGTTCAGGCTAGGGGCATGGAAATTTAAAAAAAAAATAGCGACGCTCACGATATGCGAATATGTCCAATGTGCGGGAAATTTGAAGATGAGATACATATATTAGGACAATGTAATGATTTAGAATATTGGAGACGACAGTTATTACCGGAATGATTTCTAAATTCAAATCGGGAAAGACTGCCATACTACGAGTTATTGGTAAATCCAGAAAATTGGATAAACTTGGGTAAATTTCTGGACAAAAGGCGGAAAATAAGAACAACACTCATTCATGAAAAATATATGTTATCAAAATGCAATAACATTAATTCTTAATAATTATATATAAATTAATTAATGTATAATGCTATTGTGTTATTATTTAATTGTAATATTACTGTGTTTTATTTATGTAATTGTAATGTTAATGTTTTTTTTAGTGTATAATGCTATTGTGTTATTATTTAATTGTAATATTATTGCGTTTTCTTTATGTAATTGTAATGTTATTGCTTTTTTTGTTGTTGTTTATTTTTCTTCACACTAGTAGCAATTATTACTTTATTGTAACGGACTGTCAACAGCACGTACGGCTTACTGCCCGTGCGACACATATTTGTAAATAATATTGTAAATATCTTACTTTTTGTCTAATAAAGTCCTACTACTACTACTACTAATATATATATATATACACACACACACGGCGTGTGTTGCTACTCCTAAATAAATGTTAATGTGTTTTTACCACCAGCCGTGCGCTCTTACACTCTACTTTTCTGTACAGTTTTTTTTAGATGTTCAATTCTGTGTACAGTCCCGCGCCGTAGCCGAGCGGTTAAGGTAGGAAGCCTTGGCGCAGAGCTACGGGACTTGCGCTGGTTCGAGTCTCCATGGGGGAAGACATTTTCTCATGGTATTTCGGCCAGTATGGGACCGGTGCCCACCCAGCATCATGAGGCAATTGGGTAGCTACAATAAGTAGCGGCTCCAGGTTGAGGAACCAGCTATAACGGCTGGGGGACTCGACATGTCACCCCTACACTGGCTGTTGATCATCTACCTCTGTGATTGACACATGTGGATGTGAAGGGCCAGCAGTTGGCTGGTAAAAGGGCAACCGCTGAAAAGTGTAAAGACCCTCAATCGGAAAATTCTGTGTACATCAATTTGTGTATTTGTTATGGTTTAGGGAGCACAAGCCATTTATGCGTCAAAATAGGGACTTTATTTCAAGGCTTTTGGCTGACCAGCCGGCTGTTGGCCTCACATCCACATGTGTTAATCACAGAGGTAGACGATCATATAGCAGTGTAGGGTCACATGTGGTCAGCATGTCGAATCCTCCAGCCGTTATAGCTGGTATTCTCAACCTGGAGTCGCTGCTTATTGTAGCTACCCAAATGCCTCACGATACTGGGTGGGCACCGCACAGTGGGCCAGATACCAATTCTAGCTGGAAAAAAGTATTTTACTAACTCTCGCCAATTCATCTTTCTTCACTCTACAATTATTGCCAGATGACTGTTCTTCACTTATCTGCAAAGGAGGGTGGAATTCTAAAATGTATGTAGACAATATAAACATTGGAAATTGCTGATAGTTAAGAACTCATCTGGTCCACATCCTAGTTGTGTACCGAGCTGTAGAAATAAATACGTTTTGCATTAAAGTTCAGTGAGTTATTCTTCATTCTATATGGATACTTCACCTCAAGGTTTGTACTTTTCATTGATATATTTAACATGTTTCTATACAACCAGATATTGTGTCAAATACACGTGGAATCGTACCTTCGATACACTAAAAAATTTACACAATCGTTTTACTTTAAATTAAGCTTCGAAAAAACAGTTCCGAACAGTAGTACAAATTTTAGTTAGAATATAGAGTGATCTATGGAATTCAATTCCAGCACAATTACATGTGTGCAAATCATTGGGTTTTTTTGTAATAAGCTTTTCTATTAGAGGAGGCGCCGGCATCTGAGGCCTATCTTCGCGCGCAGAGAATTGTTTGATTTAATATATGAAGAAAAATGATCGATAGAGGCAATAAGCGAACCTCTATTAATAAATTACAGTTAGAGGATGTACGGAGAATCTTTTAAAAAATTGAAAAAAACATTTTTTAAAGCGATTTTCTAAAACATATGAAGTTCTGCGAGAGAAAGAAAGTTAGATTACTACTGAAATATTCTGATTGGCTAAAACTAAATGTAAACTTTCCCGTTATTAAGAATTTAGAACACTGATAGTCGTTGCAAAATGCTGTTCCATCTGCTTATAGAATTGTAAGACCCAAAATATCTTTCGAAGAGGCTGCAATAAAACAAAAAATAAATAAGAGTCTTACTTCTAATTCATGTTAATATATCGACATATTGATATTTTATTGTCAAAAAAGAAAATGCTTCGTTCGACATAGATGTTAGGGAGTTGAGCGGGGATTTGTAATATGTATTATTATTTTGAAGCTATTTTTTGTGTTATTTTGATTAATGTCTTTAAAACATCAGCAGTATCTCGTTTACCATATGACCAAAATGATATTTCTGTTGCAAGAGCAAGTTCATCGCGAGAGAATTCCTCCTTAAGTGCACATTTATTTTATTCCAGCCCCTTCGAAAATTATTTTGGGTCTTCCAATTCCATAAGCAGATGCAACAGACTTTTCCAACGACTGTCATTGTTCTAAATTAATTCTTCATAACGGGAAAGTTAACATCCACTCCTAGCCAATCAAAATATTTCATTTCATGTTTTTTTTTCTCGCGCACAACTTCGTACGTTTGAGAAAATCTCTTTTAAAAAAATATTGATTTTTAATATAATTTAAAACATGTTGCTAACATCCCCCTACCCCTAATTTGTCTACTAAATGATAACTTATTGTCTCTAGCTAACATTTTGTTTCCATATTAAATCAAACAATTATTCTCTGCGCCCAACGGTAGGCCTCAGTTGCTGGCTACCTCCTGTAGTGAGAAAGCTAACTAAAAAGAACGAAATAATTTGCACACACGTTATTGTGCGGAAATTAAAGTAATAAATCACTCTATATTATAACTAAAATTTGTACTACTGTTCAGAACCGTTTTCTTAGTAGCTCAATTAAAATAAGATGATTGTGTAAATTTTTTAGTACGTGGAAAGTATGATTCCACATGTATTTAACATAATATCTGGTTATATAGAAAAACATTATATATGTAACATTGAGGTGAAGTATGCATATAGAATAAGAAGAATAGCTCACTGAACACACAACGATAATAACACAACTGGAATAAAGACCAGATGAGTTCTTAACCATCGGCAACCTCCGATGTTTATATTGTCTTCATAAACATTAGAATTGTACCCTCCTTTGCAGATAAGTTAGGAACCGTCATATAACAATTATATTAGAGTGAAAAAAAGATAAATTGGTGAGAGTGAGTGAAAATAGTTTTTTTCCAGCTAGATTTCATTTCTGACCCACTGTGCACCGGTACCATACTGGCGGAAATTCCACGAGAAAAATGTCTTCTCCCATAGAGACTCGAACCAGCGTTAGTCCCGTAGTTCACCTTGTCTTAACCACTCGGCTACGGCGCGGGAGTCTTGGTATCAATGAAAGATAAAAATGATTATTGTTAGTTATCCATAAGAGAGAAACACGCTGTCGCGGACTTTTCTGTAGAGCTTTTTGAGATATTCAATTCTGTATACATTAATTTTGTGTATTTCGTATGGCTTAGGCAGCGTAAGCCATTTAAGCGTCCACAGAGATACGTTTTTCACATTAGAATTGTACCATCTTTTGCAGATAAGTTAAGAACCGTCATATAGCAATTATATTAGAGTGAAAAAAAAAGATAAATTGATGAGGGTGATTAAAAATAGTATTTTTCCAGTAGATGGTATCTTTACCTTGTCGTGGTGGAGTGCCTTGCTTGCAAAAATGATCCCGAGGGCTATGCCGGCGGTAGCATTGCTGCCGATAGGGTTACCCATGCCGGAATGGTCGAAGGTGATAAGCCAGATGAAAAAAGTACCTTGGTCGAAAGAGTGACGATCTTTCACCGTAAAAATACAATCGTCAAGAAATGCGGACAAGGGTTCAACTGGGGTAAAATTTTCCGGAGATGAAATAGTCCCCCATTCGGTTCTCCGGGCGGGGACTACTTCAGGGAACCCATGCCAAACGGCCATGAACCTACTGGTTCGATAGTGCCAGTGAGTTTGAGTTAGAGTTTATTTCTGGCCCACTGTGCACCGGTGAAATACTGGCCGAAATTCCATGAGAAAAAATGTTTCTCCCGTGGAGGCTTGAACCAGCGCAAGTCCCGTAGATCTGCGCCAAGACTTCTTGCCATAACCACTAAGCTACGGCGCTGGACTTTTGGTATCGATAATAAAGATGAAAGATTTACCCGAATGGGTATTATTCTCTTGGTATCAATGAAAGAAAAAAATGGTTATTGTGAGTTATCCATAAGAGATAACCATATGCTGTCGCGGACTTTATTGTAGAGCTTTTTGAGATATATAATTCTGTGTACATTAATTTCGTGTAATTCCTATGGTTTAGGCAGTGTAAGCCATTTAAGAATCCAAAGAGCTACTTTTTTCACGTTTTCCATTACAAAGGGCGATTTTTGAGGGTGTAGGAGTTGAATATTACAACTCTCTTATAGCCTATGTTCATCCCGGGAATCTCCTGAACATTTTGCAAAAAACCCATCACAATCGGATCAACGGTATGGCCGCGCATTAAGTACGAACAAATAAACAAACAAACAAATATACATACAAACAAACAAACATTAATTTTTATATATAATATTATTATTTTGTTTAGATAACTAGTCTAAGCTCTGTAACACTTTGATGCCCCATAACAATTAAATTTTACATTTTTAGGATATAAAATCCTTTAAAAATTACAAATTCGGTTCCGATGCTTTCAAACAACCTTTTTACTTGAAAAACGTTAATTTAAGAGTAGAACATTACTTAATTGTGATATTTATCAATTGTAGGAGTCAGTTGAATAAAATATATATTATGGAAGCTTCGATTTTTACTTCTATGGACATGTTTCAATATGATAAGCTCGCATTTAAATATTTGTTTAAGATATGTTTACAAATTTCGAATTATTGTTTTATATAATAAACCAAAATACTTGAAAGAAGGTATTATAATTTCCCTAATTTGGGTTTGTTTCATATTTAATCCCAAATATTATAACTATTTCATCATAATTTATATATCGAAAGAATTATTTTACTGTTAATTACTTATTTAATATATAGGCCTACAATCCTCTGTTATTTTTTATGTAACACATTTATTTTTATAAATAAACCAACCTCTCTAATTTATTGGATATTTAAGATATAAGAATGATTTTACTTAATATTAAGAACATAACTTTAATTGTGGCAGAAGTGGTAAAATCGTATTTAAAAAAGTTATTAATTCTATCATTTCAGAAATGTATCGTTTATTTATTTACTTTTTGGGTCTTGTATCATGTAATACTATTACAAGTTATTAATGTTAATTCATATTTGAATGTAGTTACACCATTTAATTCCTCACTAATTGTCATTTTAAATACAGCCATTCTCTTATTTTCATTAAATTTTTATTTGAAAATATACCAACGATTATAATTATAGATGGTATAAACAAAAAAATTAATCCTAATAGATAATAGGTCCCTATTTATGATTTATAGCAAGGGTAGTAATAGTATTACTGAGTTATTTTAAAACAGATCTTCTCTCCCATTTAAAACACATACCGGTATGAATATTTATAATTACGAATAATCTGTAACTATGTAATGTTTTTTTTGCAAATGCCCCAGGTTATCTTTCGACATTCCTGGTGTTCACTCTTGGCATGGCGTACTTGTAATCCACTTCTAAGGTTTGGGCGCCAGGAAAGCGGGGTTACGTTGCCCCGAGGATATGATGGGTGATGATAGTGGTGCGCGAGGAGACTCCCTAATCCTAAGCTTAATCTAAGATGAATATGAATGGTGGTGATTGTGATGGCCATATGATTTCGGGGACCGTTTGGGCCTTAATGTTTTCCTTACATTTGTCTTACAGGTGAGGAAAAACCCCGATAAAAACCTCACCCAGAAAACTGTCCCGACCCGCTCAGCACGCTACCTCGAGACCACAGCGGTGGACTCACTATGTAATATGCCACAATCGAACTCGGAGATTCATGATCGCACGGACATTACATCTCCATAAATGCCTACAATCTGTTTATAATTCACACGTCGTTCAAATCATGGATAATGTTATTCTACGAACTCATTTTCGGCCTATATGTTGAGCGTTTTCCGTCTGGTTTTCCTACAAGAGTTGTCATGCCCCTCTTTTATTTCTCATTCATGCCACATGCCCTGCCCTTCGCAATCTCCGTGACTTAACTGTTCTAATTTTATCTGATTTCGCATAAAGATCATGTACCTCACTGGTGTGTAGTCTTCTCCATTCATCTCTCTGCTCGTCTCTCGTTGGTCCAAATTTTTCCTCGGAATTTTATTCTTAAATACTCGTAGTATTTTCTTCTCACTTAAGTACAGTTCATGTTACCCATCCATATAATAGTGTTAACTAAGAATAACAGTTTCATATATCTTTAGTTTAATGATTTTTTAGAGAAGTTGAGATTACAATAATCCATGTAATGTATCTCGTACAACAGCATGTGTTCAACCTACGTTTAATTTATTTCTGCGCCTCATTCCTATTTATAATTATTGTTTCTAGAGGAAAAAGAGAAAGAGAGAATAATATTAAGTGATGTGCATTATATAAAGCAATTATAAAATCCCGAATTTGTTAATACTGTATACTATACTATCCCACACAGAGGAACGTTGACCTGCTTCGTTTATGGATGATTTGCGCCGCTTCACGTCAGTCTGTGGCGCGGAGGAGAGTAGCAATTACCCTAAGTAAGTGTTTCATTTGCTATTTGTTTTTGACAGTACATGGTTAGTGTTTACGTCCATGCGACGCAGCAACAGCGCTGTTATGACTGGAGGTAAAATATGTTCTAATTAAGTGTTCAGTAAGTTTATTTGTTGGCTATGTATGAATATAGCACTCCCTGATACAATGAGGAGGATATTCCTGAAATGAGTAGCCAAAACACGAACACCAGGCAATACAGAGCATCAACATTTTAGTGAAGAAAAGATTGATTATTATTCAGCCGTTAGAAACAATTTCAGTTCATTTTAATCCAAAAATAAATTGATAAACATGGTGAAAATAGTGAAATACATTTATAATTTATATACATACCAGAAATATCCTTTCTTGAAATGCGTGTTTAATGTTCAAGACATTCCACAATTTTTACTGTTTATAAGAATGTAAAATGAGTTTACAAAGGTTGCGTTCTCCTCTCTCTCCTTCTTTTTAAATTTATAATCTTTTTCAACAGTTGCGTAGCGAGATAAATTAAGAAATAAGTACATTCAGTACTTAAAGTCAAAAGAAATTATATCACAGCATAATATGATGTCAAGGATTTGAGGGGAGGGAAGTTGTGGCGTGCAATGTTACAGAAAGATACTTGTTTCTTTGTGAAGTTCCTTATTATTTTCCTTTTTTGTCACGAACGTTGTCAAGTGAAATTTCTACATGAATTATAAATTTGACCTTGGTTAAATTTCATTTTTCGTGTTTATAAATAACTTTTAAAGCACACTCCTACCTGAAAATATTTTCAAATAAATGCCTTTAAATGTTTGGGGAATATAGCCCCCCCCCTAATATAACACATGCATTATATAGACCTACACACACACACACACACACAGAGTTATTCATCAGGAACATATAATATAAATAAAACTTTTTATAATGTTGAGACACGTAGCAAAGATAAATATTTTGCAAAAAAGTAACGACATTTGAAGCCATTATATTATTTATTTGTTTTTATTTATTTATTTATTTTACCTGATGGTGTTAAGACTGTACGGTCTTCTCTTCCACTTCACCAGGGTTAAATTATACATACAGTAAAACTTATGGTTGATGCATAAAAAGTATAAACTACACAATATAAATTTGACAAGGATAAGAACGAAAATAGTAATAATAATAATAATAATAATAATAATAATAATAGTAATAATAATAATAATAATAATAACCTATAATTAGATTAAGTAAATGGGTTGGTAAAGAAAGTTTAAAATATAAAGAAACAATAAAAGTATACATGGAGCACGGTTATGTATTATATTGTCTAAGGAAATACGAAATGAGATTATTTCCAAACTGTTTTTGAAGCTGGCAGTCCTTGATATACGAGGGGAGGGAATTCCAGAGTCGTGTGGCTCAAACAAGGAAGGATGAGGAATAGTGAGGTGTTCGATGTAGAGGAATAGCTAAAGTTAAATTTTCTCTCGATCGTCTGTTTAAGTTATGGTGGGAGGATAGCGAATGAAAGCGAGTAGAAATATAAAGGGGTGATGAGGTGGGCAAAGTGTTGTATAAGAAACAGAGGGAATGTATCTTTCGCCTGTCCTCCAATAGTGGCCAAGACAATATTTCAAATACTGGAGTTATAGTACAGAGTGTGGCAACATTTGTAAATAGAATCTCCTATACTTGAGATAATCTAACTAAAAAAGGAGATAAAAATGCAACAGTTATTATCCTTATGTTGGAATGTTGTGCTCTTAACAATAAGATTCTATGATGTGACAAAAGTGACTAATCTAACTCCATTTCCGTTACTACCTTCATTAAGACCGAACTTGCTTATTGTTTGTTTGAATATATCTTCCCGCCCCAAATTTACCTTAAAATCTCCTATGACATATGACATTGTGAAAGGCTATCAAAATGCATTCTAGTTCTTCATAGATCTTCCCATGAGATTTACAATAAAGTTGTTTCAGAGGTAGTACAGTTGTGTTTTTTTTAAATTTACACCAGTCTTTAAATATTCTGTATACTTTTTCATATCTACTTTTCGACTCTGCTGGTAATAGAAAATTATCCACAGCATTCGCTGCTTCCTCTACATCACAATTCATCACATCTGTAATTACTTTGCAGTCTGAAACTTTTATATAAAGTATCTGCCACTAATTCAGACAACAATAAAAAAAGTTCAGTTGTTTTATCAACATTCCCTTGCTATCAAACAGTTGAACTCTTCAAACCACAGAAAATATAAAAATTAAAAATAATTTTTAGTAAAGGAGTAAACAAAATTATATACGCAAATAGGGAAGTAATTACAATGATTGTAATAAATCTTATATTGGCAGGACAAGCAGAAACTTTAATACAAGATATAAGGAACACCTAAAAGATTTCATGCACTCGGGTGATAAATCAAGCTATGCTAAACATCTCATTAACACCGGTCACCAAATGAACACAATAGAAAATACTCTCACGATGATTCACAGAGAAAACATTCCGGCAAAGATAAGTATATTTGAAGACCTCGAAATTATAAAAGAAATAAACAACACCTTACTTCTTAATGAGAAAGCACCCCAGTCAAACAACCAATTGTACGAGATCGTCAAAAACAAGTCAGTTGCTGCTACAGACACTTGGATTCTACATCGTCGTAAACAACAACAACGAGTAGCAAAAGCTCATCTTCTGATGATGGAAGTTAACTACCGAAAAGCCTCCAGTTAATATTTTATGTACGTCATTTTAACAAAGTTGAGGACGACGGCACCTGCCAACAGGTTTAACTCTTATCTTATGGATGAAGGTTGATTAAATTTTGGACACAGTCTTTAGTCTTGCGGTTCTTTTACGAGCTTGAAAGTCTTCATACTCGGGACTCACGGCTTAAAGTCCCTCCCAGATGACTTATATCTTGGATTCTTCCACCCTAAAAACCCATCGGCCCCAGCCCGGTTTGAAACCGTGATCCTCGGGAAGAGAGGCAAGGAACTAAAACCACTAGACCACCACGGCCCACCTTAATCGAATAGAACTTCGAACAATTAATTTCTAGTGCGCATTTATTAATCTAAAAGTATAAAATGTATCAACATATTTTTTGTAAAACTGAGATAAAGGCCAAAAGTCATGAAAATAACAAAATAATGACATACAAGTAATAAAAACTGTCCAAATATAAAATATTATATATATAATTCCCTTCTATAGCGCTATGACTCTAGTATTTATTTATTTACATTTCCGACAGTATAATTTGTACCCCTTGATAGTTCATGTTATGTATATTATAAATATTAAAAGGAATTTTTTCTTGATGGCAGGCCATTTTGCGTTCTGGACGCACGTGGACGTTATGTAGTTAAACACAATAAAAGGTGATGTAAATTGAATATATTTTTTAAAATTATAATTCCGTGTTAAATTAGAACTGTTTAAGTTTTTACTTAAGTTAGAAATGTTTTAAATACCATTAATTAAAGAGTCATAAGTAGTCATATAATAATCCTGCACATGAGATAAGTGGTCTATGTTTGCCCCCACTTGTTAATCGATGTAACCAAAAATGTTGGTTTGATAGAGATAATACAGAAATAATCATATGTAACACTTGGAGAATTTAAATTTGTGTATTAAATTGATAAAAGTGATAATACACGAATTATGAGAAATGATAAATGACTAATTAAACGGTGAAAATTCTTCAGATTGGTAAAAATGTATTTGTGAGTCAAAGAGCTCTGATATGATATTTTAGCTTTACCGCGGTGTTCTGTATATCCACTTTGTGGCACGTTGAATTCCGGTTGATCAACCCGGTGCACAGGTAAATTCGCTCATCATGGCTGAACGGTCAACTGGTCACGTAAATTTATTAGCTGTGATATTTTTCCATTACAGATGGTTGGATGGATTAATGACGAATCAAAGCACCCTCACCCCGCATGTACATGAACATGAAAATTGCGCGAACAGGGTTTTAGCGTCACTTGGATCACACCCATATTCACTAGACACAAGCGAAATCTGCTTTCCAATTTCCGTTACCATTTTTTTTTCTTAGAGCTGTGCTATCATAGGAATCAGAGTTTATCAGACTGCAAACATTTAAATGTAATCCCGAATTATATTTAAATTCATCTTAAATTATCTGTATCGTTATTTATTCTATTTTCTTGTATAATACTGCTATTAGTGTCACTATTAGCATTTCTAATACTACTACTACTACTACTACTAATGCTAATAATAATAATAATAATAATAATAATAATAATAATAATAATAATATCATCATCATCATCATCCGGTATCATGGCAGCTGCCGCCGTCTTCCGAAAACCAAACGCCATTCGTCTCTGTCCATCTATTGATCTTCCTCCAATCCTCTGATATTCATAGCTGCTTGCACCCCTTCTATCCAAGTTTCCTTCGGCCTTCCTCTCTTCCTCCTTTCCATTGGGATCCATTCCATAACAATTTTAGGAAATATTTGCTCTGGCATTCTTTTGACATGGCCATACCGCTGTAATATTTTCTTTTCTAATGTCTATGATATCCGACTCCTCTTGTACACCCATAATTTCTCTTCTTTATTTCGTATTCTATCCATTCTAGATTTTCCAGCTGATCTTCTTAAAACATCCATTTCTGTACTTAAAATTCTTTTCGTTTCCCTGGCAGGAATTTGCCAGACTTCAGCACCTTATGTTAAAGTGCTCTGAATTATAGTTTGATATATTTGTAATTTTCTATTTTTTTAAATAGTTTTGCTCCTAACAGAGTTTAAAACATTTATTGCTTGTTTTGTTTGAGCGATTCTATTTTTAATTTCCACTGTGCTATCGCCTGAATGGTGTAATTTTGTTCCTAAATAAGTGCATTCAATACTAGGTTTTAGTTCTTCTCCATTGTTGAAATTTATATTTTCCATTTCTTCTCCTATACACAGGTATTTAGTTTTCTCAATGTTTATATAAAGTCCCCATTTTTCATATTCTTCGTTTAGTTTTTTAGCCATATATTCTATGTCATCGTGGTCTTGTGTGCTATTAATATCTGGTCATCTGCAGAATGTTGTGAATATACATGTGTATTTGGGATTGGTATACCCATTTTTGACATTTTTTCCTCCAGTCCACACGGGAATAATAATAATAATAATAATAATAATAATAATAATAATAATAATAATAATAATAATAATAATAATAATACTTGTGGATTATCACCTTGGCGTGGTAGGGAGTCTTAGTACCAATGACCCAGACGATCATAACCGGGAAGCCTTGGCTTGCGGTTAGATAAGAGGTGAGGGAACTAAGAATAATCCGCAACGTGGGAGCAACAACCACACTGGAAACAGCAAACACGGAAGACCATAACGGCAGACACGGCGGAGATGGAAATATCGGAATGGCGACCATGGCGGAAGTGGCAACCCAATCTCTGGGGATGAAATAAGAGACCCAGCTCGGGAAAACAAGAGTGAAGTCCTTAACGGCAGAAGGCCAAAGAGGCAACCCTTCTTGTGGGGATGAAAAACAAAGAAGCAAGTCCAAAGGCTTTAAGGAGGCAGCCCCTCCAAAGGACTAACCCTGCAGAACGTTAGTAGCGTACTCAGGGGACACTTCAAAATATTTACAAGCTGCAAAGTGATATCCAGACTATTCAACAGATAACGACAAACGCAAAGCAAAAGGATAAACGTTTTGGAATTCAAGACCAAATTAAAGTAGCAACATGAAATGTCAGAGGAATACATCAGAAAGAAACCGAACTGGAGAGAGAATTAAAAGAAAGAGGAATAGATATAGCAGTGATAACATAAACAAAAAAGTGCTGGAAACAAAATACAATACCAGAAGAATGTAAAATTGGAAAAATAATCTCAATATTAAAACAAAAGGCGATAAAACAAAGCCAGAAAACTATAGAAGTATGAGCTAACTATGTGCAGGATACAAAATATATGCAAAAATGATCAACCAAAGATTAAGAACTATAGTAGATGCAATAATATCAGAAGAGCAGACAGGTTTCAGGAAAGGAAGAAGCTGCACAGACAACGTATTCACTTTAAATCAAATAATAGACAAGCGAAGAAAATTCAACTTAGAGATGCACATCCTCTTTATAGATTATAAGAAGGCCTTTGATAAAGTGTCTAGATCAAAATTATGGAACATATTAAGTGAAAAAGGAATGTCATTACACTTTATAGCAGTAATTAAGAAAATGTATGAGAAAACAAAAATAAAAATAAATCATAGAGAACCAATACATATAACAGGAGGAGTTAGACGAGGTTGTCCACTATCGACCACTCTTTTTAACATTTATTTTGACGACATGATAAGATCATGGAAGCAAATGACGACTGGAGGAATTAACTTAGAAAATGTAGTAAAAAAACAGTAGCATTTGCAGATGACCAGATTTTAATAGCAAAAACAGAAGAACTACAAAGAATGCTATATAAACTAAATGAAGTATCAAAAAAACACAACATGGAAATATCATAAGGAAAATCAAAAACAATGGCCTTCAAGGGCGCTCATCCAGTTCGGACAAAGATGATGTTAGAAAATAAACCAATAAAACAAGTGGTAAGATATAACTTCCTAGGTTGCGAAATATCATACACAGCGGAAACAGATATAAATAACAAACTAAATAAGTTTAATTATACAACAGGAACATTAAAAAGAACTTTAAAAAATAAAGCCAGGAAAGACTCTATAATAAAATTAGACAAGACAATGGCAGTGCCTATTATTACTTATGGATCCGAAAGATGGACAGTGACAACACAACAATCTGCCAGAATACAAGCTGCTGAAATGAGATTCCTCAGACCAATAGCAGGATATCAAAGAACAGACATAGAACACAACACAGAAATAAGACAACAACTAAAAGTAGGGGAATTAAACACAACAATAGTGAAATACAGAACAAACTGGAAAGAAAAATTGGCAAGGATGACTGAGAATAGAATACCAAAAGCAGCATACAGCTATTCACCACGAGGAAGAAGAAGTCTGGGAAGACCAAAGCAAATATGGAAACAGCAGCAATTTGGAGCCGGAACAGGCTAGTATATAAGCCTAAACCGTGACGAAGAAGAAGATGAATGATGAGGTACTGCCTAAACGCTATATGATAAAAGTAGACTACGATACTTCAGCATAATTAGAGAGAAGCCTTTGCTCCTGAGCCGGGATAAAATTTATCTTCTTCTTCTTCTTCCTTCCAAGTATTAGGCCAAGGCCTGTTACGATCCTATAGAAAATTTTCCCTCCAGCGTTTCATAGGACGGCCCAGTGATCTTCGTCCTCTTGGTATATAATTATAAACAGCTTTGGGGATCCGATTTGAACTCATTCTTTCAAGATGGTGTTTCCAATTTAGTTGGTACTGTTTAATATATTACAAAATTGACGTAGTCTTCAATTCTTTTAAGATATCGGTGTTCCTTTTCCGGTCCCATCTTGTGTAACCCGCTGTTCTGCGCATGAATCTCATTTCACAAGCCGTTATTCTGCTTTCATGTTGTTTTTTTAGTGTCCATGCTTCACTACCATAGGTCAACACTGGTTTAGCCAAAGTGTTATATAAACGTAATCTGGTGTTTTTTGTACAAGGGATGGTTTCATAACTTGATTAATAATTCCTAAACTTTTATTATAACTAGTAACTTTTTCAGGGATATCCTTTTCATCCCAGATAGAGAGACAATATCCAAAATATTTAAATTGATTAGATCTCTCTAAAATTTTATTCTGGAGACAGATTTTAATTTGTATGTGGTCCTTCCCATGAAATGCCATAATTTTAGTTTTGTTAATTGATATTTCCATATTAAATTTGGCACCTATTTTTTGTAAATTATAAGTTGAGAATTTCCCGGAAGGATCAAACTAATGACGACCAAAGCATGAAAAAGGACAACTCTTGGAAGAAAAAGATATTTTGCTTTTTAGTACATGGAATGTACAAGGGATTAACTATAAAGATGATAAAATTTATTTAGTATGGTTTAAACTTATCGAACAATAAATTCATCTGTATCACGAGAACCCACACAGTCAGCCACCTTCTCAATCGATTTTGTTTTTCTCCTGAAAATTAATTTTCGAAGGGTAACTCATTACATTCATCATATAGAAAGTAGGCCGTACTGTGTCGAATATTTATGCATTTTATAAATTTTATTTCATAGTAATCTTCAAAATTATTATATAGAACCAACTAACTTACTGGCACTACCGGTATTGATCTTGTAGGTATCAAGGCCGCGCGGATATAAGCTCTCTATACATCCCTATCCTGAGCCAATGGTTTCCAATCGTCCCTGTATAATTTACCTCCCTCGAATCCTGATTACAGTTATTCTTCCGCCACATTCTTGGCCTACCACTTTCCCTCTGGTTTCCCAACAAGGGGTTTCCATGCACCCTTTCACTCTCCATTCTTGCTACATTTCCTGCCCATCGCACTCCACGTGACTTTAACTGTTCTTACCACATGGTTTCCCATAATGATCATAATAATAATATATCTATTAAAATATCTCTATATGCAGATATTCAGAAAAAAAAGTACAACTCTGGGGCCGAGATTATTAACTATTATATTTTATTTTTAATATTTGGAATTTATGTTTTCAGGTAATGTAGATAATAATAATAATAATAATAATAATAATAATAATAATAATAATAAATACTATTCTCTAAAATAGCCTGTTTGCCTAATTTATGTTTATTTTTAATATCTTAATATATAAAAATTACGTGCCACGTTGTTTGTCCCCGATGGAATCCTAAACTACTGAACCGATGTTAATAAAATTTTGCACACTGTGTGTGTGTTTGATCCATCTTTGACACCTACGGTCATTATAGTCGCATTATTTTTATTGCAAATTATTTGATTATTATTTAATAAAGACTTATAATTATCTGCGAGTTCCATACGATTCTAACATTTGACGGTGTAAGGTAATTGGTTTGTTATTCAACCAGGTGGCTGTGCTTTTTGTTGCAACCGCGAATTTCAATTGAATTACAAATATAGATTATTTCATAATTTAAGTGTGTTCAGTGTTTAATTTATTTTCAGTATATTGATAATAATATTATTTCGTGTGTAAGTATTAGTTTTAAGTAATCTGGCTGAAAGACAGCAACTTAATTTAAATTTAACTGGACCGAGAAGTGGCATTGAACAATATGGCGAATCAGTTCTAGAGATTATGAATGATAAGATGTCAAGTGAATTTCCGCAAATTGGTATAGGTCTATGTGGCATAAATCTTACATTTAAGAAGAATGTCAATTTAAGAACATATAAAGGTCCTAAGGAATGGAATAACAGAACTGTAAGTAAGTCTGTTAGTTATAATAATATGCCTAATATTACAGAAACAATCTCCATGCCTCAATTAAATGAAAAAAAAGATGACTATAATATATCACAAGATGATATTACTATACAAAGACTTCTTGATGATGATGAGAATTCAAACTGCCAACAAGTTCGTCGAAAAAAAAGAAAGTATAATGAAATCAGCAAGCCTCCTCAAAATAGTCCATCAATAAATGTATATAATCCTTATGATACACTTATGGATGATACTGAGAATGCAGACAGCATAAATTCATCTCAATCAACAAAACCACTTCCACATAAACCACCACCCATATTTATACCGGGTGTAGTTAACGTACCAGAACTACAAAATTGTGTAAAACAAAAACTTTCTGATTTAGATTTCTCACTTAGTTTACTACAACATAATTTAACGTATACCTTAGCCACAGCAACGCGTGGCCGGGACTTCTATATATATATATATATATATATATAAAACAAAGTCGGATTAGTTACACTATTTATAACTCAAGAACGGCTGGACCAATTTTTATGATATTTGGTTTGTTGGATTTGTTTCCGCCCAGAATAGCAGATAACTATTAAACATCGGAAAAATTAACGTAATAATATTTAAAGGCGATACGACGTTCCCCGGGCCAGCTACTTTACTATGTATTGTAGTAAATGGTTTGACTTAAAACCTGGTTAGAGATTAAGATTCATTAAGAAAGCCACATGTCATTTCTGCTTGAGATTTTATATAGTTTTACGGTGTGGTGAAGGAAATGAAGTAAGACCTATAGGTGAAATTGGTTTTCTATTTTCAAGGCAAATAAGCGTTTATAATGTTTCATAACTTGGAGTTGTATGTAAAATAGTATACGGAAAGTTTTGGACGAACCCTGGGAGTGGCAAAGGGAAACTTTCAACACCACACATGACGACAGATTAGTGGCAGAATTAAAACCAATACCTCTTACATCTCTGCGAATTATAGAAAGTTCTTAATTTGCTTCGCCTCAACCAGATCTCGAAATGCAATTTCTCAGAAAAATCGGAAAACGGAGCTTATCGAAGAACTTTTTGTTTTTGCAATGGAAAATGATGACAGAATTTGTTTTCATGAAGGGATCTTCTCTACCATAAGGAATGAATATAATCTTGTGTATTATTCCCGCCCTGTATTCGACCATTGTACGCTGTCATTCGTGCCTAGCCACATCGATCTAGAGACATCAATTCAATTGAAAATGGAGTGGACAAGAAAGAAAAATGCCATATACATTAAAATTGGCTGCAAGACTTTCTGATATATTGTGGAAGCTCGTGCAGTATATCAGGCAATTATCTCTAAGGACACAGAATAATTTAATAAAATAACTTGCTTCAAGACATGTGACTAAAATATATATCCAAGTTGGAATGAAGGCATTAACAGGATGTCACTAATGAACTTCTAGGAACGAAAGGTCATGCAGAGAGGAACATTTTTTGCATGATTTTTAAGTAATATTCTATGTGTTCGGCTGTAAATAAAAAAAAATTCATCCATAGTAATTCTGCCCGAGGGCAGGTCTTTGACTGCAATCATAGCATTTTCATGCTATGCTTTGCAGCTTTACTAGGGAATTGTAGGTGTGGTAGCTTCCCGTTGCTTTCCACACCGGTGAAGGATGATGATGATGATGATGATAATGATAAGGATGATGATGATGACCATATGATTTCGGGGACCGTTTGGGGCCTTAAAAGTTTCCTGACATTTGTCTTACTGGTGAGGAAAAACTCCGATAAAAACCTCACCCAGAAAACTGTCCCGACCTGGGATCGAAACCGGGCCCGCTGCGTGACGTGGCAGCACGCTACCTCGAGACCACAGCGGTGGACTAAAAAAATATAATTGTACACGAAATAGTTTTATTCAAAGGTATTTTTTGTCCGTTTAGAAAGTCGTTTTCTAACATTCTGTCCTGTCCCTTATTATTTATTACACGTTTCATACTTTGCAACGACGACTGTAAGTCGATTATGTACGTCGAATATTGCAGGGTTCAAGTATGATGTGTGGAAAACGAATCATTTATTGGGCAATCAAGTGAGCTATTTTTTAAATTTCCTTCGTCATTTCGTGGAGACATTTCAAGATCTGACAGAGTAAATAAAGTGGTGGTTCTCACAATGAATCTTTGTCTCTACCTAGATATTAATTTAATAACATTTCATACACCACACTATTGACATGTGTGATCATATATTTAGTTTGACTGGTGTTTACATTCAACACCAAGAATTGACTGGGAACTATAGTTACTAATAGGAATGAGATAAATAAAGAAATGTAATATTTTAATCCTGGAAATGCATGTCATCATGCATTACAGGGATTCTTATCATCAGAAGTTCTCTCAAAAAATATTAAACTGGAAATATATACACTTGTTATTCTCCCAGTTGTATTAAATGGATGCCAAATATCGACTCTTACTTTAAGGGCGGGGAATATATTAACTAATACTTGACAAAAATTTCTTAGAAGACATTTTTGAGCGAAGAGAGATGAACAGACAGGCGAATGGAGAAGGTGAGCTATATGATCTCTATGGAAAACCATATGTAATGAGAACACTTAAGTCTCTTGATTGCGATGGGCAGGATATGTCGCACGATTGGGAATGAGAGAGAGGTCCTGGAAACTCCATGTAGAAGAACTAGAAGGAAAGGCTAAATAATAGAGGGGGGAATAACATTATCAGGAAAGTAGATTATCTCAGGTTATGGAAGATTGAAGAGCTTATGTCCGCGCGGCCATTGAATTTACGGGTTCGATATTAGAGAGAATTGCATAATACAGAGATGAATGGATGGACCACATCAATAGAATGTATAACAATAGAATTCCGAAACAGATTCTTCATTACTAACCATAAGGACAAAAAAGTAGGAAGACCCAGTAAAAGATTGACAGACCAATTCTATCATGAGATCGCAACAGACATTACGGTCTAATTCTTGATGCTGATTGTGATATTGCCAATATGTTTGGTAGTAAACATTACGGTCTAATTCTTGATGCTGATTGTGATATTGCCAATATGTTTGGTAGTAAACATTACGGTCTAATTCTTGATGCTGATTGTGATATTGCCAATATGTTTGGTAGTAAACATTACGGTCTAATTCTTGATGCTGATTGTGATATTGCCAATATGTTTGGTAGTAAACATTACGGTCTAATTCTTGATGCTGATTATGATATTGCCAATATGTTTGGTAGTAAACATTACGGTCTAATTCTTGATGCTGATTATGATATTGCCAATATGTTTGGTAGTAAAACATTACGGTCTAATTCTTGATGCTGATTGTGATATTGCCAATATGTTTGGTAGTAAACATTACGGTCTAATTCTTGATGCTGATTGTGATATTGCCAATATGTTTGGTAGTAAACATTACGGTCTAATTCTTGATGCTGATTGTGATATTGCCAATATGTTTGGTAGTAAACATTACGGTCTAATTCTTGATGCTGATTGTGATATTGCCAATATGTTTGGTAGTAAACATTACGGTCTAATTCTTGATGCTGATTGTGATATTGCCAATATGTTGGTAGTAAACATTACGGTCTAATTCTTGATGCTGATTGTGATATTGCCAATATGTTTGGTAGTAAACATTACGGTCTAATTCTTGATGCTGATTGTGATATTGCCAATATGTTTGGTAGTAAACATTACGGTCTAATTCTTGATGCTGATTATGATAATATGTTTGGTAGTAAGTTATACTTTTGATATTCCCCCGAATTAAAAAAAAATCTGGTTTCGTGGCGTAACGCGCAATGCCTAGAACTCGCTTATATAAAACGTGTACAGTTTACTGTATGTTCCTTAACAAAAAATTATACTCTCTAAATAACTTCTCGTTCCTAAAAGTTGTAGACGAGGTATTTTAAATCCCTCTATATATTTTTTTTTCAATGCCCGGGTTGTTATTTCGACATTTTAACAGCGTACCTTTAAGGTGTTACTATTAGTTGTCCAATTGTTTCAAGACAAAGAGCTTTAAATTATTTTATTTTATGGAACGATATACATTTGTGTTGATATTTTTCTTTCATATTTTCTTTAAAATATAAATATAAAAAATATAATTTAATCTCAATGCCACAATAAATAGGCCAATGATGAAGTCATAACATGATACATTCATTAACATAGACTAAATTTATTAAAGCAATCTGAAACGGCAAGATTAAATTATAATTATTTCCTCTCTCCTCCATTTCATTTATGCAGTTTAATGGAAAGGTACTTTTATGTGCCACATGTCACCCGGACCTTATAGTGGCAAGACCTGTCGGTAGAGAGATTTTAACTATGGATCACACACATACACAACAAGGGCTTGGAAGACCGTCCTGAATGAGTGATAATCTCAATATTAAGGCCTCCACGGAGACAATATTAAGACAAAAATTCTCTCTCTTCAAAAAATGAAACGCTCTAGGGTGTACGCTAATGCACGATCTTAGGAATTCAAAATCAGTACGTTACAATAACAACACTTATTTAACTCCTTCATGTTAGTTCTAGCTAATAAGGAATATAAAACAGTCATAAACAATATGTGACACCTGTCTCCGATTAATAAGCGCCAAAGGGACACTTAAACTAAACGTATTTCGCAAAAAACGTCACTTTCAATGTTCATACTTTATAGTAAATATGCGCCAGTAAGTGCGGTGACATCATGCATTTATTCCATTCCATAAATTGATTGAGTAAAATAAGTATATCCCCATATACAGAGTCCATAAAAGATTATTGATGAGGATAGCTCATTAAGCACTTTGTATTGACATCTGTAGGCTTGTACACGTTGAATTCAATTGGTTTCTTATAACATGCATTGCGTTATCGGCGGTTTTGAGCACAGCCTATAGAATATCCAGAAACGAAGAGGTACACAATAAGCTTAGTGTATGTGACAACAGTAAACAGGCTGGAATTTAATTGGAAGACAAGGTGTTGCGAATAAGATTTCCAAGGGACGAAACCGGAATCACAAAGACATCTGAAGCTCTTGCAAGACGGGAAGTCCACCTAAAGTTAGATCTAATAGTACTCTCCAAGTTGTATCGCACCCTTAGCAATAATCCCCTTTTACCAAGTTGCATGTCACCCCTCCCATTTAGGAATTAGCAAAAGACGTATTACCAAGTAAATTCCCTAACAAATCCTCGAAACCGCCGCAGAGGCCATTCTCTACCAGTCTTAGCACTCTGGAATCAGAATTCAATCAATTATTTCAATTTATCTTCTTAAGTGGAACTATTATGTTTACAGCCTCGTAAAAAATCAGTAAACCAATAAAATACTTAAATTTATCTTCTCTTTAAAGAGCTTTTCCACAATGTCTCCAGACTATTATGTAGACTCAGAATAAATTGTTTCATAATTATAAGTAATCGATCTTAAATGCTAATCGATTGAGTTAATATGTTTAAAAATAAGCAATGCCACTAGGTTTGTCATTACGACTTTTTGGTATTCTCTCCTGGCATAGCTTTATTGTATCCAACATCTGAGGTTGGGGCGCCTGAAAGGCGGAGTTAGGCTGTCCCCATATGATAAATGATGAGTGATGATCTTGGTATAATGATGCTCCAGGAGAGGCCTTGGTCCTAAAACTTAATATAATGAGGTGAATATGATAAGGCTGATGATATCGTGTTATATTAAATTCTACATACTATGTTTACAAATGTGTGTTTTCAAAGAACAACATTGTACAGACGTTAATAAAATTAGTAATTTTCCTTATAATGGAATTACGTCCTGCTCATTACATAGTAGATACAAAATATTCGTATTAATCTTAGAAAAATGTATATCGGTCATATGAACTGAATTCTGTTGGTTGAATATAGGGACACTTGGAGGACCTTAGGCAATGTTCCATTTATCTACGAGTTCCATAATCCATAGAGTGTTAATAGTTAGGAATTAGGGGAATTTAAATTTTTGTGGTTTAATTTAATATTTATTTGCAAGTTTTCTGTACTGTTCTTTACTTTATTATAATTTTATCTATAATGTTTAGCACATGATATATTCTTGCACTTTCTCATCACAACATGAAAATACCGGTATAATTTTAGCTAATGTTCGCTGGTTGTTAGAGAACGTACGAGTTATCCTCGTAAAATATAAAGTTTTCCTTTCGTACTCTTAGATTCCACTAAGTTTAAAATAAGTTGAATTAAAGTATACTAGATCAAAGATTAATAATAATTATTATAACTATTATTATTAATTTCACTATTATTACTATTACTTTTATTTCTATTAGGCCTAAACTTGGGTTCATAATGACTTTTAAATGGATTGATTATTATTATTATTATTATTATTATTATTATTATTATTATTATTATTATTATTATTATTAGTGTCCACCGCTGTGGTCTCGAGGTAGAGTGCTGCCTTCTCACGAAGCGGGCCCGGGTTCGATTCCTGTCGGGACCGAATCTTGGATGAGGTTTTTTCGGGTTTTTTCCTCGCCTGTAAGACAAATGTCAGGAAGCATAGCGCCCAACGGTCCCCGAAAATCATCTGGCCATCACCATCATACTTATCATTATCTTCATCATCCTTCACCGGTGTGGAAAGGAACGGGAAGCTACCACAAAAATATATGGGAATAATCCTAGAAAGTTATTAAATATAATGATTGAAAATAGTGAAATAAAAATAAATGTTCTTCCTTTATTAATATTTTTATAGCCGATTAATGTTTTAAATTCTTTGTGAAGGGCATCTAAGATTGAATTTCATATTCAAAATTTGCACCAAGACCGGCCATAAATATTGTTAAACCAGAAACAATTAAAAGAAAAGTGTTTAACTCCGCCCCTAATTCCCTAGTAAAGCTGCAAAGCATAGCACGAAAATGCTATGATTGCAGTGAAAGACCTGTCTTTGGTCAGAATTACTATGGATGGATGGATTATTATTAGTCTATTATTATTATTATTATTATTATTATTATTATTATTATTATTATTATTATTATTATTATTATTATTATTTAGCGTATAATGGCTACAGAATAAGAAGGCTAGTCCGTTCAGAGCGATCATAATTTTAATATTAATTTCTATAAGTGTAATTGAAGTATATTTGGTTTTAGTGATCTCAATAAAATGTTGGTAAACCAACAAAGAAAAATATTTATTTATGGAAAGTGAAACAAGTAAAAGTGATATTGCAAATATGAATAATAAAAAAATCAAATAATAATGCAGTCCACTTCAAATTTATTTGTGGTTGTAATAAAATTTCTGAACTGAGATTTAGCTACAACATTTTCCACCTGGGAAAGAAAAGACAGGTCGATCTATATTTAAATGGATGAATGATATAAGAAAGGAATGAGGGAGATATATCTGGAAGAATTAGAATGGGAGGATAGAGGAGAATGGAGAGAGAAGATACAAATTTAAAAAGCTATGAGCACAGGAAGATGTTTTATTACATTGTAAAAATGTTTATAAATATACCTGTACCTTTACAAAAGTTGTGGGAAGCATTAGAAGATATGGCTATAAACGATACAATTATTAATGCAATAAGAAATTTGTATAAAAATGCAATATCTAAAATTAAAATTGGAAAATATATATCAGAAGAAATTAAAGTAACAAAAGGCCTTCGTCAAGGTTGTAGCATGTAACCAACACGATTTAACATATTTATACATAAAGCACTGTCAAACTGGAACAAAAAATGTTCAGGAATGAGGGTACCAATTGGAGATGGATCAACAGATACAACGTATACACTGTTATTTGCGGATGACCAGATAATAATTGCTCAAGAATATGAAGACATGGAGTTTATGTTCAGAAAATTATTGGACGAGTACGATAACTGGGGTTTGAAAATAAAATTAGAAAAAGCATTTTATATGGGATGTGGAGCCGAAACCGAAGTTTTGATATTAGAATATGAAAAGGGGTATATTAGAGGATCTGAAGAATTTGAGTATCTGCGGGTAAAATTAGATAAAGAGGATAAACAAGAAAGTGATATTAAGAACAGAATAAATAAAGGTTAAGCAATAACAGCAATGATAATTGGAGTCTTATGGAACAGACATATAACCAGGAAAAATAAGTTACGAATATATAATTCAATAGTGAGAAGTACTGTCACATATGGAGCTGAAGTTTGGAAATTCAACAAAATCTTAGAACAAAAACTTATGTTGATGGAAATGGATTTTTTGAGGAGAGCAGCAAGATGTTCAGAATTAGACAAAATAAGACATACTGTCATAAGAGAAAAAATGAATATTGGTTATTCAATAGTAGATTATATACGGTATAAGCAATTAAATTGGTATGGGCACGTACGACGAATCCAAGAAGAAAGATTACCCAGGAAAACATTGGATTGGCTGGAGGGAGACGAGTGGAGAAGAAAAATAAAACTTTAGGCACAGAAAGATATGTAAACATTAAAATTCTGTATATATATATATATATATATAAATTATTATTATTATTATTATTATTATTATTATTATTATTATTATTATTATTATCAATAATATGGCCAAAGCAGCTATATCAATGGCATCCGACCAGAATGAATAAAAGAGGGAGACCAAAGTTAACATGGAAGGAAAACATGAAGACATAAATGCAAGCATGAGGGCTAAGCATTGAAGATGCCCAAGATCGTAGGCTTTGGAGGCTTGGCATGGGAAGACGGCAGCAGCTGTAAAAACCCGAAGTTATTAAAAAAATATTATTATTATTATTATTATTATTATTATTATTATTATTATTATTATTATTATTATTATTATTATTATTATTATTATTATTATTATTATTATTGCGTGTAAACATTAAATTTGCAGTCACGTATTATGTTTTTTCTTTTCCTAAATATATCAAAAGAAAAGAACTATTACACTTCAGATCTACGTACACTAAGAGACATTAAAATTGGTTGAATTTGGCATAATTGTAAATTTGTAAATAGGGGTGTTAATACAGGCAATTCTTATAATCTAGCCCTACTAGGCCTATATTTTGTTTCATTATGAATGATGCTAATAAAAACGGTACACACAACGGTTGGAACACAATTCATAATAATGATACTAATAAAAACGGTACACACAACGGTTGGAACACAATTCATAATTTGTTAGCATGTCTGAAGAAGGTACAGTGTACCGGAACAGCTGTCATTGAATTATATAATAAATATGAAAATCAAATAAAACTACGTTTTATTTTTATTTAATTAATAAAATGGTACTAATATTTTTCTTTAATATTAAGCCCTTTATGCTCTAAGTTGAATTATTGAGTTATTAAAATAATTTAGTCCAATAATAAGCGTTTTTATACAGCGAATATTAAGGCAATTAAATGGAGAGCTACATGAAAGAGTTAAACTAAATACAATTCCTATAGAAAATCGGATAGCATATTTTCAAAAGTAATGGCTACAAAAAAAACGAAATTTTAAATCTCGTAACTTCTAACAATCATTACATAGATGCTTTTACTTTAGATGAATTAAATACAGTACTCGTCCACTGCAAAAATAACAGAACACCAGGCGAATATGGTATTAACCTGGAATTATTTAAGTTTGCCGGCTCCGCCTTTAATGAAACATTTCTCAATTTTTTAAATAGAATTTATAATGAGGGCCCTCCGCCAAAAAGCTGGCAACAAGCTGTTGTAATCCCACTACACACAAAAAGGAGATATAAATGACTTTGATAACTTCAGAGGAATAAGCCTTTTGGACTCAAGCTACAACATATACACCAAGTTACTCAAATCAAAATTAGCTAATTATTATGACAATGTATTAGATGAAGCGCAAAATGGATTCCGAAAAGGAAGATCCTGTACAGATGGATACTTCACTATTAGAATTCTAATAGAAAAACACAACGTTTAATATTGAAACACACATGGCGTTTACTGACTTGAAGAAGGCATGTGACAAAGTAAATAGAAACAAATTATTAGAACTCCTCAAATATGATGGCATTTCAGACCAACTGATAAAAGATATATATGATATTTATAAGGATAATTACATCCAAGTTAAGATTGAAAATAAAATCTCTGATTGCAGACGAATTAATCAAGGACTTAGACAAGGATGTGGCCTTTCACCAATGTTCTTCATAATATACATGAACTCAATTATTAAAGAATGGAGACTACAGTCACATGGCAGTATACCACTATATAATTTAGACACCCTATTATTTGCAGATGACATTGTGTTTATAGCAAATTCAGAAGATGACCTACAACGTTCAGTCCACTCTTTTCATCAAATTGCAATAAACTACAACATGGAAATCTCAACACAAAAATCTAAAGTCATGGCTTACCTAGGAATAGACCCAGTTCGCAGTAAAATTGTTATTAATAATAAAATATTAGAACAAACCAACACGTTTAACTATATCGGATACCAAGTAACATATGAAGAGGAAAAAGATTTTAGTCAAAAAATTATGAAATTTAACAGAGTAACAGGAATTATAAATAATATTTTCAAGCCAAACACAGTACAGCAACACACACGAACTAGAATTTATAAAACACTGGCCAGGTACATATTATGTTACGGCAGTGAGGCCTGGACAATTCGCAGTGTAGATGAGATCTTTGGGCAGACACTTCAAACGTTGGATTGAGACCGTAACAGACCACTAGGTCTATCGTATGAAAGGAAGAAGAAGAAGAAGAAGAATACAGCCAACATTCAACTATTTATTTATTTACATTTATACAACATGGATCGGCACTTCTCGTTTTTTCACCAAAAACTTAATCAAAATACAGACCAGCAACATATTACACTGGTCGGTAAGGTTTTCTTCACAAGAAATCAGATTAGTGAATTTAGTGCATTTTGGCATACTGAATTCTGATATGTAGTCAGAATGTTTCCATTGGCACAGTTATTTGGTGACAGCTACGTTTTTAAAATTGATTTTAGCATCCTCTTTGACCTGTCATAGGAACCTTTACCTTATATGTAGCGATTTTATTGAAGCTGTATTTAAGGAATTATATCTAATGCCATACTGAACCACCAAACGACAAGACTGTACAGATACATGCGTGTTTTAACATGCTCAGACCTGTTAAGCTGCACTGCATTGTGTCAGTATTGAGCTATCTGTGAGCTTGTTAGCACGAATATCACTAGTGAAAATACATTTCCTTCCTTTCTGTGTGTATGTGTTGTGTTTTAGAGTTTTCTTCTTTCATCATGCCACGAAAGTGTATAAATCATGCCAATAATGTCTGCTGTATTTGTGGTGATTTGGCCTTCAAGTGTCAGAGGCGAAATTTCACACCACTTGTGAAAGAGTGTTATGAACTTTACTTTGGCTGTCAAGAGGGTGATTTTGATAAGAGCTGGGCCCCAAATATATGCTGTGTTTCGTGTGTTAGACTGTTGATTGGGTGGAGAAAGGGTACACATCATATGCCATTTGCATTTCCCATGATTTCGAGGGAACCGAAGGATCAGCTAACTCATTGTTATTTTTGTTTAAAATATATTTAAGGAATCACATCTAAATCAATATACACAGTTTATATCCGAATTTGACATCTGCAATGAGGCCTGTCCTACACAATGAAGAGTTCACTGTACCAGTATATGCGGATATGACCTTAACTCATAACTCTGATTCTGACCTAGCTCAAACTGAAAATATTCAGATAGAAATAAAAATGATCTTACATACGAAGGCAATCAACAAGATTGTTCCCAATCAACAAGATCTCAACGACCTGGTTCGGGATTTAAACCTGTCTAAACAGCAAGGTGAAGTTTTAACTTCCAGAAGACTCAAAGGCTGGAATCTACTTCAAAAAGATATAAGAATATGTAGTTATCGTAGCCGCCATAGTGCTTTCAAAGACTGGTTCTCTGACGAAAATGGTATCGTATATTTCAATGATATTTATTCTCTTATGGAAACTCTCGGGCATCAACACCAGCCAAATGAGTGGCGATTGCTCATAGACTCTTCTAAAGTTAGTTTGAAGGCTGTGTTGCTACATACTGGCAATGAACTTCCATCAATACCGCTGATATGAAAGAGACATATGAAAATACGAAACTGGTTTTAAGAAAATCCAATATGAAAAATATAAATGGTATATCTGTGGTGATTTAAAGGTAATTGCTTTATTGCTTGGTTTGCAACTTGGGTTCACCAAATTTTGCTGCTTTTTGTGCGAATAGGACAGCAGAGATAAGAAGTCTCACTACGTTAGAAAATCATGGCCTCAACGTGAATCTCTTATCCCTGGCCAGAAAAATGTGTAACATATCCCTTTAGTGAATATTGAAAAAAATATATTTACCTCCATTGCATATTAAATTAGGAGTAATGAAACATTTTGTCAAAGCTATGGATAAACTTTCTGATGCATTCTTGTATTTGAAATGGAAATTACCCAAAGTCAGTGATGCTAAACTGAAAGAAGGAATTTTTATAGGGCCCCAAACAGGTCATTAACGGCTGATGAACATTTTGAAGGTCTGTTAAATCCGCTGGAAAAAGCAGCCTGGCAGTCTTTCAAAAATGTATGTTGCAATTTCCTTGGAAACCATAAAGCAGAAAACTATCGTGACATAGTGGCTGATCTTCTATATTCTTATAAAGCTATGGGATGCAACACGTCCTTAAAAATGCACTTTTTGGACTCTCACTTAGACGTCTTTCCGTAAAATCTTGGGGCTGTCTCTGATGAGCACGGTGAGCGTTTTCATCAGCAAATTTCCACAATGGAAAAGAGATACCAAGGCAAGTGAAGTTCTAATATGCTGGCTGACTACTGCTGGATCAACAAGAGAGATGTTCCAGATGCAAAATATGCCCGATAATCGCTAGCTACCACTTTCTAGGTAAGTCATAATAAGTTAGAGTTAGATGGATTTTATTAAAAATTATAAAAAATGTAAATAAATATCACAGAAATCTCTTGTCTGATAGGAAAAAACTCAAGTGATATTTAAATCCAGGATGAAAAATACTTCTAAAATCTCATATTTTTATTCTTTCGAAATAAAAAAAAATGTTCATTTTTGTCGACCAGTGTTACCTCACACAGCCGAACATTGACCTGCTTCGTTTGTGGGTGATTTGCGAACTAATGTCGTGTCATGCCGTGTACATTCGAATCACGTGGGTTTGTGGCGTGGGTGTGGAGCAGCTATTTATCGAAAATAAACTGGGCAAGCGCTTCATATATTATTTGTTCCTGGATATACGTGATTAGTACCTACGCCCTTGCGACGCTACAACAGCGCTGCTATGACAGGAGGTAATCGTTCCGCTGTGACGTATAATACCGAAGAGTACTTAATTCAGAACTATCAGAGAACATAAATGTAAACACCAACGTTGCCAATGTTCCAGTTTTTTTCTGTTTATATTCTCAAGAATTCACAGTATATCTGAGTATACTACGTAAAACTCATTTTTATTACAAAGTAATGATGTTCGTGCAAATCTCTTTTTCCGAACTAACGGTATTTTAATGTATAACAAAGTGTGTATGACAAATAATTGTATTTTATTCACATAAAGTAATTTTCACTTACCGGTACATAATTTCTAGTGTGTATATATATATATATATATATATATATATATATATATGTGTGTGTATAGGTCCCAGATTTAATTTATAACATGTAGGTAGGAAAAAATGAAACATCCAAGAAAACTCCACCTTCTTCTTCTTCTTCTTCCTCCTCTTCTTCTTCTTCTTAAACTTAATTTGTAGGATTTTCATCCTGTTTATTTCCAAAATCACTCCTCGGAGGAAGACGTACTGGATGTGCATTCACTGTCTATCCATCTCTTGGAAGGTCTTCCTCTTGTTCTTCTCTCGTCCATTGATCTATCTTCTTTAGCTCTTTTTTGCAAGCCGGTTTTCTTCCATTCTTTCTATATGACCTTTCCAATATTTTCGTCTATCTATAACAAATTTGGTTATGTCTTTAATATGGCATTTGTCCCTAATATCTGTGTTGCGTATTTTATCAAATAATGTTTTCCCCTGAATAGTTCTTAAGATTTTCATTTCGCATGTGCTTATTATTTGTTTAGTTTTTGTTGTATCAGCCATAGTTTCTGCTCCATATACGATAACTGGTCGAACTATCGTTTTGTAATGCGGGGTTTGCTTTCTATTGACATATGTTTGTTCCGCCAAATTAAATCTTTCAGAGATCCTGATATTTGTGCTGCTTT
Source organism: Diploptera punctata (assembly GCA_030220185.1). NCBI lineage: Eukaryota > Metazoa > Arthropoda > Insecta > Blattodea > Blaberidae > Diploptera > Diploptera punctata. Next base: position 184,017 of record JASPKZ010008040.1, on the reverse strand, counting down.
ATCGGCTTGTTTCTTTTACTTCTTTTATTAAATTTTTAGTGTTTGTTATTTATACACCCAAATAATTAAATTCTGACACTTGTTCTATAATTTTTCTTAAGCATTTTGTCTTATTCGTGTTAATTTCCATATTGTATTTTTTGGCATTTATATTAAATTCATGTAAAGATCTTTGTAAATTATCTTCAGATTCTGAAACGAGAACGACATCATCTGCGTAACATATTAAGTGAAATCTAGTGTTTCCCATTTTATAACCCAAACGTGGTGGTATGTTTTCAATAATTTTATCAATTATAATATTAAATAAGAATGGACTTAAAGAGTCATCTTGCCTGATGCCCTTTGTGAGCGTTATTTCTTCAGTTTGCTGTTCTTTTACTTTGATTACTGTTTTGCAGTGTGTATTAATTGATATTATTGCTCTAATCAGTTCATTAGGAATGTCATTCTCTCTCAAGAATGTAAAACATCTTCAAGCTGGTACTCTATCAAAAGCTTTCTTCATATCTATGAAACATAAGAATACTGGTTTAAAAACTCCATCATTATGTAAAAATGGTGAATCTAAGGCAACATATTATAAGAATAAAAAAGGAATCTGATATATAAACATGAATGTTTGTTTTTTTTGTTCGTACTTTATGAGCCGCCATACCGTTGATCTGATTGTGATGGGGCTTTTTGCAAAATGTTCCCCCGGGATGAACATAGGCTATAAGAGAGTTGTGATATTCAACTCCTAAACCCTTAAAAATCGCCCTTTGTAGTGGAAAACTTGAAAAAAAGTACCTCTTAGGACGCTTAAATGGCTGACGCTGCCTAAACCATAACAAATACACAATATTAATGTACACGGAATTGAATACCTCAAAAAACTCTAAAAAATATTCCGCGACTGCATATGTATAATTCTTACGGATAACTCACAATAACCATTTTTGTCTTTCATTGATGCCAAGAAGATCGAGACAAGTACGTGGATTCATGTGCAAGCTTAGCAACACATTTCGGGTATTATTTTACGGATAACTTTCAATAACGGATTATGCCTTTTAGCTGATTTATGCCAAGAAGATCTAGATAAGTAGAATGTTGGGCAACACCATGTAATCAGCACGAGGTAGGCTTATCTTAAAATAATTACGATATAGGCTACATTTATAATAATTTATCATTTTACTTATTCAACGAATCATAAGAAGTACATCAATTTTAGTCTTTCAGTTCATTTATGCCAAGAAGATCGGGATAAGTAGATTCCCAGACAACGCCGGGTAAACAGCACGGGGTATCTAAAAATAATTACGTTATAAATGTTTCCCTGCACTTATTTAACTAAACAAAAAACTGATTAAATTTCGTATTTCAGCTCATTTATGTCAAGAAGTTGGGGATGAGTAGATTCCCGGGACACGTCGGATATTCAGCATGGGATATATGAAATATATACATTTATAGTTATTTTTCCTTTCACTTATTCAACTAAACATAAAAAGCACATTGATTTTCATTTATTTAGACATAGCAGCGCACGCCGGGTATTAGCTAGTATTTTGTAAAAATACTTATTAATGAGTCAAAATCTGACAAAATTCTGCGGCTGCAAGTCTATATCTAGGATTCGTTATTGCGGAGTACACACACTTTTATTGAATAACTAAACCTATAGACCTATACAGTCAATTTTGACGCGAGCCTTCAGTTGGAATAATTACAAGTATCATAATTTAAAAAAAAATGGAAAATGAAAAGTAGGAATAATTTCATTAAAATGGAAGTAGGAAAACAGGAAAAAGATAAATGGCTATTTTGTAAAAGAGTGGCTAAGAATAACAAAGGATATGAATAATCTTGTATTTTACACGGTGTAAAGAATAAAAGGATCCTCGTAATGTTTTTCTAATTGCAAGCTGCCTTGTCACGTAGCGGGCCCGATTTCGATCTCCGATCGGGACAAGTTTCCTGGGTGGTAATTTTTTCGGGGTTTTTTACTCACCTGTAAGTCAGGAAACTTTAAGGTGCCCGAACATCATCTGACCGTCAGTAACGTATTAATTGAGTTTAGTATTAAGGCCTCTCCTGGCGCATCATTACCATCTTCATCAGCTATCATATGTTATCGGTGTAGCGTAACTCCATCATCCAGGCGCCCCAACCTCATAAGTGGGTTAGAATAACGCTATGCCAGGAGAGAATACCAGAATGTAGAAACGACAATGTGGCGGAATTGAATAAAAAATATTTAACTAATTGTTGAAAGTTATAATATTAGACATTTGGCAATCTTGCCGGATAATTCAATAAAGTGCGTTTAATTGTGCCACGTAGATAATTGAATCGTATTTTAGTGTGTTTATCTAAATTTCTGTCATTGCCTAAATGACATCCCAAATAATTAAAGTTCTGAACTTAGTCTATAATTACATTGTTTATCATTATTTTTGTTCTTATTGCACATTTTCCTTCAGAGCTAATATTTTTGTTTTGGATGTAGATATTCTTAAATTGTACTTTAGAGAGATATTATTTGAAGTATAAAGGAATTGTTGTAAAGCATTTTCTGATACTGTCATTATTACTTGATCGTCTGCAAAAAGCAGAGTTGTCAATACACTATTTATGTTAATTTGTTCTTGCCATTCATTTATAACATGGTCCAAGTATAAATTAAATAATACTGGTGACAATGGACACCCTTGTCTTACTCCCTGGTTTATTTCTATGTTTTGTTTACTAATTTTATCTCCGCAGTCTATTTTAAAATTTGTTTCTATATATAAACACTGAATGGCTCTTATAAGGTGTAGAGGAATTTCTTTCATTTCTAGTATGTTCCATAATTTATTTCTACTTACACTACAAATGCTTTAGTATAATCAACAAAAGCTATATACTTTGGTAAATTAAATTCTTTTCTTTTTTCTATCAATTGGGTCATTATAAAAACGCAATCTATAGTTGACCTACCCATTCTAAATCCATTGTGTTCCTCATATAATATTGTTTTAGCTACTTTATTTATTCTATATGATAAAAGTTTTGCACATATCTTATAAGCTGAATTTAATAAACTTATTCCTCTACAAATTGTACATTCTCTTCTGTTTCCTTTTTTTTTAAATATCAGAACAGTTATTGCATCCTTCCATTCATCCGGAACAGAACCCGTTTTCCAGCAAAGGTTTATAGATTCAAGAAACTTAAGAATAAATGTAATCGATGCACATTTTAATATTCTATGTTTAGATTATCTGCTCCAGGCGATATCTTGTTGTTAAAATGTTGCATTGTTAACATTAGCTCTTCAAACCTAACACTATCCACATTTGGGTCATTTTCTCTTAAGGCTATTGTTTGTTCTTCTAAGTTTGTCCACAACGATGTATAATGTTGTTCCCATTGTGTAAGAGGTATATGATTTAACCGCATTGTGTCCTTTTCGTTTTTATTTAAATGTTTAATAACTTTATATGCTCTAACTTGGTGTCCGTGTACATCATGTTCTAAATTCGACACATATCTGTCCCAATGCTCTCTCTTATTCCTCTAATTTCTCTTTTAACAATTGCTGATTTTCGTTTATATTCAATATTATCGTCTGTAGGTCTGCTCTGTAGAAATGTAAGATATGCTTGTTTCTTGTCCTTTATTTTTTCCGCTATATCTTCATTCCAAATATCTATTCCCCTTTTCGTATATTTCTTCCTTCTTTTCCCTAGAGTTTCTGATGCTACTTTATGTAAAATGTTTTTCAATATTTCCCACATTCAATTTATATTGTTTCCATATGTTTGATCATTTATTTCCTCTACATTTTTATTCATTCTTGTTTGATATAGGTGTTTAACACTATTTTCTCTTAACAGATGTACCTTGTAAGTTTCCGTAGAAATGAACTCTTTAGGTATTAACTTCTTCCATATTTTTAATAAGTTAAATTTAGACAAAAGTAAGTATTGCTCTGATCCTACATCACTACCTCTATACACTCTCGTGTCTTGTATACACGAAGAAAGTTTTTTATTTATAAGAATACAGTCATTTATACTTTTTTCATTTCTCCGTGTCCACGTATATTTGTGGATGTCAACGTGTCAGAAGAATGTGTTTGTAATTTTAAGTACATTAAACGCTGAATATTGTAATAAGGATTTTCCATTTTCATTTAACACTTGTTACCCATTTGATCCTAGTATGGTACATCTTTTATTTGGTTGTTTCCTGCTCTTCCATTGAAATCGCCTGCTGCAACAATATGGTCGTCTTTATTTATGGTATTTAGACGTTCTTGTAATGTATCATAAAACTGTTTTTTTTTTCTTCTTTTCTTCCATTTTCTGGGCAATATATTCCAATTATTGTCAAAAAACCTCTGTCTATCTTTACTCTTAAGTTAATAATTATTTCATTAACACAATTATAGCTATGAATCCTTTTCTTCCATGTTTGTTTTAATAAAATAATTCCCGCTGAAGCTCTTTTGTTTTGATTTACATCACTGTATATTAGTATATAATCTGATAAATCTGTAGAGCCTTCAAGTTTCTTTTTAGTTTCTGGGATGACTGCCATATCTATACATCTCTGTCTTTAAGTTCTTTTTGTAGCTCTAATTCTTCATTACATATTCCTCTTACATTCCAAGTGCAGATTTGTATCCTCTTCGCTATCCCTAATCGTTTGTCCTTATTTCTTGCTGTGGTCGTATCCTGAAATCCAATCCGCTAAAACGTAAATCATAAATATTTTTAAATACCGTATATCATTAATAACTGAAATTTCTCATACATATTATAGAGCCTAATAATAATAATAATAGTAAATAATAAATATAGTCATAATATTTTTACATCAATGAGAATGTCATCCTGGATAAACTATAATAATACAATATTTTAATTTTATAAATGTATGCACCGCGGACCGATGTCCCGGCTTTACTGGGAAGGCGTCAGTACGATAACAATATCTTGAAATGCTTAAAAAATGTTTACATGCTAAGACCAGGGTGACTGAGAAATAGAATCCCCTGATACCTATAGATGGATTCACTACTATCATTATTGGAGTGGACAAATCTGCTACAGGTTTTATGATACCGTATACTTACTTACTTACTCACTCATTGGCACTATCGAACCCGTAGGTTCATGGCCGCGCGGATATAAGCTCTCCATACATCCCTATCCTGAGCTAATGCTTTCCAATCATTCCCTGTATAATCTACTTTCCTCAAATCATAGTTAATGTTATTCTCCCACCTCATTCTTGGTCTACCAACTGGGCGTTTTCCCTCTGGCTTTCCTACAAGAAGCTTTCATGCAAGTCTTTCATTCCCCATACGTGCAACATGTCCTGCCCATCGCAGTCTACGAGACTTAACTGTTCTTATTATATCTGGCTTCCTATAAAGACCATGTAGTTCATTGTTATGTAGTATTCTCCATTCACCTGTCTGTTCATCTCTCTTTGGTCCAAAAATTTTCCTAAGTACTTTATTCTCAAATACTTGTAATCTCCTTTCCTCCCTTAAAGTAAGAGTCCGTGTTTCGCACCCATATAATATAACTGAAGAATAATAGTTTTATATATTTTCAGTTTAACATTTTTTGAAAGGAGTTGGGACATCAAGAGTCTCTGCAATGCATAATAGCACGCATTTCCAGAATTGAGCCTATGTTTAATTTCTTTGTGCATCTCATTCCTATTTGTGATTATTGTTCCTAGGTATTTGAATTCAGCCACTTCCTCAAAATTTCCCTCATTTGTCATTAGCTGTCCATTTCCATTATATAATGAATTTCTACGTGTGACCATATATTTAGTTTTATTGATATTTACTTCCAGTCCTAATTTCTTAGTGTTACTCAATAGTGTGTGCGTGTTGTCCTTTAGTATCTCCTCGCTATCGGCCAATAATACTACATCATCAGCATAAACTAACAGCTTATTAATACCATTGAGTTGTAAGCCTTCCTCATTCTCTAAAGATTTAATGGCATGCTCTAGTACAAAATTAAATAGTAGAGGAGATAGTGCATCTCCTTGCTTCAACCCATTCTGGATTTCAAAAGTGTCCGAAAACTGTTTGCCTACACGCACCCTACTCTTTGTGCCATTTAGACACATTCGTATAAGTCTAACTAACTTTTTAGGAATTCCGAACTCCAGCAGGATACTATATAACTTCTCCCTCTTAATTGAATCATATGCTTTTTTGAAGTCTACGTATAGTTGATGTACAGTACCATTATATTCCCATTTCTTTTCTAAAATCTGTCTTATACTAAAAATCTGATCTGTTGTAGATCTGTTTCTTCTAAATCCACATTGATGATCTCCTAGAATGTCATCAATATAGGGAGTAAGTCTGCTTACTAATATATTTGTTAGAATTTTGTACGAAGTTGAAAGTAATGAGATGCCCCTGTAGTTGTTGCAATCAGTTTTATCTCCTTTCTTATAAATTGGTACGATAATTGATTCCTTCCATTCATCTGGAAGAGCTTCTTTTTCCCAAATCATACTAAGCAACCAGCGTATCTTGTCCATCAATTTTTCTCCCCCTGATTTTATCAGTTCTGCTGGGATCTCATCTGAACCTGATGCTTTATACATCTTCAATTTTTCAATCGCCATTTCAACCTCTAATGCATTTGGTTCTGCGACTAGCATTTCTGCTGTCTGTAAATTATCCTCCTCAATGTCCTGTTCTGTATGTACATTTAATAGCTGATTAAAGTAACTTTTCCATCTATTTAATATACTCCTGGAATCTGCAATCATATCCCCATTTTCATTCCGAATTATGTTTGTTCTAGCCTGAAACCCTTTCTTCTCTATACTAATTCCCTGATATAATTCTCTAATGTTCCTATTTTTTGCGTTCATTTCAAGATCATTAATCTTCTCTCTCAAATATTCCCTCTTTTTACTCTTTAGTAACTTGGTGGTTTCCCGTCTAATACTACCCAATTGCTCTAAATTTACCTCATTTGGCTCGTGTAACCATTTCATTTTTGCTAGCTTTCTTTTCTTTACAATGTCGGCACATTCCTCATCAAACCATTTCTTGTTTTGCCTCTTTTTTAAACAACCAATGCTTTCTGATGCTGACAATTTAATAGTATCTCTTATAGCCTCCCATTCTTTATTTATATCAGTTTCTTCTTCGTTTGCCACATTGTCATCTGAAGATTCCAGTACTTCAAATCTATTAGTAATTTTGATTTGGTATTCTTGCCGCATTTCATCATTTTTCAAGTTTTTTAATTCAAATTTTACAGAATCATCTTTAGCGTTTGTTCCTCTCATAAGCGATAGCCGTTGTCTGATTTTCACTCTGACCAGATGATGATCCGAATTGCAGTCTGTCCCTCTAACTGATCTAACATCGATGATGCTACTGTGCCAGCGTTTGTCCACTAATACATGATCTATCTGGTTCCGAGTTTCTCCATCTGGGGACGTCCAGGTGTATTTATGAATATCCTTATGCTGAAATGTTGTGCTCTTAACAATGAGATTCTTCGATGTGGCAAATGTGACTAATCTAACCCCGTTGTCGTTACTATCTTCATGAAGACTGAATTTGCCTATTGTTGGTTTGAATATATCTTCCCGCCCCACTTTTGCATTAAAATCTCCTAAGACAATTTTCATATGATATCGTGAAAGGCTATCAAATAAGCATTCTAATTCTTCATAGAACTCATCCTTGATCTTGTCATCTTTATCTTCTGTGGGGGCATGTACATTTACAATTATAAAATCATGTTGTTTACCCTTTAGAATTATGTATGATATCCTATCACTAACAAACTTAATATCTCGGATAGCGGATAGGATCCTCCTTCTGACTAAAAAACCCGTTCCAAATGCAGGTCTTTCTGCACCCCCGTAGTATAATGCAAAGCTTCCTGATTCCTGACTACCTTCTCCTGGCCACCTAACTTCCTGTAAAGCGACTATATCCAAGGGTGATTTATCTAATTCCCGTGTTAATATCTCTAGTGCCCCGCTATTGTATAAAGTCCTAACATTCCATGTTCCTAGGAACATGTCCCTGTGTTTGAGCCTTTGGCATGGGTTCCCTGAAGTAGTCCCCGCCCGGAGAACCGAATGGGGGACTATTTGACCTCCGGAAAATTTTACCCCAGTTGAACCCATGTCCGCATTTCTTGACGGTTGTATTTTTACGCTGAAAGATCGTCACTCTTTCAACCAAGGTACTTTTTTCGTCTGGCTTATCACCTTCGACCAGTCCGTCATGGGTAACCCTATCGGCAGCAATGCTACCGCCGGCATAGCTCTCGGGATCATTTAAGCACGCAAGTCACTCCACCGCGACAAGGTAAAGATACCATGTTATACAACCTAAAAATATTACACTTTTATTGGTAGATTTATATTTCTGACTATGTCTAGCACCACTGGAAACAGCAGCAACATTTTTGTAGCCAATACATTTATAGCTATCAAGATGGGATTTTGTTATTTAAATCTACCTTATTTGGTGACAATTGTGTTCTACTTGACGAACCTTAATTAGTGCTTATGGAATTCATGGTAAAATGCCGTTGAGGTTTGTATGTAAAATGCTAAATCTTAAAATTCGTATTGAAGTATCTCTCACCCTGAACTAAAACCACAATTAGAGAGAGATGAGGATGTCCCGACCCTGGAACAGGGAAACTGCACAGACGAGAGTGGAGTTATGAGGCAACATCACGGAATGAGCCAAGTTGTTCCAACACAGAGAACATTCCAGAACTTTTCAACGGGAGCACAATCTAGTGGATGTTTCGATGTTAGCACACCGTTTTGGCATATTTCTTATATTATGCACTGGTTGGTTGAGCCGTGTTACGTTGAAATATCGATGTGACATGACGTTAAATGATAATCAAAATATATGGATCTGTGCTACGTTGTGGAGTTAAAATTGCAGAGGCGAATATGAACTTTGAACATAATTCAAATAAAATCCAAGATAATTGACTAAAGACTCCAAGATTTTGAGCTTTCAAGTTGAATTGGACTTGGAAGCGACTAGGAGATTTGGAGAAAATTATCACTTGGGGTTTGGTTCTTTTTATGTTCCACACGTGTAATCAGGAAAGGGTAATATTGAGTCTATTCTGGGAAATATGGATTTTTCCGGGAAGGTTTCGAAAGAAGGATTGGAAAACAGAAGGATATGGTTTTAACAAGTGCGATAGAAAGCAGATCTGATACATAAATTGCATAGAGCACGGGAAAAATCATTGCATCTTGTACAACTCTCACAAAGCAGGAGTATAACCCTAAGCGGCAAGTAAAATAGTCAATTAGTGAGGTGTTTAGCTGTAATCTAATTAGTGAAGCCGAAATGTGAAATATAATTAATTAAAGAATTATGTCATTTAGCCCTGTGGTATCAAGAGTTTTCTTAATGTATTTTTTGTATTGTAAGCCTATGTTTTCCCTTTACAGAAATTTAGGCGCTCGCCCCCTACAGGGAAGAATTTGAACCATACTAATTTTAGTTACACTTGTTTTCGTATAGATGTCATTTTGAGTTGTCCGTGGTCAGCGTTCCGCCTCATACTGACATCTAGGAAACCAAGGGATTACTAGGACGGGAATTAGGTAAATTTTGCTTAGAGGCCTTTTCAATCAGGCTTAAGGATTTTTTACCAGCCTGAAAATCTTCAGACTCGGGACCCACGGCTTAAAGTCCCTCTCGGAGGACTTGATCCTTGGATTTTTCCGTCCTAGAAAATCCATCGACCCCGGTCGGGTTTGAACCCGCGAACCTCGTGACCAGAGGCAAGGAGCATAATCACTAGTCAACCGCGGCCGAGTTTTCTTAATGTCAAAGTGCAAAAATTTGGTCTTTCAGTCTTGCTACCTGCAGGAGATTACTGTAAGAATTTGTAAAGCCAAATGTGTGATTTGCAAAATGTTTTTTTTTAATCCGTTCAAAATGTTTCTGAGTATTGGTAAAATACTATTTCGTCGCAACATGTCCGGGTTGAAAATATCTCTGCCGGCTTCGAAAGTTTGATAACCTTGGCCTTTTTTTAAACCTTACCTAAGTTATTTAAATCAATACTTAAGTTTGAAGAAGAGCTGGAATAGGTTTTTTTAAAGATATTACTGACATATAGGTTTGTATTATTATCACTGCCAGGAGAATTGTTTGGTTTAAAGTTGCAGGTTATTTACTTTACGTAGTTCCGTAAAACGGATGTGAGGAAGGATCTGATGTATATAGGAGTATGAAGAAAAGTTCTGACCAATTGGTTAACCTTAGCCTCATGAACAGTGTGGTGAGTTCATGAAGACGGAACAAAGATGCAAGATGTTCTGCGAAAATTTGCGTCATATCATTATGGTGGTGGTACTCCATTCGCTTTTATCACTGAAAGAGAGGAGCCGGAGCTACTCTAAGTTTAATGCGTTTAAGTATTTACCAGGATGACTTTTTTCCGATATTCAATAGGGGAACCGATTTTTTCCCCATGTACTTTTTTATTTCTTGCAGCTGAAATCAGCACCAAATGTGTACCGGTTGTATAACAGTTTGTTACCACACACACACACACACACACACATATATATGAATATATGTGTGTGTGTGTGTGTTTATGTATGTACAATAAAGAATAGTCATTGTTTTTTACAACATATTTTTAATCAACCCTGAATTTTGATGGCTTTTTCAAAATAGTCGTTTGAATGAAATGCACTTGTCCTAGCGATTCTGTAAAGACATGCTGGAAAACATGTTTTGTCAGATCTTTCAAAACCGCCTCCTCAGTCTCACTACTGTTTGTGAAGATGGAAAACGTCACCCGCGAGGATGTATCTTCAATTTGGAGGATATAAAAAGTCACACAGGGCAAAATCCGAATTATAGGGGGTGAGGGATCCACTTCAATTTGTTTTTTTATTTAAACAGATTCACATTTGCTATATGCGATTTCGCATTATCGTGGTACATCTAGGCCCTTCCCCCACCCCTTGGGATACCTCGGTCATCATACCATACTCCCAAGTCCTAGTTCTTGTCCTCCCTATCCTATGTTCACGTCCACGTTCAAGTTCACGGTCTTAAAACCAACACCCCTAGGGAGAGGGCGTTGGAGTTGCAACTTCTGAGAATTGCTGAGCTTCGTAGTCGCCAGGTCGCTCATTCCTGACGACCCCACAGTTGGTCCACGGGCTCCATGAGCCTAGCCGGGAGGACTGCTGTCGCAGATCCACCGACCGTTACCCTGTTCTGCCTCCAGGGACGTGTCCTGCAGCCGTTGTGAGACCAGCTAGGGCTACAAGCCCCACAGTGTGAGACTTTAATACATCCAGGTGCTGATCTCCTGGCGACCCCACAGTTTGTCGACGAGCCCGTAGGCTGAGCCAGGAACCAGTACAGTTGCTCCCCTCTGCACTGGTCCGAGCCGAGCCCTGGTATGCCTCCAGGTACGCCTTCTGCTGCTGTTGTGGGCCAGCACGGAGCTCGCAAGCTCCAACAGATGAGCAAATAGTACGACAAGGCGCTCAACTCATGCCGACCACACTAATGATTCACGAGTCCCTTGGACTTGACCGGGAGGACTGTCAAGCAGATCCACCGACCTTTCCCCCAGTGCACCAGCTGGGGACGTGTTTGGTTGCTGAAGTGGGTCCAGCCTGAGCATTAGTACGTCAGGTCGCTCAACTCCTGACGACCTCACAGATTGTTCTTGGGTCACTCGGTTCCAGCGTCGGCGCTAAGTCCCCGACCCAAAAGACCGCGCTTCCTCCTTTCCCGAGCTTATTGGCCTGGTGGTATTCCCAGCATTACGCCTGGTATTGTCCCAACCAGCCCGTTATCAAGACTAAGCCTAGTCGTGTCGCTGCTGTAAGACAGCCCACTGAGCAATGTAGGCATCCAGGGTGCTCATCTCCCATGGTGCCCCCACAGATGGTCTCGGGTTCAATTGAACCAAGAGAGAAGGAGCGACAGATCCCCTAGTCTCCCACCGCCTCGCCAGCAGCGGCTCGTGCTCCCGCTTGTGGGCCGGGATTCACAGGTTTGACAGCAGGGCCCTCATTTAATTTTCCTGCTGACCCCACTCATGGTCTGCGAGTCCATCGGACTTGGAAGGGAGGACTGACTAGCAGATCCACCGACCTTTTCCCCACTACGCCACCGAAGGGACGCGTTTTGTTGCTGGAATGGGCGCAGCACGAGCTATGTAGTACGTCAGGTCGCTCGAGTCCTGACGACCTCACAAATGGCCCGCGGGTCCGGACTGGACCTAGCCGGGAGGAGTGCAATGCAAACCACCGACCGTTCCCCTATCCGCCACCCTGGGACGCGCCCTGTTGCTGTTGTGAGCACAGCTGGGGCCCGAGAAGACCCCCAGTGTTTTATCGTGGTACAGCATTCAACTTACTTTCTGTCACAAACATGTAGGCGACAATCAGTGAAATTTTCAATATTGCCGAAAGTGGTGTTAAGGTTATTCGCCGATCCTCTCTCACTATGGCAGGAGTAGTGGTGATGGTTTCTTCCATCAAATGGGTAACTGGAGTGACGGATTCACTTTCTTTTGAAATTTATTGTCTCCCCTCTTTGAACAATTTATAACATCTTCGTGCTGTCCTATATGCAACAACAAACTCTCCATAGGCCTCCAGGAACATTGCAAAGGTCTCAGTAGAATATTTGTTGAGATGAAAGCAGAATTTCAAAGTACCGTGTTCACATCCATTGTACGCTTAGGCGGCACTCAGTATGTCTCGAGTTACACATCACTCACAGAAAGGGACCGTGATCGATGACCTTGAAATTTGTACCACGTGTACTGAAGTATTAAGATAAGTATCGTAAAACCAAATGTTTGCGTGCTAATTAAAGGTTATAGAATGTAATGATTATTCTTTATCGAACAATCCGCGTATGTTTTATATACTTATGTGTGTGACAGCATAACTATGGAATGCATTAACAATTTCAACGAAATTTCGTACACCTATGAATTACAATTCGTAAAATATGCTGTATCCCCAGGAGATCTCTTATGTCATGGGTGAAGTTTCTATGTCACATAAGCCCAACTTTTTTACCTCTAGCACTACAACAATAGGGTGAGGTGAAAAATGAAATATCAAAAGTGACAGAGATTAGTATAGAACCACAGTTTTCGTGGTTACCAAGTTAATTGGTGAAGTCACGATGACATTTAAACTCAAATTTTGAACCCTAGAACGCCTAGGATGTTGAATTAAAAATAACTTGAAACAGCCGATATTAGTGTTGAATCCATAGTTTTTGTAGTGGTTGTGATTAAAAAGTAACATTTCCGATATCGTGTAGGTCTAATCTTAACCACAATCTTCATAGGGTAAAGTAGAATGAAAAATAAAATATCAAAAACACCGATATTAGTGTTGAATCCATATTTTTTAAGATCGCTAAGCTGAGTTGTGGCAAAAAAGTAGGATAGAGACCTAAATAAAGATCCGGACAACGCCGGGTGATCAACTTGTAACTTATATCATAAAAATTAAAGTATAAATACAAGTGAAATAATAATTAACTTATGCATATTTAAATCTACGTTCCTCGTACGAGTAATCACTAGTATTCAGAAAAGTATTAAATTATTTGAAAGATGAATTTAAATCAATTATATTATACCAGTATTTTTTTAATTATGTCAAAGTTATATTATTTATTTACGGTATTGAATATTAATGTAACCAAATTACTCATTGAGATAAAATTAGTATAATGATAAACTAATATGATGATTCATTTTCATCCAAGTTACAGCTATATGTTTTTTTATGTTGTGTGAGAATATTTTATTCTGCAAAACAAAACATTCATTTTGTTTGATGATTTGTTTATGTTTGAGTGATCTAGTTTTTAATGGGAAAAGTTACAAATGCATACTTATAAAGTAATTCCAAATTTGAAACGTTGAATTCGGAATATAATAATTTCATCATCTACTCGATATTTAAACTGTGTTTTATTATTTTTTTTTTGTGTTAATTCCAGTGACTTCAATAACTGGTTTAAACTCGAAATCCCACAAAAATTAGTGTAAGAAAAGTTTGATTAGACGTTATTAAAGACTAAATAGAATGAGAAAAAAAGTTTCGAATTAGAATACTGCAAAATATAACTACAGTTGCTTAATTATTTTACTGCTGTGATATTTTTTCGTCCTTGAGTAGAAAGCATTTGCTGGTAGTGACATTCAGTATTAATTTAGATCTGCATGGTTTCATAATGGAATTTAATTTCAGACTGATCAAGAATGCTACAATTAAAACTTAAACATTTCAATAAAAAATAACATTAACACAGGTAAACCTTAAGATGTAATGAACCACTTCATCGAGACGTAGTTTTAGTAAGTTGTCCACAATAATTCTTGACATAAACTCAGATGTTTATCAAGATGTTAAATTCTGTGAGTTTCTCGCTAAAGTGATATTCAATTCTGTAGGAGGACATTTTTAAAAGAAAGTTTCTGTGGAAATGGTAGCAAGTGAATGGGGTGGATGAGTAGCGCTTATCAGAGGACACGACATCTATTCCCCTTGTCCCCTCATTTCCCTTCAGTTGTTTCTCCATATCTAGATTCCGTCTCTAGAGTGAACGCTCTACTGTTGGCATCTATCTGTGTGGATAGTCTTTTCTTTTGAAGGTCCTAGCACAAGTTTATAAGATCTTCTCTTGGTAAATAGACCCAGGCATTTTCGACAACAGATGCAGAGCTTACAAAGTATAGGAACACCAACATTTGTAGATAGCGGCCAATTTTGAACGGGCAGTTTCATCACTCTGGTATTATTGCTTTAAACAATTATAATAAATTTGAGATTTTTTTAACAAGAATGCCTATTTTTAGTAAAGACGACTTCGAAGAAAATTTGTAAAAAAAAAAATCCATGAATCGGAGATTTTCAAACCAGAGATATGGTAGATCTTCATTCATTATCAAGATTTTCCCTTGTTCCTCTCGTGAGAGTTATTCATATCATCACACATAAATTTGTGCACGTTAAAGAACTTTCTAATATATGCTTTAATTCCCATGATACAGAGAAGAATAGCTCATTAAATAAATGTAATATATTATTTTTATTGTATGAGTGTGAAAGATTATTTGCATAATCTTATGGATGACAAGTAATTTTTAAATATTTATCCAGAACACAATTTTAAAATTAAATATGTATAACGTAGAAATAATCATATTTAATGAATTGTGCAGTATTCAAAATATAAATAAAATATTGTAAATAAAGTTTTTACAAAAATTCTAGCATCTAAATTAATAAAACACTATGAAAACTTAATAGGGGAAGAATAAAATGGTTTTCGTAACGGAAGATCCTGTGCCGATGGTTATTTCACCTTAAAACTTCTTATCGAAAAGCGCAAAGAATTCAATAAAGAACTACATATAGCGTTTATAGATTTTATTAAAGCATTTGATCGAGTTGACAGACAAAAACTTTTAGATATCTTAACTGATGATGGAACACCAAATCAACTGATCCAAACAATTTTTAATCTGTATAAAAATAACATCATAGCAGTACAAAATGGAACAGAATTGTCAGATTGGAAACATATAAATTGCGGAGTCAGACAAGGATGCCCTCTATCACCACTTCTATTTAATGTGTACATTAATGCTATCATCAGACACTGGAGATTGACAGTTCATGGTAATATTCCTCTCTCAAGACACACAATTTTAGACACACTCTTATATGCAGATGATCAGGCTCTTTTCGGTAATAATGAAGATGAATTACAATATTCCACTCATCATCTTAATATAATAGCCCAACGATTTAAGATGGAAATATCAACAACAAAATCTAAAGTTATGGCCTTTCAAGGGAAATTCCCAGTAAGAAGTAAAATTTGTATTCAGAATTCAATATTAGAGCAAGTAAATTCATTTACATACTTAGGATATAATCTAACATAATGAGGAATGTGATATATCCTTTAAAATACAAAACTGTAATAAAGCTCTAAGAATTATCAACCAAGTTTTGAAACCATCAAAAGTGCAGAGACACACAAGAATGAAAATCTATCAAGTTCTCGCTAGACCCATAATCTGTAATGTCAGTGAAACTTGGACCATCAGAACTTCAGGATGACCGTCATATTACAGCCACGGAGATGAAATTTCTGCGACGAACTGCAGGCTATAGCCTTCTAGATCACCAAAGAAATTCAACAATAGCCAGAGAGTTAAACATCGTATCTATATCTGAAACAATTGGCCAGCCCATATTCAGCGCATGGATCGTCACAGAATACCAAAACAAATTCTTCGCTACACTCCTCGAGGCAGAAGATCTGTGGGTCGACCTTTTCGGAGACGGCGGGAGACCGTAACGGGCCACTGGGCCTAATACTTGAAAGGCAGATGATGATGATGAAATATTGTAAACTTAATAGCAATAAATATTACAAAAAATAAATACCTTTAAATCACTAACTCACTAGCACTGTAGAACACGGAGGTTCAGACAACCCTATCCTTAACTAATGTTTTCCAATCATCCACTGTATAATTTACCTCCCTCAAATAATGGTTAATGTTATTCCCCATCTCATTCTTCGCTACCTACTTGGCGCTTTCCTTCTGGATTTCCTATGAGGCGTTTCTATAACCCTTATTCATTCCTCGTTCGTTCCAAATGTCCTACCTATCGCAATGTACCAGATCTATCTGCCTCTATTACATTTGGTTTCTCCTAAACATCATGCAACTGTTATGTAGTATTCGTAATCTTTTCTGCTCCCTTAATATAAGAGTCCATATTTCGCATCCATGTAATATAACTTAAAGAATAACTATTTCATATATTTTCATTTTTGAGAGAAATTTGATGACAAGACTCTCTGTAATTCATAATAACAAACATATCCGCGGACGGAGATTAATATGAGCATTTAATGTAATAATTTGTGTATAGCCTAATTGTATTTTTTAATTTTCTGCACTATTAGCATATATCCTATGAATTGGAGGAGAAGGCCATAGCCTTTAACCTTAGAGCAAAATACACCTAAATCTGCGTGTTCATTATTTTCATATAGAATACAGAGAAAAAAAAACGGCAATTATTTTTCCCTTGAAATCTAAAAACGTAATTAGTTTTACAATATCCATCCTTCCTTACCGTATTCCAAAACTGTGGAGGTAAATAAACCAATCACTGAAATGTACTTTTTTTCGCATTTCTGAATGACAGTGTATTCTAGGAGAACCTAATGGCACTTAAAATTCCATTTCGATAAAAAAAATAGTTGACTTACCTGGTTCTTTGCCTGTACCCTTCATATCTTTATATTAATATATGAAGAAAAATTTTGTATCCAATTTTCAGCAGATTGTGCGCACGGAAGAGTGTGATATTTGGTTCATATAGAGGAGTAGTGCAGAATAATAAAATGTATGTATGCTATGTGTTACAAATAAATTAAATTAAACAAAATATAAAAATTCTCTAAGGAATGTATGACGTGTAATATTCATTTGTGTACTCATTCATTTCTTTACGTTCATACTGAAAGTGCATTGTTGCTAAAAGAAATTTGTGCAGCAGCAATGTGAATTGACTTCTCGCGTATTTATTGTTGGTTTAAAAAAAGTGAATACATTATATTATTTAAATTTAAATTTAAATTAAACCTGTCTAGTCTTAATATCAGTAATTTCATGATTTTTTTTAATATTTAGATATTCACATCTAATTCCATTATGTAGAGGCATAGAATATTAACGGATCGGAGTGAGGACAAGAAGGGAATATTTTTTCCCGTAAACATAATAATAGACCAAATGCAAATGTAGATAGTATAAATAGCATACAAATTTTAAATCGCACGTTAAGTTATTTAAATAAAGTTTAGGCAAGCTAGAACACACATTTTCTCGTTCGTATTTTTAAAATTAATCGAAAATTAATGCATAATGACGTATTTATGACAAACTTAAAAAAATAATGAATTATGGTCGAATTTCGATCGATGGGCGACCACTAGTTAGTTTTATTACATCTGATTGTTTATTTTTTTCGGTAACAAATATGTTTATTTCATTTTTGTTATATAAAGTAGACTCCATGACGCGACAGGCCTAGAACACCCTTACCCTTGTGCCGCCCGCTAGTTTGATCATAGAGGTGAACGATCGCCATAGGGGTGACATGTGGTTAGAATCTCGGATCCCAGCCATCACAGTTGTGTTTCTCAACCAGGAGCCACTACTTATTATAACTATCCACATTGTTTCGATGCTAAGAGGACACTGGAAACATTACTGGTCAGTAATTTCCTTGAGAAAATGTATTTCCCCATTGGGGACTCGAACTAGCGCACGTGGCGCACCTCTGCACCAATGTATCGTACCTCAAACCGCTCGGTTACTGTGCGGAACTTGTTAAACAATTTCAAAATTATGATTAAAATTTATTTTTTCGTTTTTGGTAACATAATAAATAAGATCGAAGCAAATATGCTCTTAAAATAAATCTTGATGAAACTGTGAACCAATGACTCTACCGTTACGATTTGCTTTGTGTAATAAGTTTTATATTGTGTTTGTTAGTTCTTTTAATGTTAGGAGGTTGTTGGCATTATATTTACAATTACTTATTTAATTACACGCATTATATTAGCTTGACCTGTATCTATCTATCTATGTAACGGAATTTTCAACAAGATTTTCACCCACTTAAAAACACTGGATCGGCTTGAAACTTTGTATACTTGTAAAGGACCAATGACAATGCAATAATGTCATAAATTATATATATATATATATATATATATATATATATATATATATATATATATATATAATAGTTGCGGACTTACCGACTTTTTAGTCCATCGTTGTAAGAAATTAATATTATATCCTCTGGTAGCTCAGTTGGTAGAGCGGTGGACTGTAGTAGTATATAATTTCATTAATCCCTAGCTCGCTGGTTCAAGTCCGGCCCGGAGGATTTTTTTAGAAGAGTATTACTTTTAGTAACAGTATCAATTAAACTAAACATTACAAAATAAATAAAACTTTAAAAATCTAAAACAACACGCTTTATTAGAAAACCAAACTAAAAAATAAAAAAATAAATAATAGTTTAAAAAAACTAAAACAACACGCTTTATTACGAAACCGAACTAAAAAATGAAAAATAATTTTAATTTCCAACACGCTTGGGATAAAATTAAAGTGGTCAATAAAAAATCATCACCTACACATCTAGACTAAAACTAGAGTTATCTACAAAAAAAAATCATTTTACCAACAAAAGCGTGGTGTGCTTTATATCAAGTAATATATTTCATAATAAACAGATATTGATAAAAGTAAAGTCTCTAAGAAGAAAACATAAAAGACGTAAAAAGCACCCCACGTTTTTTATGGTAACATTTTTTGTAGATAAGTCTAGTTTTGTTCTAGATGTGTTGGAGATGATTTTTTTATTGACCACTTTAATTTTTTCCCAAGCGTGTTGGAAATTAAAATTATTTTTCATTTTTTAGTTCGGTTTTCTAATAAAGCGTGTTGTTTTAGATTTTAAACTATTATTTATAATATTAATCTTAAAAACACTAAACGCTCATTTTTACCAGCAGCAGTAATCTGATGTGAGATGATTGGTACCGGCCTTACTAGAGGCCTTGACCCAATACTTGAGGTGCTTGTAGTGAAGGTCTGATGAAAGTTGAGTGCTAGCTGTTGAAAGTTCTCCTCTCACAGCTTTTTCTAGTAGATGTCTTCATTGATGTGCTGCATAAGCTTTCCGGTCTTAAAGTTTTTCTTGAAGTTTTCGAATTTGTCAATCTATTTTCTTGAAGAAACATGGGAATTTACAAAGGATAATGTGGATTGAAGTATTTGAGGGTTCTGAAGGATGGTAGTAAGGGGAATAAGAAGGGATTGGAGTATATTCTCCGGTTTTTGGTCTGTGGTAGGCAGAGGAGGGAAGTTTTCTTCAACGTTTCTTGGTGTTCTAGGTGTTGTTTCTGGTTTCTTCAGTGTTGATGGTTTATTTGTTTCTTGTCTTGTTTGCTGCCTCATTTTCAGGTATTTCTGGAACATGGGGCATTTTCGATGGCTTGCTGCGTGTTCTTCATTGCAGTTTGTACACTTGGCTGTTGTCTGAGTACACTCAGATAACTTATGATTGCCGGAACATCTAACACATTTTGTAGCTCTAAAGCAGAATTCTGCAATGTGGCCGAAACCCTGACACTTGAAGCATTGGGTGCCTCCTGGTGGTTTTCTGTATGGTTCCAGTCTTATTCGGATGCTGAATAACTCCTTGAGATCCTTTTAGATTTTTTCCTTGAGGTCTTCGGTTTTGTTGAAGGTGAGGATGTAAACTGGAAGTTCAATCTGCTTCCTTTCACAGTTGATATTGACTTCCTTTTCAATGCTTCTGACTTCTTTTATAGGCAGCTTCCTATTTTGGATTTCATCACAAATTTCAGAAATTGTGATGGACTTTGGAAGCCCTTTCATCACTATTTTGAAGATAGGAGGTCTGCCGTAGCCATGAGTGTAGAATTGTGTCTCCGTTTTCTTTAATTCCTTGTAGGCTCGCCTGTAGGCCGACTTTGTCGAAGTTCTGATGGTAAGTATCCCTTGGTTATACTTCATGGATACGTCTTCTTTATTTCCAGCCGTGATGCTTTCCAGCTTTAGTGGAGTTATGTCTTTCGTGTAGACCACTATGGGAGGTGGAGCTTCTTCCTTGTTGTCATTTAGATGTTCAAAAAGATTTCTTGTTTCTATTGGTGTTATATATTTACTGTAGTTTTGTTTTTTTCCTGGCAGTGCGACGTGCCGGCGGGTGAACGAATCCATCCCTGTCTTGCATTTCTGCGTTGTATTCTTCTTTCGACGAGGTTCTAGTAGTTGCCAATCAGAATAGAATAGAATGATTGCTCTTCACAGTTTTCATTGCCTTATATAGGCCTACTTGTCATTCATTCGTTTTGATATGATTGTTGTTTTGATTATATATGGAGTTTTCATCGTGTAGAAGTGAATATAGGCCCATTTTACTTGTAGCCTACACCTTAGGGAAAAATATTTCGTAATTTATAAAAATAAATATAAAAAGTAAAGATGAGCTTGATCCTGATGTACTCAACAATTGTCTCATAATTCACTACTTCAAATAGTTTCTATATTCGATGGATTTTAATATTTTTAATTCTAGGATACACCAAAAGTTTCTACATAGAGATAAATTTCCGGAATCAGTATATATAAACACTATCGCGTAGAGTAAATTGTTAATTAGTAAGAATAAAATAAGCATTGATTATTTTAAGTATATTCATTATTGTTTACGTCAATTTAATTATTAATAAATAATTTATTTATACCAATTTAGTAGTAGTAGTAGTAGTAGTAGTAGTATTATGCACTTATGTCTCTCAGTTAAACATCGACGCTCTCCCCCTACAGGGGAGAAATTCAAATATACTAACTTAGTTACACTCGTTTTCTTATGGATGTCATTGAGTAGCCTAAGGTCAGCGTTCCGTCTCATAGTGACATCTAGGAAACCAATGTATGAACATGATGTGAACGTTCGGTAAATTATGCACAGAGGCCTTTTGTTCATGCTTGCGGTTCTTTTATTTGACTGAAATCTTGTGACTCGGGACCCGCGGCTTAAAGTCCCTCCAGAGGACTTTCTCTCTTGGAGTTTTCCATCGTCCACGGTCGGGTTTGAATCCGATAATCTCGTGACCAGAGGAAAAGAACATTACCACTAAGACCGCCAATCTACGCCTATTTAATTGCTAATAAATAATTTGTTTACACTTAACTAATAAATATATGCCATGAATAGAATACGGTCAATATACTGACCCAATGAGACATCTATTAACCAACTAATGTATTTCTTGGATGGTGATGTTGATCAATTTTTCTAAGAGATATTTTTATTCAGGCTTAAATATCTTTCACAAGCCTAAAAATCTTCAGGCTCGGGACCCGCGGCTTAACGTCCCTCCCGCAGGACTTGCTCCTTGAATTTTTTCCATTATAAAAAAAAATGAATTGATACCGCCTTGATTTGACCCGCGATCCTCGGGACCAGAGGCAAGGAAGGTAAACACTAGTCCACCGCGGCGAACAATAAAAATACGCAGTTATACAGTGAGTTTCACTCGACTTGTGGTGGTCCGTCGCTGTGGCGTAGTCCACTCCGGCGACCCGGGTTCGATTCTCGGAGGGGTAGGGGATTTTAAATCTCCACCTTGGATCTGGGTGTGTGTCCTGTCTTGTGTTTGTATGGTATGTGTGAATGAGATAAAAAGGTTGACAAAGTTAAACAAAAAGGAAGAACAGTGTAAACAAAAGAAAACGACAAAGAAAGAAATTAAAAAAAAAAGTGGCCACTAGCGTGGACACTGCGGGAGCAGAACGAGTTGATCACTCAATGCTCGTAGTACTTATCCCGCTATCGAGTGAAATTCACTGTAGTTATAATATTATTTTGTCCTATTGCCGGGATTTATTATTATTATTGCTATTATTATTATTATTATTATTATTATTATTATTATTATTATTATTATTATTATTATTATTATTATTAAGTAATATTAATTATCAGTTGTGAGTGTAGAATAATTATACAGTATACCAGAATGTTCACAGCATTGATTTTGCATCTCATTAGAGCGTAAATAGAAACTATGTAAATATGGAAACGAAATTAATTAATATATCATGTCATTAGAATAATTTATTATATGATGATTAAATCGCATGTTCGTTACTACGTTCTCCAATTAATTCACATAACTGTTGATAGGTTGTGAAAGAAACTATATGAGTTTGCTTTATAATTATCTATATATTATATATTTTGAAATCAGTGTAACACATGTGAATTCTGCAGCATTAACTGATTATTTATGCACATAAAGCCGTATGTATGTTTAATCTGCTGAGCATTTGGTAGGCCCATATTAAGTATTGAAATTTATGTTGATATTTTGTAATCGTCCTATATTAACTTCTTTTGTGGAAATTATTGTCAATAAAATTACCAATCGCGGTATATATAATTGCCCTTTTCCGCTCATAGTTTTACAGAGTGTTTCAATGACAGCATGCAAAAATTAAACAGGAGGTAACGGATGCTTACTGAACATTTGAATGGGGAACTTGAGATCCTGGAAGCCAGCTTGAAGATATATTGGGAACATATTTAGTTTGAAACGTTTTCAATTTTCTACCGTATATTGCTCCAAATGTATTGGTATAATATATTGTTTGTATATAATTAAATAAAAATAACATATCTGAAATAATTGTTTAGTGAATTAACAATTATTTTCGTAGATTAAGTAAATATCCTAGATAAAATATATAATTATGTAAACGTTAGTTGAATTCTTATTGTTTATTTTCGTACTTTTTAAGCAGTAAGTAATTTTAATCAACCTTTTAGATACTATAAAATCGATAAGATAAGACATTCCTGTATGATTTCATAAAATGTTATACAATTTTCGTTCTTAGACCTATTTATTTCATATTCTGAGGCATTTGAGACTATTTGTTACATCAGGATTCTGAGTTCTTGCAGATGGGAATTTTGTTACGAATATTCCTCTATATTAATAATCCTTTGTTATATATGTCTAAGTGGGACAGCATATAATACAGTCCTCTAATTTTCACCATTCAGCTTGTTCGGAGTTGAAACTAGTTATTTATATGACATATTAATAAAACCATTAACAGAGTAACATGTTGTACTATTCCCCTTAATATACTATCGGTTTCAAAATAACACATATTCTGCTTTAGTTTTTCTTCTCCTTGAGTTTAACCTCTCACAGTATATGTACGTTTACGTGTCACACATCCTCCGGACCTTACAGTGGCATGATCTGTCGGGAGAGGGATTTTAACTATTGGATCACATACATACTTTTTTTTATCTCCTTCAAGACAACACAACTTTTAGACTAAATATACATTTACACACCACATGTTCAGATGATGTTCGGGTACCGTAGAGCCTTAAAGTTTCCTGACATTTGTCTTACAGGTGAGGAAAACCCCTGAAGGAAACCTCACCAAGGAAACTTGTTCCACCCGGGGATAGATCCCAGACCAAATGCGTGAAAAGACAGCACGCTACCTCGAGATCACAGCGGGTAGACCCAAAAGAACACAAAGCCTACAACATAATTTATTTTTCGTTTTACATGCAGATAACCATTTTGAACATTTGTAATTTTCAATCTTGAAATGACGTGCATAAAGTATCATTTTGAACTCATAAAATCATCCGGAGTATGCACTATCGAACCCAACAGGTTCATGGCTGCGCGGACATAAGCTCTATTCACGCCAATATCCTGAGCAAATATTTTACAATTATTCCCTGTATAATATACTTCCCTCAAATCATGGTTAATATTATTCTCCCACCTCTTTCTTGGTCTACCAACTGGGCGTTTCCATACACCTCTTCCATTTCCCATTCGTGCGACATATCCTGCCCATCGTAGACTACGAGGCTTAACTGTTCTTACATATCTACAAGCATGTAGCTCACTGTTAAGTAATCTTCTCCATTCACCTGTCTGTTCATCTCTTTGGTATAAAAATATTCCTAAGAACTTTGTTCTCAAATACGCGTAATATCCTTTCCCCCCTTAAAGCAAGAGTCCATGTTTCGCATTAATACAATATAACTGGGAAAATAACAGTTTTATATATGTTCATATTTACGTTTTCTTGACAGCAGTTGGGACGACTAGAGTCCATGTATTGCATAATTGCATGTTTTCCAGAATTAAGCCTATGTTTAATTTCTTTGTGCATATCATTCATATTTGTAATTATTGTTCTTAAGTATTTGAATTCAGCCAATTCCTCAAAATTTCCCTCGTCTATCTTTAGCTGCCCATTTCCATTATATAATGCCTTTCTATTTGATATTTAGTTTTATTGATATTTACTTCCAGTCCAAATTTATTATTGTTACTCAATAGAGTGTGCGTGCAGGCCTTTAGTATATCCTCGCTATCGGTCATCATCAGAATAAGCTAAGAGCCTATTAATACCATTGAGTTCTTGGCTTTCTTCATTCTCCAAAGAGTTGATGTCATGCTCTGTCTAATACTAAACTGAATAGTAGAGGTGATAGCCCATCTCCTTGCTTTAACCCATTGTAAATAACAAAGTATCCGAAAATTGTTTGCCTACACGCATATTACTCTTTCTGCCATTAAACACATTGGAATAAGACTTTAACTAAAGTTTTAGGAATTCCGAACTCCAGCAGCATCATCTTAATTTAATCGTATGCCCAACAAGTACAAGGAGCACCAATGGGATCGCCTATTTCGCCTGTTATCTCTAATTTATTTATGACTTATTTAGAAACAAAGGCTATTGAATCTTTAACACTTAAGCCGAAACGATGGTTGAGATATGTTGATGATACTTTTGTAATCTGGCCTCACGGTATATCTGCTCTCAACGAATTCCTGACACACTTAATTAGCCAACATGATCAGATTAAATTCACTATGGAAGTCGAACAAGAAGAGCGACTATATTTTCTAGATGTATTTGTTATAAGAAGACCTGAAGGAAAACTTGTACACACAGTATACCGGAAATCTACTCATACTGATAGATATCTAAACGCCTCATCACACCATCACCCGACACAAATAACTTCAGTAATCTACACTCTCGTCATCCGATCACTACGACTTACAGACCAAGATCATCTTCATGAAGAGGAAAAACAACTGAAACGGGCACTTTTAGTAAATGGCTATCCCGAACATGCGGTGAAAAGAGTGTTTAACGAGCAAGAAACGCACCAAGCACATCGGAGAAGAAAGAACCGACCTTAAGCACTGCCTTCTTACTGCATGTGCAAGCCACAACGGATAAAATAAACCGAGTACTACAAAACTATCAGATTAAAACTATATTTCACTCGGAAAACACTATCTCCAACTTACTCAGGTGTGCTAAAGATAAAATACCTCTAGAATCACAAGGCATCTACGAGATTCCTTGCACCTCATGCGAACAAACGTATGTAGGACGTAACAACAGACGAATTTCCTGCCGAATAGAAGAACATAAGGCTGCAGTAAATCGTCAAGAACCTACAACAACTCTGGTACAACATATGAAACAGAGGGGTCACAAGATCGACCTCACAGGATCTAGAACATGGGCTAAAATAGATAATGAAAAATCAAGAATCTACAGAGAAGCAATAGAGATTGAGAAAAGGCCACATTCCATGAACACCCGAGATGATGCCCAAAGATTACCATCTACATGGAAAACTGCTCTCGCTGTCCACCATGTCATCGCCAGAACAGCGAAGAAGACATGAAGAAAACCACGGTTGGACAACATGGAGTGTGGTCGACGCTTCGATGGGTGTACGGCTTCCGAAACGGACCACGCTGAAAACTGAATGTGTTTAACTACATAACAACTAAACCTTGGATGGGTCTACGGCATTATATCATCATTACTATGGACATTGATCACCATTACTATTCTCCTTGAATTGTGTACTGAGTCTCTGCAATAAATAAACGGACCTCTTAGAAAACGATCTCAACATCAGTGAAAGTGTACATTTCAGTGAATTTTTCCATCCTAGTGTGTTGCGTTTATTCCAATTTATTGGTTAAAATGTAAGTTTTTCAATGTTTTTTGTGTTTAAATTACAAGTAGGTTAAGTGGCTTTTTAGTGTGTTTTTTGTGTGTAAAGTGTATGTAATGTTAATTATTATCTAAAACAAGGTAGGTACATCAAGCTTTCACATAGTGCAGTGTAAAATCGGCAAAGAACTAAGTCTTGGCTTGCCAAGCACGATGGCCGATTGCAACACGGCCGATATGGAAACGGACCAACGAAACACACTTCTTTCTGCGTATTGGGAAGAGTCTGTTATACGATTCGATGCTTATATTGAGCAGAAGCAACATGAATTGGCTGATAATGACATCAAACCTGCAAACAAAATTAGAGGTGTTCTACTGCTCAATATAAACTATCTAACAACTTTCAAAGATTTCGGGAAAACCCAAATTTCAAATGATTTAACAATTGGATCTCTAAAAAAACTTGATACAATGAAGAAAACAGAAGTAAAAGACGCTTCCCAGTATATCCAGTTTCTGCACCAAGCAGTAAAAGATACTGTTATAGAAAAGCAAACAGCCAGTTTCATCACAGCAAAAGAGGACTTCCTGCAATAGTAAATAATTCCCAGCAAAGGAATCAAACGAAAAAAGAAAATCCCCAAAGCACTTCAAAAGTAAGGAATAAAAATAAAAAAGACACAGGTAATAAGAGGAAAAATGATGAAACTGGGAAAAATCCCAAAATTAAAAACCAAAGTTCTACGCCTCCTATCATAGAAACGGCCAACGGATTCTCTCTTTTGGCAGATAATAACATCGTCGATGAAGTAGAAGGAAGTGCGATTGGTCCCATTAGTGAACCAGAGCGTATGGAGATTACTCAAACTGTATCACAACCCAGCACAAGTTCTAACCCAATAGCAAATTCTAACCAGCCTTAAACTGTTCCAAAAAAGACCTCCGTCCCCTACCATAACAGTGTTGGGCCACAGTGACCTTTTTTTAAGATGAATAAGAAACTTAGAGAAATACTTTAAAAAGTTCCTAAAGTAGTAAATACCAACGAAGGGCTGAGGTATTAACCCCAAACAATAGAATATTTTCAAACCATTAAAGTCTTCTTCGATTCAATGAAAAAACAGTATTACACATTTAAAATGGAAGAAGACTTACCCCTTAATGTCATGCTCAAACGTCTTCGAAATAACGTGTATATCGAAGAAATAAAAACAGAACATATTGATCTAGAATACCCAGTTCGCTCAGTAAAGCAAATTACAAAAAAAAAAGAAGAAGACAAAATTATTAATCTACCGCTCTATCTCATAAAACTACAACACACAGAAAAAGCAAAAACAATCTATGATCTGAAAAAGCTCTTCTTTGTAGTAGTCTTCATAGGGGCATACCGACCACGCACTGGCCTGAAGCAATGCTTTCGTTGTCAGCGCTTCAATCATACTTTCGCAGGCTTCAACCTTTCACCACGTTGCGTTATCTGTGCTCAATTACATAGTCATCTGAAGTGTACAGTGAGAGTGGAAGCTCAAACTGACACTTCACTACTGAAGTGCGCAAATTGTGGAGAAAGGGGGCACACCCTGCGTCGTGCAGAAAGTGTCCTAAATGCATCAAAGCAAACGAGGTCTTTCTCAAATCACGCGAAACTAAATTGCCAAAAGCTACGCCTGCACCGCGAACTTTCACGTCAAAATTAACGTCTCCCGGCATTTCATACAGTAAAGCCACAGTACCGAACAATAACAGAAATCAACCGGCACAAGAACGCATTGCTTCCATCCAGTGCACCCCGTAACCTAAGTTCTCTATCACCATCCTCAATCAATGATCTGGTTCACGGCGTACAGCCAATATGGCTAAACTAAACATCCCAATGGATAAATTCATTTTCATGTCTCATTTGATGAATATGTTCTTCCAAAATGTGTAACAAGTTTACACAAGGTAACTTTCCCAATGTCATGGCTTTTAATGCCAATGGAGTTGGTAAACAGGTCCAAGAACTGGAGACTGTATTACACCAAAACAACATAGACATCTTATTGCTCAACGAAACGCACTTAAAGCCTAACCATCGCTTGCGTTTCGCAGACTATCACACATACCGAACAGACAGACTAACTGGCCCAATGGGTGGCACAGTTATCTGTATCAAGAAAACCATTGGACATTGCTTCATTACAGATCCAGGGGCTTCAATGCCACTGGCATACTCATACCTATCTCACCAAATCAAGATCTCTTCATAGCATCCATCTACAAATCCCCGCTACGTCAACTTACTCGGCAGGACCTAAATATCCTAACTTCGTTTTATCCCAGATTCCTTCTGGCGGGAGACTTTAATGCCAAACATATATTCGGGAATTGCCGAGTACCAAATGCCTCTGGCCTGGTCCTACAGGCGTACTGTCAACACAATATTGAAATTTCAGCACCTAATGAACACACTCACTTTCAGGAAACACCCCAAGGCTTGCTCTCAGACATCCTTGACATAGCAATATCTAAAAACACAGCCATCTCCACAAATATCGATACACTGCAACATGATCTGGAATCAGACCATGTACCGATACTATTTACACTTACAACAAATCTTACACTCACTTCACCTTTCAGGACGTACACGTCAGAAACAGATTCGACAGAATAATCGAACCTCCTCTCTCAATGGATAGACCCTAAACTGCGGGTCGAATCCGTTGAAGAGTTGGAACGTTCGATACAAAACTTTCAAGCCACCGTAAACACTGCATTACAGTATACAACATCAAGCACGCAAACAAATCAACACACACCTCATGCAGACCCAATTCTACTACACTATCTTGAGCGCAAGCGCCATTTGAAAAAAAAAACTTTACAGACGCTATGGTGCACCCGAACACAAAGAGCAATACAATCGGTACGCAAATGCTGTACGGAATACACTTCGAGAAAAACGTAACACCGATTGGCAACTATGATTAAATATTTATAATGTTATTAAAACTCCCCCATGGGAGATTTTCAAAAGAATCAAAATTAATAGAGCACCCGCCGCGCCAACTGCGCTATATAATTATGGCGTTGGGCTTATCAACCTTATGATAAACCCCAATTTGTTGCATCCAATTTCGAAGACCGATTTCGTCCATATGAACTCTCCACACCAGTTCATGAAGCTAATGTCAACGACATGGTAACCACTTTCCTTGCTACTCCTACAGTTCCCATCTACCCGGATATTCACCTTAAAGACCTAAGATACCGCATCCAATCCCTAAGAACCACCTGCGCACCAGGCGCAGATAATATCCCAAATTTAGCTATCAAAAACCTGCCCCGTAAAGCCCTGATCCTACTACTTACAATATTTAAGTTTTGTTTCAAACTTAACTGCATCCCTACCGCATGGAAAGGAGCAAAAGTCATAGTGCTCCCAAAAGCTAGCAAAGACCCATCAAATCCTGACAATCCACGACCAATAAGTATCTTAACAAGTCTTACAAAGACTAATTTTCGCTCAATTAAAATCTGAAGTTCATAATAAGAAATTGTTACCAAATAACAAATTTGGATTTCGGAACGCACACAGTACTACACTACAACTGACGAGACTTATTGATCAGATCGTCACTGGGTTTAATGCCAGGAGGAGAACACTAGCGATATTTCTAGACATTGAGAAGGCCTTCGACACAACCTGGATCAATGGATTAATATACAAGCTAATAAAATTCAACTTGGCACCAAATCTAATCAAAATTATATCTACCTTCCTCTTAAACAGGAAGTTTTTTGTATCGATAAATGGACATAGATCTGAATGCAAGTCTATATTAGCGGGTGTACCACAGTGAGCTGTTCTATCCCTACTGCTCTACAATATTTATGTCTCCGACCTCCCAAACCCTCCTCCAGTAAAGGCTGCACCATTTTCTGATGATACATGCTTTCACTTCCAAACCAAACTTAGCTCCTTGCACTACAGAATCCTAACGTTTCAGAGATCGTTATCAGTCATTTATGACTGGTACTGTCTCTGGAATATCAAACTAAACACAGCCAAATCTAAATTAATCGTATTTTCCAAATGTTCCCAACCTCCACCAATACAGCTCACAATAGATGCACAAATTCTACGCAATGAGACTGCAGTTAAGTATCTCGGACTACATCTCGACCCAAAATTAAATTTCAAATATCACATAAATTATGTTAAACAAAGATAAAATGCAGCTATAGCTATATTATATCCATTCTTCCGAATGCAACACTCGCTAGACGGATTAAGAATACATTGTAAGCAGCAGTAATCCGCAGCATGTTACTGTACGGCTGTGAAGAAATGAGTATTCTTGCCGAAAAACATAAACAGATAACTAACTAACTAACTAACTCACTGGCACTATCGAACCCGAAGGTTCATGGCCGCGCGGACATAAGCTCTCCATACATCCCTATCCTGAGCTAATGCTTTCCAATCATTCCCTGTATAATCTACTTCCCTCAAATCATAGTTAATGTTGTTCTCCCACCTCATTTTTGGTCTACCAACTGGGCGTTTTCCCTCTGGCTTTCCTACAAGAAGTTTCCATGCACGTCTTTCATTCCCCATACGCGCAACATGTCCTGCCCATCGCAGTCTACGAGACTTAACTGTTCTTATTATATCTGGCTTCCTATAAAGACCATGTAGTTCATTGTTATGTAGTCTTCTCCATTAACCTGTCTGTTAATCTCTCTTTGATCCAAAAATTTTCCTAAGAACTTTATTCTCAAATACTCGTAATCTCCTTTCCTCCCTTAAAGTAAGAGACCATGTTTCGCACCCATATAATATAACTGGTAGAATAATAGTTTTATATACCCAGATAATCCAAATAATTCAGAACAGATGTCTAAAATTATATTTTCGGCACCCATGTATACAAGAATAACAGAGCTACACGAAGCAGCAAGATTGCCCTATCTTGATGCTATTGTGAAAGATCAAGATACTAAAATGTATCAAAGCATTTTGGAACATGATAATCCAATAGTACGCACAATAGGATAACTACCGCAATAGCGTACAGTGCATAAGAACATATTCACTGGAGATCAACCTCCAAAAGTGTTTATCTAGTTTAACATGACGCTAAATACCAACACAGCGCATGGCAAAATATCTTCGTTTCCATATCTCGTAATAAATTCCTAAAAAACACCGTTTAGATAGAGGTTACAATAAAAAAGCCACTTAGAATTAGCCATTAGTAATTATTCTGCCGAGGGAACAATCAGTTCCCGGAAACAGCACACTGGACGACAAAACAACGGACGGAGAGATGGGTCCTACGGCTTCGGAAACGAACCACACTGAAAACTGAAGGTGTTTAACTACATAAGAACTAAACCTTGGATGGCTGTACGTGTTCGGAAACAGACCACAGCGAAAACTCTATGTGTTTCATTATATAAGACCTAAACCTGTGACTCGAACTTATCATTCCTGTTAACGGCATGTGGGATCATGCCGAAACGTCGGAATTAGTGGCCAGAGGCCGAACTTGAATCCATGACGCGAAAAACTCAACAAAACTTTCTATTGACACTTATATCCGCGAAAATCTGCAATATAACATTATATATATGTAGTTGATACACATTGCCATTATATTTCCATTTCTTCTGTAATATTAGTCTTTTACTAAAAATCTGCTCTGTTGTAGACATTTTTATTCTAAATACACATTGATGAGCTCCTATTATGTCATCAAAATAGGGACTAACTCTGCTTACTAATATATTTGTTAGAATTTTATACGACGTTGCAAGTAATAAGATTTTCCTGTTGTATTTTCAATCAGTTTAATTTCCTTTCTTATAGTTGCATTCATTTGGAAGAGCTACTATTTCCCAAACCACACTAAGCAACCGACGAATCTTGTCCATCAATGTCTACCTTTTACTATAAAAAACTTGATTTTCCTGAAAACTTAAATCTCCAATCGAATTACTTAACGAAAAAAGTTTTTCGATCAAGTCATTCAAGATTTTTTATCAAAGTTCTGGAGAATAGCAGGACTCGCGGTCAAGGCTTATGAAATTCCCGTTAGATGGCAGCACATTATTTTGACACAAGGAAACAGGTATGATCGACCTTCGGAATAAATTTCCAAACATAAATTCCAAATCTATAATTGGCTAAAGTTTCTGCAAGAAAATGCAGAAATTTCAACATATTTGTGGAACAATCAGACGAATCCTGAGGAACAAAGTAAGAATGGAAACACAGCTAAGATTTTACTCAACAATGGCACTACCAGTGGTGATGTATGGAAGTGAGGTCTAAGTTCTTAATAATGGAAAAATCACGCACAAAAGTGTATTAGTTTATGTCTGCTGTATACCAGCAACGACTGTGTTCTCTTTAAACAGACACTGAAATGACATATTTCACACGGTTTATCACGGAGCTTGCACACGCAGTCACTTGACGGATCATGATAGTTTGACTGTTTGCAGAGTTTGTGGTGATATCCATGCCCTGCCAGTCTTATTATTCCACTGCGTATCTTGTTCTTTGGTCCAGTCCAGTCTCGATTGATCATTGTATCTGGTGCGTAAAATTCGTCTGGTATTTTATTTTGTCTTGTTTTGTCTTATTTTCTTCAATGCAGTTTCCTGTTTAGTATCTGGTAACAGGAATTTTGTGCGTAGATCTTCCACGAGGAAAGTTTCCCGTGCTAATTCATATGCAAGTCTAGACGGAACAAATTTCAAGATCCCCATTGCTGCTTTTAGGAATCTTGCTGTCACTTTTTCTAAGGTGTTTAAGTCTCCGTAACTGAGGTCAGTCCAAATAATTTATATTCCATATGTTAAGACGGGAAGTATTTTAGCCTCAAAAAGTTTCATGGCTGTTGCAAGTGACAGTTGTGTGATGTTTTCTATGTCGTATATGGCAAATATAGCAGCTGCCGCTTTCTCTTTCGTATGCATTCTGAAGGATTTGGCTGATGTTTGGAGTGTTACTCCTAGATATTTAAAGGCGTTTGTGATTTGCAACGGGTTGCCCTGCAGTTGTATGTGGTCGCCTGCTTAATCAAAGGGGTCTAGGTAAGGTTAAGGCAGCGGAAATAAGATTCCAATGGGTTGTGAAAGGTTGTACAAGAAAAGAACATATTAGAAATGAGAATATCAGAGAACAACTTAAAGTACAACCACTTCTTCCACAAATAGAAGAACACGGAAAAATTGGATAGAAGATCTGTAAAGAATGACAGAAATAGGATACCAAAAATGGCACTGATGTATAATCCTGGGGGACGAAGATCTATAGGTATACCAAGAAAGCGCTGGGCTGAACAGATGTGAGATCAGAACATGCAAAGACCTAGTCCATGAAGTTTATCATGATCATCATTCTATTAAATTGCAGATATTTTAAATTTTAAAAATTCTAGCTTTCATGAAACCGGAACAAGCCAACAGGCTTAATCCCTGGATGATGATGATGATATTTTAAATATCACAAATAAAGTTCGTTAAATTATTGAATTGCGGATTCGTTTTGATTAACATTTCTAGTATTTTAAACATTTTGTAACCCTTCTTAAAACATTGTTTACAGTAATCAAGTATTTTACCGGTCGAGACAGTTTACTGGGTTAGGTCTTTATCGGGGTTTTTCCTCACCTCTAAGAAAATGGCAGGACACTTTCAGGCCCAAGCGGTCCACGAACATCATATGGTCATCGCAATCATTATCATTCATATTCATCTTATTTTAATCTTAGGATCAAGGACACTCCTGGCACACTACTATCATCACCATCACCCATCATATCATGCGCGGAGAGAACACCACAACTGTCCAAAAGGACAACCTGGCGCATTAAAAATATGTATATTTCATCGCATGGGCTAATACAACATTCTATGCCACCGTTCCACTACGTCTTTGCAAATATTCTTGTTTCTTTCAACGTAGCCAACATGAGGAAAAAAATGTCACTACTCTAGTCTATATCCTGTAGGGAAAGTTTTTCTTACAAACTAATATATTGTTAATGTGACTGATGACTTTGGTCATATCAGTTTATGTAATTACTTAGCTTCCGCCATGTTAATTTATGAAATTATAAATTTTGAATTCATGTTTGGGAATTTATTGCGAAGGTTGGTCATTCTAGTTCTTTACGTCACGAATAATGTACTGTCATCTATCGGCAACTTTGTAAGAAAAAATTGATTTACTCAATGGAAATTTGTTCTCAGGTGAACTTGTTTCATTAACAGAGTTCCTTTTCACCTTACGTAAACAGCTTAAAACACACAATATCGATTTAACCCATGTCACACTTCACAGACCCACTTTACTGAAATAAAAAAGTACTAATAACTATCTAACAAGTATAGAGATATAGAATTACTTTACCAGAGAAAGTGTGAGTTTGTTAAAGTGTTAATGTAGGTCGAGGAACACATACCGTATATTACAGCTACTCTACGGCGAACTGATTGGTTTCTGACGGCTGGGTGAGTCCATGTCTGCAGACTCTGATTCACGTTGAGAAACTTTTAAACATTAAATATAATATATTTTATAAGCTGACGATACCTAGGGGACTGTTCTAATCCTACTAGTCCATTGACGGAACGTCACTGGTTTTTGTGTAGAGTAAATGTATTGTATGAGGATGCCCTGGTGCAGAGCTATGGGAATCGCTCTGGTTCGAGTCCCCGTGGGAGAAGACAATTTTTCATGGAATTTCGGCCAGTATAGGACCGATATCAAACCAGCATCGCGAGAAATTGGAT
Source organism: Diploptera punctata (assembly GCA_030220185.1). NCBI lineage: Eukaryota > Metazoa > Arthropoda > Insecta > Blattodea > Blaberidae > Diploptera > Diploptera punctata. Next base: position 148,495 of record JASPKZ010008040.1, on the reverse strand, counting down.
AGTTACAATAATTAGCTGCTACAGGTTAAGAAAACTAGCTGATGACATGACGTCCCATTATTGGTTGGATGATCGTCCATCTCTGCTATTGGTACATGTGGATATAAAGCCAGCAGCCAGTTTGTAGATTAAAGGCTTTCTATGCCTGTTGTGCCGTGGACTTTTTAGAGTAAATATGTTGTATGGGAGTTGATTACGGGGACTATTCAACTCATGCCCCAAATGGGAGTCAATGACCAATCACATATCAATATTTTGTTATTTACAACCAATCACAGTCATGTTTCTCCTCGAATTTATCAACTGAAGTTTATCATATTGAAGAAAGCTCCTGGTTTTTAACATTCTGAATAGGTAATAGCATTATTTTGCAGTGACTGACTCTCTAAGGAATGCGGCTACCAGATTGTATATATAGTGCACGAATGTCAGCAGATAGCGCATGCGGGAGAAATTGTAAAAACAGTTGTAGCAATTGAATATTCCACAAAAAAAAAAAGAAACCACTGTTTGCACTTTCTTAAACAAATTATTTTCCAGGAAATAACGTTGCAGAAAAATATAATTGACATATTTACATCATAGGACATCAGAAATTAATTAATACCTATACTGTTGGTTATAAATTTCTCCACTAGGTTGCATTATTATAATATTGCGATCCTTTGGCAATAATAATATGATCTGTTTGCGGTGATGAACAAAAGAAGCAGATGAAGCGTACCAATCGTTTCTCATTTGCTTTCAAACATCGCCGTTTACATTAAACATATAAATATTTTAAAATAACTATAGTTGAATAATGATTTGTGAGCAAACAGCTTAATTCTATTCGTTAAATAGTCCAAACAAATGCTACTCTAGATTTCCAAATTATCTAGATAAATTGGAAATCACTCGTAGCATTACTTATGATAAGGGAGAAGATAAAGAAACCTTTGGTCAGTACGTGGCTAACTCTTGTCGAAGAGCTCCAAGTCTTAACGTATCCATCTGGCGGACTAATCGCTATTAATGGTGCCAACATATGCACTGTTAAATGGTGTCAAATTTAGTGCAGTATCTCGGTGTAAAATTTAGCGATATCAATTATACATAACCACAACTCTTAGTCCCGAGATTAAAAATTTTGCAATTAAAAATTTCAACCCTTCCGTTATCGAATCCGGGCCCGGTTGATAGAAAGCATTTATGCTACCGCCTGAGCAAATGCGACGGTCTGATGGGAAATGATCAATGCTGCTTAAAATTACGGATATTGAATGATTAACTCTGAAGTTTTACAATGTATTATGAAGGAATTATGCTCATATATATATATATATATATATATATATATATATATATATATTATATAATTAATATGTGCACTGTGTGATATATTGTGATGGGTTCCACGATTTAAGACGTATGAAGATGGGCTATATTGTTGCTGTTTCTTTAGGAAATGACATCTTCAACGGATTTCTTGCACCCTTTACGTCACCAATGGAGTGATGTCTATTGGCGATGTCTTGTATGTAAAGGTAAAAAATCCATTGAAGTGGTTCTTTCCTGAAGAAACAGCTTCAACAAATCCTTTAACTGTGGCACTCACTATAGTTGAACTAGAAACAAGTGAAAGTCTCACAGAAGCGAAATAACGTTAAGAAGAGCGTCTGACATATTTCACTAGCATGCAGATTTTGTACAAGCTTCACTGAATCTAATTCGTTTAGTTTCAAGAGAAAACAATTCTTGCAAACAACCAAAAAAAGTTTGAATTAGGAGTTTATATTGACAGCAAACTTCACTTGTTCAGAATGTAGCTCAGACCAGGTTTTATGTTCTCTTTCAAACACAGAAATCAGCTACAGTACAGAGAGTTTCAAAATTACACAACAAAATTGATGTAGTTTTAAATAGAATATTGCACATAGGTGTGAGAGAAGCATGTGTCCGGAAATGTAATTGATTACATAACCAATACATTAGGTTAATACCTATTTTCTACTTTAATAAGTCGTAATAAATGTGTTATATGAATTGGTTACAAAGTAAATACAAATCTGGTTCTTTCGTTCTTTATTCACACTCGGGGGGGGGGAGATTGCTCTAAGCATCGCGACCTGAAATACCTATTGCGCTAACCTTGTTATATTATGGAAGAATGTAATAAAATTCTTCCCTACGGTACTATGAAAGCGATAGGTCATCTTCCCTGTCATTCTCATCAAGTTTTCTCTCATGACTTATACCGCCATTCTTTTTGGGTTGAGGCCGCGAAGTAGGACTACAACCCTCCGGTTAATCCCTCCTGCCCTATTTTATTGCTCCAGCTTGGAGTCATGAACCAGCTCCCTGGTGAGCTCCCCATAGTCACATATTTCAACAGCGGTAGGTTACCAACGTAACTATTTTTACTAACATGAGATGAGAAGAGGGGTGATATGAAGTGACATGAACAGTAGAGATGAGAGTGTTGTGGGAGAACTCCGAGAAAAAACAGAAAAATCTCGGTATTGCCCTCCACCAATAGAGGAACTTAGGGTAATTTGGACCCCTGTTTTGAATTAATTTTCTTCTTTTAATTAGGGGATTCAAATTTTGTTTAATTACAATGATTATTATTAGTGTTGTAACTATGATATATAAAATTGTTATTTTGTTCAAATATGGAAACATCTTATTAATTTATAAACTTTTTTACATTACAAGAAAGATCCACTTTAACTTCCATAATCGGTTAAAGTGGACCCCAGAGTCCACCTTAGCTTTTAGTTTATTTTAAAGTTTATTTGCTCTATTAATTTATACAGAGGCACAGATTAATCAGAAAATATTTATGACTGATCATAATTAAAAAGTGTTGATTTTTATTTAATGTTTTGAAATATTTTTGTTGATTATAACATTCACACGTCATTCAACTGCAGAAAGTGACGGTTTTTGGGTTTAGTAAAGTTACAAGGATATTAAATAAAATTAATTAAGTGAATGGTTTTTACAGATTGCATCCTCATTGATAAATATACGTATTTGTTTAAAGTAGGCCTAGAGGGTCCATATTAACCGAATTCCTTTGTTATGTTTAATTATTTTATGCAGCCACCATGCCACTTAATATCAAACCAAACCGTCAGTATATTGAAACAGCATCTACTTAATATAATATATTTAGGAGTTTTTTCAACATTTGTAATATTCAATAGCAGAAATTAACAATTGATTCTTAGCTTGAAAAACTTTTAAAGTAGACATTTTCATAAATATCACAAATAAACACTTCTTGGCACAAAGGATAACATAAATTGTCCTTGAACCCGACAAAGTTGATGAGGGTAAGAAGTTAAAATAATTTCTGTTCGGGGGCAGCACCAATTAAAGAAAATGAGGAGCATCGTTTCAAACCGTATTATGTCGAAAATTTAAAATGTTTCAGGAAATGCAAAAAACAGAGTACTCTTAAACTATGAATGTTATATAAAAACTGACAAGTCTAAAATTTGTCATTAAATATACATAACTGATGTATGTAAGGAATTAAGTCACTTCAAAATATTGCTCATGATATTAGGGTGGTTGTAATGGACATAATATAATTTGTTACAATCACTATGGGAAAATAAATATTTAAGAGTTTGTTATTGTATATTTTGGACTGTATTTAGGTAAGAGTTTAGTATAGCACAAGCATATCATTTTGTAGGGTGTTACTAACATCTTATAGAATAGAAAAAAACTTAATATAATAAGATTATTGACTGTATGTAGTGAATATTCTGGCTAATTAATCTGTGTTGTATATAGTAATAGTGCAAAGAGCATAGCAACTCAAATGCACACCCACACTCTTCTTCTAAACAGTCACACAGAGTGTTATTTTCGTCAGTGTGATCTTTACTAGGAGCAGGTTCTGATTCCAGGACACTCCGATAAAATTGTAAATTATTTTCATTTCTCCAGTCTTCCCCAAATCTCTTCCTCAGCAAGATCTCAACATCACTCTTCTTTGCTTCCGTAACCTTGCTGCTAGGTGGTATAGCCGATGGTTCACATATGGTTCGTTTCAAAATAGGATTGAATAATTTAGAAGGGTCATCAATCCTATAAGTTGGCTACATTTTAAGAGATACTGTGCTTTTCCCATCTTCTGTTGTTTTTCTGAGCATTATTCTCTTCACTTCCCTGATCCCCTCACATTTCTTATAATGTTTGTTCAAATCCTTAAAATTCTTCACTACCCAGTCTTTTCCTAGAACATGAACTGAACCAATTGTCTGGTAAATTTCCTGATTATCATCTGGTGGTAAAATTTCCGAATTCCTTCTTAATTTCTTCTCACTTATTCAAAAACTTCTGTCAGCTGGCAGAAATGAATGTCTCCTCGCAGGGGGAAAAAAGTGTGACATTCTTCAAATGATGGGAACTTCGTTGAGGAGATGGAACGCCATATCATGTAAAACATGTATGTTCCTGTTCTGACCCCGCACCCATCAGCAAAAAGCCTTAAACTCTCAGTTTCTAGGGGAAACCAATTTTTCTAAGAAATCGGATAGAGCTGATGAGATCTCAAGTGAGCCCCTGCCTGCTTCATTTTCCGGCCAAACATAGAAATGAGGGCTCTTATTGCTTATATCAGAGACACAGAAAGCATAATATCCTAATTGGCAGGAATAATGAGCTTCATTTATAGACATTTTGGGAAGAGATTGGCTGTAAATCGAAACAATAGGAAATAGAATTCACAGGGAGGCGAAAATTCAGTCATGTCTTTGTCACGGTTCCTAATTACAAAATAAAAATAAATGGCACCGACATAAATGTATTAAATAATTTATTATATTTGTACATATAGCACTGTATTAGTAAATGATGTAATAAATTAATTTACAGAATGATACCTACAGTAGGCTATTTTAAGAAAATTGTGATATTATACTTACTTTTCCTGAGATTGAAGCTGTCGCAAGTTTTGTCTTCATTTTTGCCTTCTTCGACTGCCTTTTCAATTATCTCCCACATAAATACATTCATCCATCTCACAGCAGAACATTAGTACGTTTATTCACTAACAATGCATAAACAAACTGTCGCGGCAAAACTAATATCATACTTACTCTTACTCACTGGAACTATCGAACCCGAAGGTTCATGGCCGCGCGGACATAAGCTCTCCATACATCCCTATCCTGAGCTAATGCTTTCCAATCATTCCCTGTATAATCTACTTCCCTCAAATCATAGTTAATGTTGTTCTCCCACCTCATTTTTGGTCTACCAACTAGGCGTTTTCCCTCTGGTTTTCCTACAAGAAGCTTCCATGCACGTCTTTCATTCCCCATACGCGCAACATGTCCTGCCCATCGCAGTCTACGAGACTCAACTGTTCTTATTATATCTGGCTTCCTATAAGAACCATGTAGTTCATTGTTATGTAGTCTTCTCCATTCACCTGTCTGTTCATCTCTCTTTGGTCCAAAAATTTTCCTAAGAACTTTATTCTCAAATACTCGTAATCTTCTTTCCTCCCTTAAAGTAAGAGTCCATGTTTCGCACCCATATAATATAACTGGTAGAATAATAGTTATATATATTTTCAGCTTAACGTTTTTTGAAAGGAGTTGGGACATAAAAAGTCTCTGCAATGCAAAATAGCATGCATTTCCAGAATTGAGCCTATGTTTAATTTCTTTTTGCATCTCATTCCTATTTGTGATTATTGTTCCTAGGTATTTGAATTCAGCCACTTCCTCAAAATTTCCCTCATTTGCCATTAGCTGTCCATTTCCATTATATAATGTATTTCCACGTGTGATCATATATTTAGTTTTATTGATATTTACTTCCAATCCTAATTTCTTAGTGTTACTCAATAGTGTGTGCGTGTTGTCCTTTAGTATCGCCTCGCTATCGGCCAATAGTAGTACATCATCAGCATAAACTAATAGCTTATTAATACAATTAAGTCGTATGCTTTCCTCATTCTCTAAAGATTTAATGGCATGCTCTAGTACAAAATTAAATAGTAGAGGAGATAGTGCATCTCCTTGCTTCAACCCATTCTGGATTTCAAAAGTGTCTGAAAACTGTTTGCCTACACGTACCCTACTCTTTGAGCCATTTAGACACATTCGTATAAGTCTAACTAACTTTTTAGGAATTCCGAACTCCAGCAGGATACTATATAACTTCTCCCTCTTAATTGAATCATATGCTTTTTTGAAGTCTACATATAGTTGATGTACAGTACCATTATATTCCCATTTCTTCTCTAAAATCTGTCTTAAACTGAAAATCTGATCTGTTGTAGACCTGTTTCTTCTAAATGCACGTTGATGATCTCCTAGAATGTCATCAATATAGGGAGTAAGTCTGCTTACTAATACATTTGTTAGAATTTTTTACGAAGTTGAAAGTAATGAGAGGCCCCTGTAGTTGTTGGAATCAGTTTTATCTCCTTTCTTATAAATTTGTATGATAATTGATTCCTTCCATTCATCTGGAAGAGCTTCTTTTTCCCAAATCATACTAAGCAACCAGCGTATCTTGTCCATCAATTTATCTCCCCCTGATTTTATCAGTTCTGCTGGGATCTCATCTGAACCTGATGCTTTATACATCTTCAATTTTTAATCGCCATTTCAACCTTTAATGCACTTGGCTCTGCGACTACCATTTCTGCTCTCTGTACTTATCCTCCTCAATGTCCTGTTCTGTATGTACATTTAATAGCTGATTAAAGTAACCTTTCCATCTATTTAATATACTCCTAGGAAAACTAATATCATATGATCAGTATATCCGACAGAAAAAAAAAATAAAATTCCAGGGCAGACAGCAAGGAAAATAGAGACGAGGACAAAATGCGATTTGCACCAACCGTGATTGAGGACATAATACGATTTGAAACAACCACTTGTTTTCAAGCTTCATTTGCGGAAGGAAAAAAATACGATATGACACAATTTGAGCATACAGCTCGATAGAGCGTATAAGAAATATAACGAAATGATATCAAACTCAATTTTGTCCAGGAGTGGACATAATATTGTTTGAAACGACGCTCTTCAAATGTTAACAAGTGTCCACTCAAACAGAAGGGTCCACATTACCCGAACTTCCCTATACCCATTTGGAACAGCCAGGTTTCGAACCTGGGTCCCAGTCTGTTGAGCCACGCGTCTACTGAGACGGCAGCACTAACGGCAGCTATTACTTGCAGCAGTATTTACTCAGTTTTGAGAAATCAAAGTTATATCTTCTTTTTCACTCAACTTGGACAATTAATACTTCATAAACAATCACAACAATGAAATGTACTTCATTTTTTCATTCCTTTCTTCTCTCTTAGTAAGTATGTTTACATACCCCACGCTACCGGGACATATAGCGACATGACCTGTCGAAAGAGGAATTTTTTAATTAGGCCCATGCATCGAATACATACTTCTCAGTCCACGCAAGAACATGGAGGCCTCCCCCGGATTAGTGATCAGCTCGATGCTAGGATCACCTCCGAGACAACATGAATATTCGAGAGAAGATACACCATTCATTCATACTTTTAATACTAAACAAGGCAAACACAATAGGTTGATGATGATGACCGGATGGTGTTTGGGGACTATTTTGGCCTTAAATGCTCCTTACATTTGTCTTACAGGAGAGGAAAACCGCGATAATAACTTTCACACAGGAAACTAGTCCTCGCCTGGGATCGAACACATCCCGCTGACAAGGAAAGTAATTATGTTGCACCAGTTGGATTGTAAAAAAAAATGGAGGATATGTTAATTAATTGATATTAAATATGATGGTGTTAGTCATTTTGCTGCACATTTAATAAAACTCGTGTTATTTGTCATTAAATTTCAATCGCGTCTCATTGACCGGTTCGTAACGACACGGTTGCTCATTGCATATGGAATCAAGCACAATTGGTGGTAGCTATAGCGGAGCGATGAACGTAAACATTTGTTTCTCTCCTTGTTAAATAACATTAATAACAATTACTTTACACAATTAGCAGAGCAACTGTATACTTTTTTCCGTGAAATGTAATGCTAAGCCCAATGTGCTGGAGCTCTGAAGACGAGATATATACATTAGGAAAATGTAACGATTTTGAATATTGGAGGCGTTAGTTATTACCAAAAGATTTCTAAATTCATATAATGGAAATTGGCATGATACGAGTTAATAGTAAATCCAGAAAATTGGATAAATGTCGGTAAATTTCTGGACAAAACGCGAAAATAAAAACACTCATTCGTGAATAAATACATGATATCAAAATGCAATACCATTAATTCTTAGCAATTCTAACTAACTCACTATCACTATCTAATTCATGGCCGCGCGGTCATAAACTCTCTATTCATCCCTATCCAGAGCTAATGCTTTCCAATCATTCCCTGTATAACCTACTTCCCTCAAATCATAGTTAATGTTATTCTCCCACCTCATTCTTGGTCTACTAAATGGTCATTTTCTCTCTGGCTTTCCTACAAGAAGCTTCCATACAAGACTTGCATTCCCCATACGTGCAAGATGTCCTGCCCATCGCAGTCTACCAGACTTAACTGTTCTTATTATAACTGGCTTCCTACAAAGACCATGTAGTTCATTGTTATGTGGTCTTCTAAATTGTCCTGTCTGTTCATCACTCTCTGGTCAAAATATTTCCTGAAGTACTTTATTTTCATGTTTCGCACCCTTATAATATAACTGGTAGAAAAATAGTTTTATATATTTTCAGTTTAACGTTTTTTTTAAACGAGTTGGAACATCAAGAGTCTCTGCAATGCATAATAGCACACATTTCTAGAATTGTGCCAATGTTTAATTTATTTGTGCATCTCATTCCTATTTTTGATTATTGTCCCTAGGTATTTGAATTCAGGCACTTCCTCAAAATTTCCCTCATTTGCCATTAGCTGTCCATTTCCATTATATAATGTATTTCCACGTGTGATCATATATTTAGTTTTATTGATATTTACTTCCAATCCTAATTTCTTAGTGTTACTCAATAGTGTGTGCGTGTTGTCCTTTAGTATCGCCTCGCTATCGGCCAATAGTAGTACATCATCAGCATAAACTAATAGCTTATTAATACAATTAAGTCGTATGCTTTCCTCATTCTCTAAAGATTTAATGGCATGCTCTAGTACAAAATTAAATAGTAGAGGAGATAGTGCATCTCCTTGCTTCCACCCATTCTGGATTTCAAAAGTGTCCGAAAACTGTTTGCCATTTAGACACATTCGTATAAGTCAAACTAACTTTTTAGGAATTCCTAACTCCGGCAGGATACTATATAACTTCTCCCTCTTAATTGAATCATATGCTTTTTTGAAGTCTTACATATAGTTGAAGTACAGTCCCATTATATTCCTATTTCCTTTCTAAAATCTGTCTTATACTAAAAATCTGATCTGTTGTAGACCTGTTTCTTCCAAATCCATTTTGATGATCTCCTAGAATGTCATCAATACAGGGAGTAAGTGTGCTTACTAATATATTTGTTAGAATTTTGTACGAAGTTGAAAGTAATGAGATGCCCATGTAGTTGTTGCAATCAGTTTTATCTCCTTTCTTATGAATTGGTACGATAATTGATTCTTTACATTCATATGGAAGAGATTCTTTTTCCCAAATCATACTAAGCAACCAGCGTATCTTTTCCATCACTTTTTCTTCCCCTGATTCTAGCAGTTCTGCTGGGATCTCATCCGAACCTGATGCTTTATACATCTTCAATTTTTCAATTGTCATTTCAACCTCTAATACAGTTCTGCGACTAGCATTTCTGCTGTGTGCAAATTTTCCTCCTCAATGTCCTGTTTTGTATGTACATTTAATAGCTGAGTGAAGTAACTTTTCCATCTATTTAATATACTCCTGGAATCTGCAATCATAACCCCATTTTCATTCCGAATTATGTTTGTTCTAGCCTAAAACCCTTTCTTCCCTATACTAATTCCCTTATATAATTCTCTAACGTTCCTATTTTTTGCGTTCATTTCAAGATCAATAATCTTCTCTCTCAAATATTCCCTCTTTTTACTCTTTAGTAACTTGGTGATTTCCCATCTAATACTACCCAATTGCTCTAAATTTACCTCATTTGGCTTGTGTAATCATTTCATTTCTGCTAGCGTTCTTTTCTTTACAATGTCGGCACATTCCTCATCAAACCATTTCTTGTTTTGCCTCTTTTTTAAACGACCAATGCTTTCTGATGCTGACAATTTAATAGTATCTCTTATAGTCTCCCATTCTTTATTTATATGAGTTTCTTCTTCGTTTGTCACATTGTCATCTGATGATTCCAGTACTTCAAATCTATTAGCAATTTTCATTTTGCATTCTTGCCGCATTTCATAATTTTTCAAGTTTTTTAATTAAAATGTTACACAATCATTTTTAGCGTTTGTTCGTCTCATAAGCGATAGCCGTTGTTTGATAATCACTCTGCCCAGATGATGATCCGAATTGCAGTCTATCCCTCTAACTGATCTAACATCGATGATGCTATTGTGCCAGCGTTTGTCCACTAATACATGATCTATCTGGTTCCGAGTTTCTCCATCTGGAGATGTCCAGGTGTATTTATGAATATCCTTATGCTGAAATGTTGTGCTCTTAACAATGAGATTCTTTGATGTGGCGAAGGTCTAATTCCATTGTCGTTACTATCTTCATGAAGACTGGATTTGCCTATTGTTGGTTGGAATATATCTCCCCGCCCCACTTTTGCATTAAAATCTCCTAAGATAATTTTCATATGCATCGTGAAAGGCTATCAATAAGCATTCTAATTCTTCCTAGAACTCATCCTTGATCTTGTCATCTTTATCTTCTGTGGGGGCATGTACATTTACAATTATAAAATTATGTCGTTTACCATTTAGAATTATGTATGATATCCTATCACTAACAAACTTAATATCTTTGATAGCGGAGAGGATCCTCCTTGTGACTAAAAAAGCCGTTCCAATGTAGGTCTTTCTGCACCCCCATAGTATAATGCAAAGCTTCCTGATTCCTGACCACCTTATCCTGGACTCCTAACTTCCTCTAAAGCGACTATATCCAAGGGTGTATTTTCTAATTCCCGCGTTAATATCTCTAGTGCCCCGCTATTGTATAAAGTCCTAACATTCCATGTTCCTAGGAACATGTCCCTGTGTTTCACAGGGCGCGTCCCCGGGTCGCGGATAGGGGAACGGCCGGTGGTTTACTATGCATTCCTCCCGCCTAGGTCCAGGTACCCGTGAGCCATTTGTGAGGTCGTCAGGACTCGAGCGCCCTGACGTACTACATAGCTCGTGCTGCGCCCACTACAGCAGCCAATCGCGTCCCCTAGGTGGCGTAGCGGGGAATAGGTCCGTGGATCTGCTAGTCAGTCCTCCCTTCCAAGTCCGACGGACTCGCGGACCATAAGTGGGGTTAACAGGGGGAAGATGAGCGACCTGATATCAAAGCTCACATATGATGGGCCACAGCGGGATCAGCGGCCGTCGTGGCGAAATGGTGGGAGACTGGAGATCAGAAGCTCATTTCTCTTAGTTCAATGAACCCGAGGACCTCTGTGGGGGTACCATGGGCGATGAGCACCCTGGATACCTACATTGCTCAGTGAGCTGGAAACACAGCAGCGGCATGACTAGGCCTAGTCTTGCGAACGGTCTGGTTGGGACAATACCAGGCGTAATGCTGGGAATTACCACCAGGTCAGTAAGCTCGGAAAAGGAGGAAGCGCGGTCGTTTGGGTGTGGGGTTAGCGCCGACTCCGTGACCGAGTGTCCCAAGGATAATCTGTGAGGTCGTCATGAGTTGAGTGACCTAACGTGTTAATACTCAGGCTGGGCCCACTTCAGCAACAAAACACGTCCCATGATGGTGAACTGGAGGAAAGGTCGGTGGATCTGCTAGACAGTCTTGCTTAGTCCAAGGGACTCGTGAACCATTAGTGGGGTCGGCAGGAGTTGAGAGCCTTGTCGTATTAATGCTCACCTTTTGGAACTTGCGAGTTCCGTGCTGGACCACAACTGCAACAGAACACGTCCCTGGGGGCACAACAGGGCACGGCTCGGACCAGTGTGGAGGGGAGCAACTGTGCTGGTTCCCGGCTAAGCCGGACAAACTGTGGGGTCACCAGGAGATGAGCAGCTGGGTGTACTAACGTCTCACACTGCGGGGCTTGAGGATTCAAGCCCTAGCCGGTCTCACAACGGCTGCATGACGCGTCCCTGGAGGTAGAACAGGGGAACGGTCGATGGATCTGCGACAGCAGTCTTCCCGGCTAGGATCCAGGAGCCCGTGGACCAACTGTTGTGTCGTCAGGAATGAGCGACCTGACGTACTATGTAGCTCAGCAATTTCCCTGAAGTTGCGACTCCAACACCTTCTCCCTGAGGTGTTGGTTTAAGGCCGAGAACTTGAACGTGGACGCGAATAAATAGGGAGGACAAGATACTGGGACTTGGGAGTATGGTCTTTGACCGAGGTATCCCAGTGGGTGGAGGCATGTACCCAGATGTGTTTCAGCTTTTGGCATGGGTTCCCTGAAGTAGTCCCCGCCCGGAGAATGGAATGGGGGACTATTTGACCTCCGGAAAATTTTACCCCAGTTGAACCCATGTCCGCATTTCTTTATGGTTGTACTAAAGATCGTCACTCCTTCGACCAAGGTACTTTTTTCGTCTGGCTTATAACCTTCGACCAGTCAGGCATGGGTAACCCTATCGGCAGCAATGCTACCGCCGGCATAGCTCTCAGGATCATTTAAGTACGCAAGCCACTCCACCATAACAAGGTAAAGATACCATGGAGGGTCTTAATAATTCTACATAACTTATTTAATATATAGTGTTATTGTATTGTTATGTTATTGTAATAATATTGTGTTTTCTTTATGTAATTGTAATATTATTTTTTTCTTTTTGTTTTTCTTTATACTATTACCAAATATTTCTTTATTGTAACGGACTGTCAGCTGCACGTATGGCTTACTGTCCGTGCGACACATACTTGTAATAATATTGTATATATCTTAGTTTTAGTCTATTTAAGTCCTATTCCTACTACTACTACTTTTTTTTACTTGAAATTCAGATTCGGTTATAATTTCGTGTACTGGAGTAACAAATTATCATTTACCATAATATCAATGCTAATAATGAGAGTCTTCGATGAAATGGTTGTAACAAAGTTTTTGGGAACACCATGAGCATCTGATGATGGCAATCCTGGAGCAGTTATATGAGGCACATTCACTAAAACCAATGTCAAATGAGTTTTCAATCGCATTTGTTAATCTCGTTACACTTTGGTTCACGTTATGGCCAGACTTTGTCCAAGCATAAATACACATATCTTTTTTAATTTCTACTGACAGTTGATTATATACAAGGAACTGCAGTTTTATAATAAATAATCTATCAGACATTTTCACGTCACCATCTGATTTTAGACACACATATACTTGAAGTCGTCACATATAGATCTTACATTGACGGGAAAAAACCATCAAGTGGTTGTATATATTTGATGGCTCTTGCAGGAATAATTTTCAGCCTTACATTTGTATCGGGTAAACAGTCCTGTGGTAATTGTTCGTCCTTATGCCCGGCCCGGACCACGAATCACATATTAAAGATGAATCCATTTCAATGTTTTTACTAAACACATGTTTTAATAATATTTTCAAATGTTCTTTTGTCATTTTTTTTCTGGTACTAGAGTCGACATACATATTTGGAGGTGTAATTTGTTCTATCTTCTTCTGAACTTTGTGCCCGAATTTGTTTCCAGTAGGTTCTTGCAAAACAGGGCTATATCCTCTTCCCAAGTTGCTCAAACATTGAAATAAGAACATTTATCGTGTAAGAATGTGTAGTTCCATGTAGGTTTTGAACTGTAGCAACAGTGAGATTTTTGCCTTTGACTGCCAGTGTTCTGTTTTCTGTCATTTCATAATTAAATTGACTTTGGTCACAGTTCCACACATTCCCCGTTGGTATACAGTTTTCGTGAATGGTCTGATTAACGTCTCTTACAAACTTATTTGCATTTTCAATAGTTTGAGTTTCGTTTTCAATACCCTTGACTGTGACAAATTTCTTAATTTTTCTTGAAGAAATATTGTTTCTTTTTTTAAAATTTAAATGAATGTCTTTCAAGCTGTATATTCATTCAAGCCCAATTCCTTCGCTCGAAAACTATCCCACGTTTGTAAATGTCAATAGTGCACTATCGTTCCCCGATCTTGAGAATCTCGAAACTTATTAAGGATGTAGTCTTTAATTTGGGCGATTTAGTATGGGTCCCTGTTTTTTAATTGTGAAGCTAGATAAGATGTTAATATTTTGTATATTATTCAAAACTGTTCTTACATTTATATTTCAATTCCTTCTGGCTTTTTTCGTGTTGAGACTTGAAAGTAGTTTTGAAGTTCCTTAGGACAGGTTACTGGCCCGACGCTAAGTAGTCCAGTGGTAGGGCTGCTACCTTTTAGTCTCTGGACAGACATTAGGATACCGCATTTACTCAGTACCTGTTCTTACATTTCGGTTATTAATTAATGATGGTAATTTTTTAAATTATTTGTTAAGAGGACTTCGGGCCAGATTTCCCTGACATCCTATATTCATAATTTGTTTCCAAAGTTTCTTCAGAATAGGCAGACAGTACGTTAGGACGTTTAGGTTTTTTAACAGGAGACGGCTCAAAGCTACTTGAACTCTCACGTTCCTCAGTGAATTCGTTGGCAATTTCAAAGTCTTCAGAACATCCGGCCTGTGTGAGCTTCTGATTGCAAGTGGCATAGTCTTCGTAATCTAAAGTATTTTCGCTAAAGTCCTCTAACCCATTCCAATATTTTTGTTCTATAAGTTCTGCCAGAAAATACGCAAACTGGTCATCATCCAATCCAGATTCTTAATGTTTTTCAAATGTTTCCTGAACTATAGATTATAACGTAGTTAACACGTAAAATGAATTTATTATGCCCATTTTATTCTTTTGATTAAATATTTTACTGGCTCACAAGAGTATCGCCTGTAAATGTACACATTTACGTGTAAATATACTGTTATGTCCTAAAAAGAAGTATTAATTTACGCCATAAACACGCCAATCAATAAATAATAAAACAAATATTATATTGTACTTTCAATTTATTGAGGTTTTATGTTTAAATAGAAACGATTAGCGTATATACTGCACAAATATTCGACTGCGGGAGTGGAAAAAACATTCACACTCAGGTGCGCTGTTCAAGTAACCGTTGTAATATTTACTTCGTTAGTTTATCTCTTTCTCCCTGCCCCTTTTTTTGTTCTTCCCTTGTTCACCAAACTATCATTTTCTATTTTTATTTGTTTATTTTATTTTTTCCACATGTTTTACTTATTTTTCTGTCTTAAACGGATATTAAGCTTCTATTTCTTTTTTTTTTCTTGTTCCTTATTTCCTATTAAATATTATGCATACTATTGAATTTGCAGTGAAATGACTAATAACACGGTATTCACTATCCTTCATTTAACATATCCTCCAAGTTTTGTTACAATCCAACTGGCGCGACATAAATACTTCCCTTGTGAGTTTGATGCAACGACGTTACCCCATACCGCAACGATGTACACTTGATACTCATATAAATAAAAATTAAATTGTTAAACTGAATATATATATATCCATTTATATGTACTTTTACTTGTCTTCATTTCCTGGGACTTCTCTTATTATAGTAGACTGTGTATGTCCTTCCGGGTTGTTCCCTCTACTGATATAATGCTTCGTAGATACTTATATTCCTTGATGTTTCAAATATACAGTTCTGAGTCTTATATATTCTGTTTTCACCACGTTCAAGTTGAAGCCACATCCCTTTTCCAATTTCCTCGGCATTTAATCAACATCATATTCTTCACTAGCTATAATTATTTGATCATTTGCATACGAAATCATCTTAAAACAAGAATCCTCCATCTGAATTCCCATACCTGATATGTTTTTCTTCCTATTAATACTTACATAACTTACTTAATACAGGCTTTCCACTTTACAGCAGTATGCCATTGATTCCTGCTTTCCAGACACTCCTATCTTCCCATTGACCATCTTCCATGCCCCTCTTCATCATGGCATCACATATTACCTCATACCATGCTCTTCTACTTCTCCCCCTCTTCCTTCTGCCTGGTACCATCCAATCCAAAACCTGTTTAGGCCACTGGTCTTCCGACATCCGTTGTACATGTCCATACCACTGTAGAGCTCTCTTTGTTATCCTATCGATAATAGTTTCTTGTGCATCCATTTCCTGTCTGATATATGTATTTCGTATATGTTGTAGTCTGGATATTCTCATACTTCTCCGTAATCCATCCATTTCTGTCGCCAAGATTCTTTTCTGCATCCTTTCATTTATTGTCCAGCTTTCTGATCCATATGTAAGTATACTTTCTATTATTGTCTGTATAATCTCTTTTTTTGTTTTTCTGGTCAAATTTCTATTCCATAAAATACCATTCAGGGATCTAATCGCCTTCATTGCACAATTTACTCTGTTAATAATATATTTTTCACAAGTACCAGATTTATCTATTATAGATCCAAGATATTTAAATTCTTCAACACATTTAATTATCATATTATTTATTTGTAGGTCTTCTGAATTTCCTCCGATTACCATATATTCTGTTTTAATATAATTTATCTTCAGTCCACCTACCTCAAATGCATCGACCAACTTTCTGATCATATATTCTATATCTTCTTTATCTTGTCCTATTACAATGTGGTCATCAGCGAATAATAAATTGTGCTGTAAATGGCCATTAATGTTGATTCCCATTCCCCTGCATAACTTATTCCATTTCATTAATACATTTTCTAAATATATCTTGAACAATGTTGGTGACATCCCGCATCCTTGTCTTAATCCTTTTGTTATATCAAATTCTGAGGATACTCTATTTCCAACCTTAATACTTTCTTCCTATTAATAAAGTGTCAATTGTCTCCTCTGCTATTATATGCCATAAATTAGTATTCAATGTGATTTCTATTGCGTCATCGTCTTAGAGTTTTTAACAAAGAAATAAATTTTGAAAATAAAGATCAATTAAATATTAACATTGTTAAAGTGTAAGTAATATTGTGAGATCATCAATAAGACCTTTACTATTTTAATTGGCCTTGACTGAATTTAAAAATCAATTACCTAAGTAGTCTACTTAAAAAAAGTAGTATGTAAAATTTCTTAGGGATCCCAGTGTTTCAAAAAGTTTTATATGAATCCCACTATACATATAATGCATTTTTTCTTTACGAACTGACGGAAATAAAGACTGTTTGAAGATTTTTGAGAACTAGCTATCTTTGCAGTAACTTTAAACTTAATTTTGTGTATTTGGAATTCTTGTTTTTGATCAGGGTTGTTCATTCATCACGACACATGCGTGGTTTGAATTCTCAACACGGCACTGGATTTATTGGATCAGGTTTAAAATGATTCTCTGAATCGCAAAATGTTCAATCAAAGTTTGGTTTCTGAGGTTAGCATCAGAATCCCTAAGTAAGATAGCTACAATCCATAAATCCTGCCGTCTCACAAACTTGCTAGTGTTCTTAACGACTTTATATTCCTACACGATAAACACAACGGAGCGATATGGCTTTGTCCTAAAACTTGAAATTCGGATTCGGTGGTCTAGTGGTTAACATGATCATCTCTAGTTCCGAAATTCGTTAGTTCAAATCCTGGAGTGATTGATTGATTTTTAAGGACGGAAAAACCCTAGCATAATTCTTTCGGGATGGAAATACGTGACGTAGATATACGATTGTGAAAGAACTTCGAACTTGAAATAAGAGGCCTCTGGCAAATTTTGACGGCCCTTCCTCTCCTAGATTTGAATTCCGACACTTATTATTTGAGCTTTTAAAGAACGTTGTTATATAAAATGTTTAATAGTAAGACGAAAGACTTGACTTCAATCTTAGGACACTCAATCACATTAAGGATTAATTATAAATAATATATCTTATTTTTTTATACCGTACCAGGCGAAGGAATTATTTTGGTGCATATCTGACTCCCTTATAACATTTTTATATGGAACACAATTTATTTCCAGTACTGTGTTGTACTGGACCTGAGCCATTAAATACAAACCTATAGTGTTATACGGTTACACAGAGTGAGTTATTTGTTAGGAACGTTGAATTGGGAAGTATTACAACACATACTAAATTCACAAGATATTATAATTTCCGATTAGACTTTTTTTCGAAGATGGAAGAACTCCTGTGAGGCAATCGCTTTTGATCAAGTGTAGATATCAGATCGAACTGCTGAGACAGATATTTATTAATGGTGGTGCTGGAGGAATGCGCTGTGTTCGAAAGATTTAGCAATGTTTATTGACATAGTAAGGAACTACGAGTATACTTGATGTATGCAATGCCAAAATTAGTTTAGTATGAAATACATCCATATATCTACATAATGGGGTTGAAATGGCTTTAGTAATTTACGTTGGGTGCCATATCCATTGGGGTTGTAATGGATCGTTGGGCATCATGTAATGTAGATGTTTGAGTGGGCCAGGTTAACGTTGGGTGTATGAATTTGAAACTTAGAGTTTTAGTTAAGGGATGTCCTTGCAAACTCACCTGTATAGGCGTTTACCCCTGTTGATGATTTATTTTGTTTTTTCTTCTTCCTCTTCGATCTATTTCCATTCTCGGTAGATTGAGACTCATTACAGGATTGGCGAGCCTTGTTAAAAAATTTAAGTTAATTTATTAATATCTTTATTGAATATGGGACTCACTAAATCACATTATATTTATATACACTTTAACGATGTCCCCATTACATATTAAATAGAGTTATATTATAATTTTATTCAAGTACGAAACTGGCCAAAAATGCAGTAAATTTACTATTTTTAAGCTTGAAGTAAAGGCATTTTAATATAAAAAATGTATAACTTTATAGGAGTGAATGCTCTACTCTTTGTATGTTGGTAGTATTTTATTTAACCACGCTCTTTAACATGTCAGGGCATTAGTTTTGAATTCTAACCTGGGCATGAAAGGAATGACAAGTTTTGCTCAGATATATCTTATTTTAGCCTTCAGATTAATGTATGTACCTTAAATTTACAATATACTAACCGCTGTGTTCTCGGGTGTAGTGTCGCTGGGTCGGTCGCAGCGGGCCGCGACTTGATCCCCGGTCGGAACAAGGTGAGAATTTTTCGGGGATTTTCCTGATCTATTGGACAAATGTCAGGAAACTTTAAGGCCCAATCGGTCCCCGAAAATAATCTGTTAATCATAATCATCATTATAATATTCGCCATATTTAGTATGAATATGTGTGTGAGTGGTGTGCTTCTTCTGAATGTTGTGTTGTCTCGGAGGAGGCCCTGTCATTGAGCTGATCACTCATTTGGGGAGACCCTACATGTACACTTGTGTGGTCAAAAGTATGTAAATAATCCATAGTTAAAACCCCCACTCGACAGGTCGTGTAACTCTAAGACCAGAGTGGCGTATGATATGTAAGGCGAGAGGAATGAAACATTAAAGTACGACATAGGACCCATTGCTTTACGTTCCTCCCAAAGTATCTCATGCTCATGATTTTTACGCGCTTAAAAGTCAAACGACCCGTGCCAAGTTTGGACTAGCGAATCTCGGAACCATACGGTTAAATTGTGATGTTAAAAAAATTAGATTTAGTTTCCTCCATAAGTGAGATATCAGATGCAATAATATTGGCCTATCTATAAAACTCGCTCTAAAGTTTAAAAAAAGTTGCATTTTTCAGCATTTTTTAAAAATATTTTGTTTAGTTATAAGCTAAATCAGACATTTGTCATTGATATAAATATTTCACTCGTTTCTCAGAATTAAAATTAACTGATTAATGTATTTATTTATTGTTCTTGTAACTCTTGTAACTCTTGTAACTCTGAAATAAACAATAAATAGCCGAACTGTTTCGCAATGACGATTTTATTCTCGTAGTGTAATAGATGAAACCTCCATTTTAATAGTTACGTAACAGAAAATAATAAAACCGAAAATATAACTGTTTTTTAATTTGAACGGTATAGCAGGGAATCGATACGATGACCAGCTAAGTAGGTGACCCCGATCCAACTCTTTATTTTCTGCGATAGAATAATAAGTTCACCACTCACATGCCAATAAATATAGAGTGCTATATTCTTACCATTTTCTAGTTTCACTGTAAAACATTAATTTTAACTGAAAGCATGCTTTCACATAGGTAAAGCAATCCACACTGGACAATAATACCCTAACATGGAATTGGTTATTTTTATTTCATAATTATCATTACCACCATCGTTATCATCATCGTTATTATTTTATTGCATTTTCATTGTACGTGGTCGATTCTAAATATGTCTCCTTGTATTTCTGTCTCTTAAATTTATATATGTCCCTATAATATTTTTATAAATCTGATCACATTCGTCTTTCTTATAGTCTTTCCCTTTGTTGCTTCCCTTTCAAAAGACCAGGAAATTGAAAAAAGTGAGTTCTGGGAATTGCGTGAGGGTGGATATATTTGTTTCTCGGAAGAAGTGTACTTTTATAACAGTATATGTATATATATAATATTATATTGCAGATATTCGCGGATATAAGTACGAATGAGAAAGTTTTCTTGGGTTTTCCGCGCCATGGATTCAAGTTCGGCTTCTGGCCACTGATTCCGACTTTTCGGCATGATCCCACATGCCATTATCATTCCTTTTGATAATGGCGTGTGGGATCATGCCGAAACGTCGGAATCCATGACGCGGAAAACCCAAGAAAACTTTCTTCTTCGTATGTATAAATATATATAAAATTATTATTAATGTTAATTATAAAATGTTTTACCTTCTATACTACCGTCGTCCTCAACTATAATGTTTCTATTAAAATTATTTTCGTTGATTTCACTCTAGGTCTTTCGAAGCTTGTTTCATCTTGTGGAGTTGTTGTAGTAGTAGTATTGAATTATCTGTATATGTCTAGTAGAGAAGTTTGCTCATTAGGCATATTTTTGTTAAAAAGTTTGTATTCTTGGTGCATTGATAATTTCGATTTTTTAAGATGTTAATTTTGTGTCTGTTGTTCTTTCTGTGTATAATTGTCATTGTATTATCGATATTATTAAAACTGTGGCCGCTTTCTGAAATGTGTTTAGCAAAATTTGATTTGCCTTCCCCTTTAATAAAGTCTGAAGAATGTTCAATAAATCTGATTCTAAAACTTCTAGATGTTCTACCAATGTACAATTTTTCACAGTCGTTGCACTTGAGTTCGTTTTCATATTTATTATTTATTTATTGCTTTCCTCAATTTTGTTATATATTATGTTATTTAATTTATTAGTTTTGTGTTATTATTTTTGTTTTTATCGTGATTCTTGATAGATTTTGCTAGTTTGATTGTTTCATTATATGTGTAAGTAAAAGTGATTCAATTATTTGTTTTTATATAATTTCTTTTTCAAGTTTCGTTAATTTTTTAAATCGTTTTTTCATATTGTTTTCTGACCAATTTGTTTATTATTTGTGAGTTATATCCATTTTGTGGCTAAATATTTTATGTAATTTAGTTCTTTGAAGTAATTTGCTTTATTTAAAGGCAGTTTTATCATTATATTTATTAAGCTGATGAAAGTACTCATTTCTTGTTTATAAGGATGTCTTAATTATTTCTGAATCTTTCTGATATTATACCTGAAGTTGAACTTCCTATTGGTATTTTAAATTTCGTTATTGAATTTGAAGTAATTTTGTTGTAAATATTATCTTGATCATTTTATTTAGATGTTCTGTATAATTTTTATCTATGTTTCTTTCTGCGAGTTTTTGTTCTGTTAGATTTATTGTTTCTGTGATTGGGATATTAGTATAAAGATTTTTTATTTTTACAAAACTTAGAAGAAAAATATTTCAAAAAAACTTGAAGACCAATACAAAAATTAAAATACTAGTAAGATATGTTGATGACTTATTAATAATATATGAAAATGAAAATAATACAGTATGGATACAGAAATACTGAATGAATTGAACAAAATGCATCATAAAATTCAATACACTTTAGAATCAGAGAAAAGCAATACAATTAACTGCCTGGACCTAACAATGTCTAAAAATGTATTCAACAAAAATTTGGACATAAGCATTTACAGAAAATATACCACCAACACCATAGCAATACATAATAAATCAAGACATCCATATCAACAAAAAAATGAGTACTTTCATCAAGGTTAATAAATAGAATGATAAAGCTGCCTTTAAATAAAACAAATTACTTCAATGATCTAAATTACATAAAATATTTAGCTACAAAAAAATTAATATACCTCACTAAAGTAGTCTTGGTGGAAAGGCCCTGCGGCTAGCCAAGTTAATGACAAGCGGTGAGCGATTCCTTTTGGTTCTCCAGGATGTCCAAGAAAGGAGAACCCCGGGTTCCTGCTTAAGCATTAGCCCCGGTGTGATTTAGAGATGATTAGATACCGGTATAATAATAAATAATAACGAATAACCAGCATTCTAACCTGCATGGTAGCGGCAATGTACTCCGACTTGTGTTTAATTTCGTGATTTTTGAATATGGCGCTTGTGGCCGTCAGCCAATCAGAGGCTGGTGATTTTTTAAAGTGTGAATTTTTGTATTATTTTGTTAGGATATCGTGATCGAATGATATCCAAGGTGTTCTTAATGATTGTTTTAAGCTATCTCTTAAATATTATTAGTTTAGTTTAATTTAAAATTATTATTATCGCGAATAATGTATTAGCCATTCGCGTGGCTGTCTGGGGATGCCACGCCCCTTTTTTGAAATTGTGTTATTTTGTTCTATTAGTAATATTTAATTGTATTATTTTCTTTTCTGAAATATATTGAGTGTTACTTGAATGCGTTTGATGTGTTTTCGATTAAGTTTAAATATTAAAAATGCCTAAAAATCAGTAGTGTCTCTAAGCCAATCAGGAGGCTGTGTGAGATTGCCACGCCTATTTCGTCGACTTGTAAAAATGTTTTGATTAGATTCTTGTCGCGAAGTTTGTACATTAGCAGCCCAAAGCCGATCCAGGGAAGCCCGCACCCTGTGATGGAGAAAAGTAAGACCGAGAAACCAGCGCCAAGTCGAAATGAAATCTTTTCCATCCTCTTTACCCGGCTCAGTGAAGATTGGGAGTAAAATTTACTGGTGGGAACTAGGGGACCACTCCGGCATTCGCCTTCGCGCTAAGGAAACCACCAGAAACCTTTAGCAGAGTAGTTATCTGAAAAGGAATTGATAAATATATTTATGTAAGGTTTACTAATGCTGTTCTATGACACAGGATGATGCCCATCGGCCATCCGTTGTGCCACGTGCCATAGATGTGGAATTTTTAAGATTAGAGGTGTAATTTTGTCAGATCGCCCGTTAATTTTGAATTTAGAAAAGTTATGGGAATTAATATTTATTGGTGGAATCAAAGGGCCTACTCCGATATTTATCTTAGCGCTAAGGAAACCACCGTAACCTTAGCAGAGTAGGTTTGAAGTTAGTGAGAATGATCGAAATATGGCCAAATCGGTCGGGCCTTCCAGCTTTTAGAGGTGATTAGCTGGTTCTTCACCTGTTTGTAATTAATTCAGGACGGTTCTTATAGGCGAATAGCCGTCAAAATCACCTGTCATGTCATTAATAGGGAATGTATGTCATGTCTTTGTAATCTTCAGTTATCCTCCAACCTTTGAGTCTATTATGATCCCAAGATGGTTCAATGAAGATAGATTTAGTACGTGAACGTTCTACTAAAATCTTATTTATGATCTTGCCAAGAAAATGGTCTACTGATTGCCACGTGTTGAACGTAGGGCAGTGGTAGTTGCATAGACAGGAATCTTTATCTAATCGATCCTTTGTCTGAGTCCTTTTATTTAATTTAGGCTCAGTGTTTGTCTGAGTTTCCTTGCTTTGAAATATTTCAGTATGAGTTTGCGTTTCTTGATCAGTGATGTATATAACATGTTGCTGATCGTCGACGATTTCCTCCTCTGGCTGAGAGGGAACCGGGTTTCGTTCCTGAGAGTTGAACTCAGGTTCTTTGCAATTAGTAACTCCAATTTTCCTTGAGTTTCTGCTTTTCCTATTTCGGGATTTTTTGCTCTCAGGTCGAGGAGCGGCTGGCTCAACTGTAGCTGGAGCTATTTGTCTTTCCACAGCAGGAGCAGATGGCTCGACTGGAACTGTTTCAGACCGTTGAGTTGCAGTTTGAGCTGCACGACGATAGAGCTCTATTTTAACTCTGTAATAATAGAGTCTTCTTATTTTTAGAACCTCGCAGACTGTGGAGTCATCCACAAAGACTGCCATGAACATTGGCAGCGGGCCTTTGGTCCTTCCGGATGTCATATTGACTACCTTTAGGGCCGTGAACCCAAGACTTTTTAGGTCTTCTTGGATCAATGATGGATCCACATGGGAGTCTATTCCTTTAATCACGATCTTTTTGGTTGCGATGTGATTTTTTTTGGTACCTTCGCAGTAAGGTATCTGACGCCGCTGCAGGAGCTGAACGTATTTGTTGTGGGCCGACAGTGAAGCTAGCCTGACCCTATTTCCTACCCTGGTAACCTCACAAGTTAATGTGAGAGGGTGGTGATTATTGAACACTCTGTTCACAGCTGGCAAATTCGGTAGAATATTCTCCACGGATGAGCAGGGAAGGAGGTTTGGTTACGCTTTCGCGCTGTTTCGGTGTCCCTGAACCTCCGGTGGCCCCCTCGCTGATTTGCGGAGATGCCACCGGAGGTAGAGCGACAGTCAATTTAGAACATTTTTTTCCGTCAGTTACTGCTGGCGATTTAGATGTCGGTGAGACTTGTTCAATTAATTCGTCAGCCGTTGCTGCCGTATTTGAGTTCGAGATTTTATCCATTTTCGAGTTATTACGCGTGCGAGTCGTGATTGGGGGCGTCTTTGATGACTTGCCTGATGATTTGTCATTCCTACCCATGTTGGAGTGTTCTTTGGATATATGGTAACGGGAATTTTTGGTTAACCGGTATGGAATTGCCCTGTCAAAGACCCTGGTATCTGGGCCGAGCTAGTGCCTTTTCAGGAATAGGTACTAACCGTGTTGAATGTGTAGGATAGAACACTCAACCTGAAAAAGAAGCTGTCGGGACTCGTTTTGCTCTAGCCGCGCATGCGCAGGCAGTTTTTTAGTAGCGGGAGTCGTTTCTCCAGCTCGGTGCCGATGAGACGACTATGCTGCGAGGAACGCTGCTGCGAGATACGCCACTGTAGACTCCCATCCGCTGCTGCCAGGAGAACCTCTCTCTACCGCTGCTGACGCTCGAATCCTCCCTCACTAATATACCTCACAAATAATAAACAAATTGGTCAGAAAAAAAAGAAAAACGATTTAAAAATTAACGAAACTTGAAAAATAAATTAATATAAAAACAAATAATTGGATCATTTTTACTTACACAGGTAATGAAACAATCAACTATCAAAATCTATAAATAAACACGATAAAAACATAAAAATAATAACACAAAACTTATAAATTAAATAACATAATATATAATACAATTGAGGGAAACAATAAATATGAAAACAAAGGCAGATATAAACTCAAGTGTAACGAATGTGAAAAATTTTACATTGATAGAACATCTAGAAATTTTAGAATCAGATTTAATGAGCATTTTTCAGACTTTATTAAGGGAAAAGGTAAATCAAATTTCGCTAAACACATTGCAGGAAGTGGCCACAGTTTTAACAATATCGATAATATAATGTCAGAGAGAACAACAGACACAAAATTAACATCTTAGAAGAAATCGAAATTATCAAGGAGGCGAAGAATACAAACATTCTCAACGAAAATATACCTAATGAACAAAACCCTCTACTAGACGTATAGAGATAATTCAATACTACTATAATAATAATAATAATAATAATAATAATAATACTTTATTTATTCTGGCAGAGTTAAGGCCATAAGGCCCTCTCTTCCACTCAACCAGCACAAATACAAATAAATATTCGACAAATATAGATATACACTATACTAATTATAAACAGTTAAAGATACAATAAATGTAACAATGTAAATGTCATGTACAAACAACATTTTATAGGGTAATAACAATAATGATACGATAATAATAATAATAATAATAATAATAATAATAATAATATATAAATATGATACATTATACGGGAAACGCCAATTAATATATATATATATATATATATATATATATCTTACACTGGATAATAATGAAGTCGAGTTTAGAGCAAATATAAATTTAGATTTCTTTTAAAAGATGCCAATGTCCGGCAGCCCCTTATTTCTTGTGGTAGGGAATTCCAGTTGCGAGAAGTGGAGATGGTATATGACATGGAGTGATGTGATGTCCTATGTTGCGGTATATTAAGTAAGAGACTATGTTGTGATCTTGTGTTTAAGTTATGGTTTGAGGATAGATACTGGAAACGGGATGATAAATAATTGGGAATCGAGGTATGTAGGATCTTAAATAGGAGAATTAGACAGTGCGATTTTCTTCTCTCTTTTAGATGTAGCCATGACAATTCGTGGAATAATGGAGAAATGTGATCGTATTTTCGAACATTAAATATGAATCTGATACACATATTATGGACACGCTGCAGTTTGTCCGACAATCCGTCACTTATGTCAGTTAGTAGAACGTCACAGTAGTCAAAATGCGGCATCACTAAAGTTTGGATTAAAATTCTTTTAAGAGTTGTAGGAAGAAAATGTTTAAGTCGCTTTAGGGTATGCATTATGGAGAAGATCCTTTTAGATGTTTGTTTTACTTGCTCATGCCATTTTAAATTAGAATCTAAGTAAAATCCCAAGTTTTTAACGACGTCGGTATAAGGAATTTGTTCATTATCTAATATGACAGCCGGCATATTGCCATTGTTTATGGAGTGTAATAGCCTTGGATGTGCGATAATTATTGCTTGCGTTTTGTTTACATTTAGTTTCAGCCCATATTGTCTGGACCATAAAGATATATGCCTGAGGTCAGTGTTTACTTTGTCAATATATTCATTAATTTCGTCAGGCCTAAAGTGTGTGTAAATCTGTAGGTCGTCGGCGTAAAGATGATGCTTGCAGTTTTGTAGTTTCTTGGTCACGTCATTAATATAAATCGAGAAGAGAAGAGGAGCGAGGACGCCGCCTTGAGGTACCCCTTTCCTCACCAAGCGCCAGGAAGAAATGCGATTATTAACAGAAACTGATTGCTGACGATTAGTGAGGTAAGATGCAAACCAATCAAGGCAGTTTTCCGACAGATGTAGTGTCTTTAGTCTCGCTAGCATTAAGTCTATATCTACTGTGTCAAAGGCTTTGCTGTAGTCGAGTAGGACTATTGCGGTGAGTTTGCTTTTGTCCATTGAGTCTCTTATGTCCTCTACAATGTCAAGTAGTGCAGTACTTGTGTGATGTCCTGTTCTAAAACCAGACTGATGTTCATCAAGTAAGTCGTGTGTGGTGAGGTAGTCTGTTAACTGTGAGTGTATTATGTGTTCCAGTGCTTTAGATAAACAGGGAAGAATACTAATTGGTCTATAATCATCGAGTGTTGTGGGAGTGTTTGATTTCGGTGTAGGACGAACTAGAGCCATTTTCCAGAGTCTGGGATAAGTCCCGGTCATTATAGAGGCATTAAAAATGTGGGTTATTGTTGGGAGAATAATGTCTATTATTTTTTGCAGGAGAGTTATTGTTATATTGTCTATTCCTTGTGCTTTAGACTTAATACGTAATACTGCTCTTTTGGCGTCATCAGGTGAGATATAGGAAAAAATGAATTTGTCTCGGGTAGGTTGGGAATATGACATTAGTTCATCTATTGTCTGTTGTTTTGTGTTGTGAGGTGTTGTCAGTAGGGAGGCGGGTAAAATGGTCATTCAACTCATCTAGTGGTAGGTCAGCTGTTTCTACCTGTAGTTTATTTTGACAGAGGCCTATTGATTTTAAATTTTTCCACATGTCAGATGAGTTGGACATAGATTGTGTAATAATAGTATGGGCATATCTTAGTTTTGCATTCCTTACAGTCTGGTTGACTTTATTCCTCAGATGTTTGTATGTCTGTAAGTCTGTCAGTTCTTTGTTCCTCCTGTATTTCCTGAATGCTACGTCTCTCTCAGTCATAAGCAAGCGGATATTATCAGACATCCAGGGTGCAGGTGGTCTGTTTATACGTCTAGTCTTGATAGGTGCGTGTTTGTCATACAATTGTAAAATCATGTCATTAAAATTTTCAACTTTCTCGTCTACAGTCCTAAGTGTCCATATGTTGTTCCAAGGTAGTTTTGCAGCGTCATCAATTAATTGCGCATAATTTATATGTTTCAAGTCTCTGTATGTTACAAGTCTAGGTCTACGTTTAGAGCAAAGGAGTGAATATTCAATGTATATTAAGTCATGTGCAGAGGATGCCTGGAGCTTCTATCTGTCCACTAGTTATAACTTTTTGAGGATTATTTGTTATAATTAAGTCTAGTAGTGTGTCAGAATACCTAGTATGATGGGTTGGTTCTGAAGGCAGTATTGTCATATTGCATGACTGGAACATTGTCTGTAGTTGTATAGTGTTGTAAGAATGTGTGGCTAATAGGTTAGTGTTGAAGTCTCCTAGTACAATTACATGTTCATAAGATGGTATCAGATTTTGGAGAACTGTTTCAATGTCATGCAGGTGACCGACATTTGGGGGCTTATAAACTACTCCTAATAAACATTTCTGCATTTTCGCTCTAATTTCTATAAATAGGTATTCGGGTCGAGACGAGTATTCACTAGGCGAATGGGATACAATTTTCGGTTGTAGATCGGAACGTATATACATCGCCACGCCGCCTCCATTTTTCCCGAATCTGTCATTCCTAATCAAGGTGTAATTTTGCATGTTTACAAGAGAAGAAGGAAGGGTATTTTTCAGCCATGTTTCAGAAATTAAAATGGCATGCAGATTTAGTGTTGAAAATATAGTTTGGAATTCTGAGAAGTGGGACAGGAGTGACTGTGCATTACAATGTGTTATTTTGAGTGTATTGCTGTTCAAAGAGAAACGTGATTTTAAAAGGTCTGAGGTGGAAGGGGTATGTTGAGATGGGGACAATGGAACTGTCAAAGACCGAAAAGGGGCTGCAGGTGCATTACTTAAATCTATGGTTGAAATGTTACTAACTAAAACAAGAAAACCGTAAATATGAAATATCAATTGGTGTTTAGTATATGAAGTACAAAATTAAATTAATAAAAAAATAGATTATACACGAAAAAAATGAAGAAAAAATGAACACAGTAAATAATTAAATACTAATAGCAATAAATTACAAAAGTAGTAACGAGTTTCTGAGTTGATAATTATCACTCTGACCTGAGATCTGATATATGATTTATTCGCTTTTTTTCTGTCTCCTACCTTAACAATGACAGAACCATCTTGGGTCCAGACATTGGTTACGCCATGAATATTTATAGCTTCGCGAAGTAACTGATGCCTAGCACTAGTAAGGTCCTCACGAATCGTGATTCCACTGCCTTTCAAATTCTTTTTATTTCGAAACACCTCACTTCGCTTACGGTAGGACACAAATTTAACAATGACAGCCCTAGGTCGTCCACCATCTGTTTTTCTACCTACACGATGACTACGGTCAATGTCACTGACCTGGAGACTAACATCTAGGCCCTGCCGTCCACCCCTTGGGATACCTCGGTCGTCATGACCATACTCCCAAGTCCTAGTTCTAGTCCTCCCTATCCTAACTTCGCGTCCACGTTCAAGTTCTCGGTCCTTACACCAACACTCCAGGGAGAGAGTGTTGGAGTTTGCACTTCTGGGCAATTGATGAGCTACATAGTACATCAGGTCACTCAATCCTGATGACCCCACAGTTGGTCCACGGGCTCCATGAGCCTAGCCGGGAGGACTGCTGTCGCAGATCCACCGACTATTCCCCTGTTCTGCCTCCAGGGACGTGTCCTGCAGCCGTTGTGAGACCGGCTAGGGCTACAAGCCCAACAGTGTGAGACTTTTAGTACATCCAGGTGCTCATCTCCTGGCGACCCCACAGTTTGTCGACGGGCCCGTAGGCCAAGCCAGGAACCAGTACAGTAGCTCCCCGCTGGACTGGTCCGAGCCGAGCCCTGGTGTGCCCCAGGGACGCCTTCTGCAGCTGTTGTGGGCCAGCACGGAGCTCGCAAGCTCCAACAGATGAGCAATTAGTACGACAAGGCGCTCAACTCTTGCCTACCCCACTAATGGTTCACGAGTCCCTTGGACTTAACCGGGAGGACTGTCTAGCAGATCCACCGATCTTTCCCCCAGTGCACCAGCTGGGGACGTGGTTTGGTTGCTGAAGTGGGTCCAGCCTGAGCTTTTAGTACGTCAGGTCGCTCAACTCCTGACGACCTCACAGATTGTCCTTTGGTCACTCGGTTCCAGAGTCGGCGCTAAGCCCTCCTCCAAAGACCCGCGCTTCCTCCTTTACCGAGATTGACCTGGTGGTAATTCCCAGCATACGCCCGGTATTGTCCCATCCAGCCCGTTCGCAAGACTAGGCCTAGTCGTGTAGCTGCTGTGAGGCAGCCCACTGAGCAATGTAGGCATCCAGGGAGCTCATCTCCCATGGTGCCCCCACAAAGGTCCTCGGGATAAACCAAGAGAAGGGAGCAGGCGGAACTCCACAATCTCCCACCGCCTCGCCACGACGGCCGCTGTCCCCGTTGTGGGCACGGGGCGATGAGCTTTAGTACAACAGTGCGCTCCTCTCCTGTTGACCTCACTTATGGTCCGCGAGTCCATCGGACTTGGAAGGGAGGACTGACTAGCAGATCCACCGACCTTTTCCCCACTACGCCACCGAGGGGACGCGTTTTGTTGCTGAAGTGAGACAGCACGAGCTATGTAGTGCATCAGGTCGCTCGAGTCCTGACGACCTCACAAATGGCCCGCGGGTCCGGTCTGGACCTAGCCGGGAGGAGTGCAAGCAAACCACCGACCGTTCCCCTATCCGCCGCCCGGGGACGCGCCCTGTTGCTGTTGTGAGCACAGCTGGGGCCCGTAAACGGACCCCCAGGGACCTGGAGACTAACACCAACTTTCTCTGCTACCTGCAAGGCGATGGCATCTGTGTCTTCATTTTCTTCCTCCGCAATGCCAAAAATACGCACACACTGACGCCTTTGGTATTGTTCTAAGCTATCAATCTTAGATTCCAAAGTCACTATCTTGTTATCACGGTCCTGAATAGATTTCTGGAGTTCACTGATTAAGGCGTGACTTTGCTCTAATGCCACTTTTAT
Source organism: Diploptera punctata (assembly GCA_030220185.1). Classification (NCBI taxonomy): domain Eukaryota; kingdom Metazoa; phylum Arthropoda; class Insecta; order Blattodea; family Blaberidae; genus Diploptera; species Diploptera punctata. The sequence goes on along the minus strand of JASPKZ010008040.1, from coordinate 117,074 downwards.
TTCTATAACCGCCGCAGCAACAGTCTCCTTTATTATGTTGGCAACACTTGTCAGCATGGTAGCATCTTGTAGCGATTCTTGTAAGACACGCTTCACCACCTCTTCTATTTCCATTGAGTTTATTCTTCTTGGGGCCCATCTTATGAATTTAACTTAGCCAAATTGTTTTATATAACACAATCTATCAGTTACGATGTTTTAAGCGACTTAGAATGTGTTCACACCTTCAAAATAATATGTTGGTCACGAGCGATACACAACACGTCTAGTCACTTTCCGCCATTAACAACTACAACAACTCCAGATGATGAAGCATGCTTCGAAAGGCCTAGAGTGAAATCAACGAAAATTATAAATAGAAACATTATAGTTGAGGACGACGGTATGTACAAGGTAAAACAAAATTATAATTTAACATTGTTTAACATCAACGGTATAAAAAACAATTATGAACTTAGAAAGTACATAAATTATTAACAGTAAATAATTTAACTTATTCCTATACAAAAATAATATACGAATTTATATTAATAATATATAAACTAATATAATAAAATAATGATTTGAAATATGACATTCTGGAATGGAATTATTTACTACTATTACAGTAGACTCTAGTATAATTATACATAATAAATTACATTATCTATCTAGGAGATTGCACATCTTGAAGTGAGAACCACAACAAGGGGTCGCCCATGACCCTGTGTTAAACAATTATTTGAGAAAAATATGGCAGCATATAAAAGAAATTTAGATAATTCAAAATATGCTAACCACCTACTCCAATATGATCATTGTTTTGATCCAAATTTTAAAGTTTTACATGTTTGTAACAAACGAAAGAAGTTAGACCTTTTAGAAGTTGTGGAGATAAATACATTGAAAAGTGGTAGTAAGTTGTTAAATTCCCAACAAGATTTGAATGAATCGCCTCTTTTAAAGTTATAGTAGAGATTGTAAAAAGAAATTAAAAATGTGTTGCATAGTTACAGTTGTTATGTACTATAATAAAATTAATTAATTTGTTATGTATCAAGAAGTACAGACTACCGAAACAGCTGTAACTAAATTATATTTTAATGAATATGAAAATCACATAACATTGTAAGTTTTATTTTTATTCAATTAAATAAATTATTTCAGACATTGAATTATATTTATTTAACTTAACATAAACGAACAACTTATAGCTGCATATAATAAGTTTAAAAAATTAATAAATAATCGCAAAGTGGAATGTTATGATTTATAGGGCACTTTAATTAAGAACGTGTTTTTTTCCCTCTGGTCTCTATATTAAACACTTTCAATTCAATTTTCTTTATATTTGTTGCTTAATTTTTCACATTATTTATGTGGCAATGAATATATAACACATGCATTAGCCCACTAAGTCATAGAATGAAAAATAAAAATGTTAATATCAAACATAATTTTCAACTCAGTGCTGTTACTAACAAATTATGATATTTCTCACTTTTGGTATTACACATTTTTGTACTTCATGTAATTCATGCCTTACTGCTTCAATCTTCACAAACACTATTTATGTGTCCTGCACACAGACTTCTTGAGCAAAAACAGCAACATGCTACACCTTTCCCGTCCTTGGTTCGAGGACAGAAAGCACGTCGTCCACCTGGTGACGTGAATTGAGTTTGCTCCACTTCACAAATGAGTACTTAGCAAATGTTGCTCCTTAGTTGCCTTAGAAGTTTCTATCCATCATTCCCAGCCTTATATGTTATTCAAATAGTCCTAGGACAATATTTTTCAGCAGAGCACTTGATCAATATTCTGTGCATATAATTGCATCTAAATATTGCATATGCATTAATTGCTGCTACATCCAATATCCCATAGAACATTCGTAAGGATCATTTTCTAGTTTTCCAGCTACATTCTATGAATGAGGAAGCTAATCAAACTGAACAACTTTTCCCTTCGTTCCATTACAGAAGAGGACCAGCTAAATATAACAGAAAAATCATGGCTTTTGTTTTCAGCATTGGGTAACGCTGATCAGACTTGAAGCGAGTTTTTGTCTTTCTATTTCTTCATTTGTTTGAGTTACAATATTCTCCACACAATAATCGGAGAGGAATAAAAAGTAAAACATATATTTCGTTGTTTTTTTTTCTAGCTACGCCTTTGGACCAAGGCAATTGAATCACTATATTTTTCTGAAGTTTCCTGCTTGTCTTGGCGTAAAAACGTGGACTATGTACTTGTATTTTTACCATAAATAACTTTCCTATTAATATTTAATATATCCTCAGAGACCCATCTCAATCTACATCAAATTCGTCTTTATCTCCTCCTCTGCCTTAGTACCATTCGCATCCTCGCTCACTAATTCTTCAAGATCTGAAAACTCTCTGATACAACACTTTTTATCAGCATTCAACATACGTGCAACTTCTGTTCCAGTAAATCGGCATTTATACTCCACTATAACTGTTTAATTTTCCCTATAGATCACTCTCTTATAAGAAACCAATATTATAAATCATTACATACTCACCCCTACGTGTGACCCAAAAGCCTATAAATGCGATTATACATAAGAAGGCAACGTAACACAACCACTCCTTGCAAGAACTCATCAAGCACCGAAGGTACTAGAAACAACAGTTTTGTTTACCTTAGCATTTCATGTGCAGAATGAAATTAGTATTCGCCTGGGTCACCCGTGACCCCCGTTGTGGTTCAACGGTTAAATTTAAAGTGGCCATACATTAAACGTTACCGATAAATTAATATTTTGTAATCAGCATCCATTGTTAATTGGTGTTGTCTCACTATTAATTGATTTTATAAAAACACAAATCATAACATTTTATTGATGCTGTAAATTATGGTTAAAAAGTAATTAGATGCAGCAATAAGGATGCAGCAAATTTTATTCAATTTCAGATAAAAATTGATATTTTCCATACAGGTCCAAAACCATGTGTGTGTATACAAAAAAAACGACCTTGTATTTTTCTGAAATTTAATTTATTTTAGTTATTCATATTGCACTAAAACCCGTACATTACATCTCCCTAAGATGAGTAATCAATATAACCTCAAGCGTTCCCGTCACAGTTAGATCAAGCCTATCACAGGGCGATTCTAAAGAGCGTTTACCATTTCCTTCCAGCTGAAATATGATTTTGTATAGCTTTGCCATACAGTGCTGTATATGAAGTCTGAGGTATACAGTAACATGAATCCAACAATAACATGTCCCTCTATCAACATAATTTAAGCAATCATTTTATTATCAGTTTTTTGAAAATATATATAATTTACCGGTATGTACTCCTCGGAAGTACGTCAGAAGGGCGTTAGCTATACTTTTAATTTAATTTGATCATCCGGAAATATCTATGATGAAGAGGCTACACAACATATTTTGATAGTACACGTTTTATATATTTTAAACGATTCCTTCACATAAACAAGTTTAAAGAATTAAAATTATTAATAAACTCACGGTGCTGTTTCTTATAAAGCGATAAAAAATTGGGATGAAGAAATTAATTGTAAAAGGGTACCCTGCTAACGTAATTTCCAGATTCAAGTATATACTACTTATTTTTATATAAAACCTATAACAACAAAAGAAAAGATGGGAATTTTACATTGTAGGATATCCGTGTTTTCTTTTGTCGACCGTGTTTAACATTATATATTTCTTGTAACATAATGAGATTATATAGGCCATCCCGCTAGAATCTTCAGTTATATCCGATATATTCTATCTATTATCTTCGCCGTATCTCTTGCAGAAATCCACTTATTTAATTCCAGTGATGATATGTATATCTCGATCTTGGGTCATAAAGTTACAAGACTAACGTAGTAAATGCACGTAATAGTCCATGGGGTGGGGCCACACTGCGAGTGTGCAGTTAGTTTCCTAACAAAGTTCATTACACCACAATGATAAGAATTACTTTGTTTAATAATAACTAAGAACTCCATGGCCGACTGTTGCCTCACATCCATATGTGTTAATCACAGATGTGGACAATCATGTGGCCAGTATAGGAGTGATATGTGGTCAACAAGTCTAATTCCTCATCCCTTTATCTGATTTATTTAATGAATATGCAGTGTATAGATATGTATGTAAGTGTAAACAATTATTTTAAGCCCTACTGTGACTGAATGTTTAAATGGTGAGGCAATGAGTTACGCTACGCTCTTTCTCTCTTTCGCCTCTATTAAACACTGATATCATCCATGCTTGCTTAACTTCATCTGTTTCCGTATTCCAGACTAAACTCTTGTCATATGAACAGAATATTTGAGAAATTATAGTTACGTTTTGACTCAGCATTTGCCTTGACGATAAAAGAAAACTAGAAAAGCAAACATGTAGTTCGATCTTGGAATTTGAACCCAAAATCTCCCAAGCCTCATGACTCAAACGCTACTGTCGTCTGAGCGAACTCGTTCGATGTATACAAAGGTATTTCAGGTTTACATCGGTTGAATCTTGAAACACCTATTTACACAAAGAACCCAGGGTCTGGGACGAAAAATGTCCGAGTTAAAGTAAGTTTGAAACTCATAATCCACTAGAGTGTCAAAATTAAAATGGGGTTTGTTATAGCATAAGATATCTAACTATCGTAATTAAATATTGGGTGAAACCCACTTATTAATAACTGAAAAATCATATTTTCAAAATGCAATTTTAATAGAATGTGTATAATTTCAGGAAAATGAGGAGCAATTTTACAGCTTCTGTTGAAATTACATTTTGAAAATACTGTTAACTAGTTGTTAAATGTTTGGCTTTATCCAGCCCTTATTTAAGGTCCGATGTCAATCTACACTATTGATAAAGATCGAAATCTAGGTAAAAACGAAACAAACTATGGTTTAAATATTTATGTAACGTTTACATTGTCGAGTTGTCTTCAGAGTTTACGTGCCACGGACTGTTTTGTTGTCTTACTTGAATGCTATCTTTAAATAGATGTAAATTTCAGTTAAATAGACCTATTAAATAAAAGGTTTGATTTTGTCCATTAAATTTCGAATAACGCATCATAAATTACAATTTTAATTGTTGATATAATTACTTAGCTTTTATAATAAAATTTTGGAGCAGGTGAATAATTTTACATATCTAGGATGCAATATCTCATATGAAGAAGTAAAGGATGTAAATGGAAAAATATCTAAATTTTTAAGAATTTTAGGGTTAATAAATTCTATCTTCAAGCCACAGTTAGTCCAAAAGCATTCAAGATTAAAAGTGTATAAAACACTGGCTCTTCCAACTCTTTTGTATGGTAGCGAAGTATGGACGTTGAAACAGAAGGATATACAGAGACTTAGATCTGCTGAAATGAGATACCTTCGGAGGACTGCTGGATACACATTACTAGATCACAAAAAAATGAAGACATCTTAGAAGAATTACACATGGAAACTTTAGAAAACAAAATTTCTGATTATAAGTCAAGATGGATGCAACATGTTCATCGAATGGAAGATCACAGAATACCCAAACAAATGTTAAGATATCAACCTGCAGGAAGAAGAAGACCAGGACGTCCACTCAAAAGACTTTTGGATGGTGTTTCTCTTGAGGCCGAAACAGGTCAACAAATGGCCTAAATTCGTGAATGTACTATGATGATGATGATGATGACTTAGCTTTTATTATTTGTGCTGCTTGAAAATTTGCTACTTCGTTTTCCCTTGTTAATTGGATTGTACCTTATAAAGTAACCTTCCCCCTTTTTTGTTTCTTGAAGCTTAATCCTAGTGTTCATTTTGTGCAAATTAGATACACTTATGAAACGCAATACAAAGCCTTGAGATTTTTTCTCCCAAACTGAATTTCCGGCTGACAAATCTGTTTTATTCTCTTCCCTTTATTTCACAGTTACTAACTCATTACACTATCGAAACCGGTGATTCATGGTCGCTCGGACATACGTTCCTATCCTCAGCTAATGTTTTCCAAACATCCCCTGTGTATTACCCTCAAATTATGGTTAATGTTGATCTCCATTCTCATTCTAGGCCTACCTATTGGGCGGTTTCCTTTGGTATTCCTACAAGAAGTTTCCATGCCACTCTTTCAGTCTCTACTCGTACCACATGTCCTGCTCATCCTGGTCTACGAACATATAGTTTCTTGCTAAGTAGTCTTCTCCATTCTCCTGTCTGGTCGTCTTTATTTCGTCCAAAAATTTTCCTAAGAACTTTACTCTCAAATCCGACGGTTAAAAGCAAGTGATTTATTTCGAAAAAAAACACTTTGTTGCATAATTACATTCTTAAAGGAAATATTTATTTAGTGGCAAAGGGAAATAAACGTATGCGTTATCAGTAGGTAAAAAATAATTGTTATAATTTTCAAGTACTTATGATTTTCTTATAAGCCTACTAGTTCAACTTTAAAATTATTTTTCTCAATACTGGAAACCTTGCACTTACACCCGTTTAATTCTAACCGCCTCCGATGTAATATTTTCTCTTCTCTTAAAGTAAGATATCATGTTTCGCGTCCATACATAACTGTAAGAATAACCGTTGTTTGGATGGCAAGAGTCCTTGTAATTAATAATATCACGCTTTTCAAGAATTGAGCCTATTTTAATTTCTTTCTGCATCTCATTCTTGTTTATTGTTTTTAGGTATTTGAACTAAAATATTTACAGTAACCTGTTGGAGATCGGAGTTGCTAAAACTTTAGTTAGACTTATATGAATGTTTCTAAATGACACAAAGATTAGGGTGCGTGTAGGCAAACAGTTTTCGGATAGGCTACTTTTGAAATTCGCAATGCGTAAATGCAAGGAGATGTACCATATCCTCTACTATTCAATTTGCCCGTGCGACCCATATTTGTAAATAATATTGTAAATATCTTACTTTTGTCTAATAAAGTCCTACTACTACATCCAGAAAAGTCCTACTACTACTATTCAATTTTGCATGCCATGAAGTCTTTAGAGACTAAATAAACCTTACAACTCAATGGCATTAATAAGCCGTTTGTTTATGCTGATGATGTAGTATTATTGAGCGATAAAAAGGAGGAGATACTAATGTATTTCCACGTATAACTACGTTTTTAGTTTTATTGCTATTTACTTCCACCTCCAATATCTTAGTGTTATTTAATGTAATGTGTGTTGGTTTTGTATCTCCTCGCTATCGTGTAATATACATTATCAGCAGTTTATTAATCCAATTGAGTTGTACGCCTTCTTTATCCTATAAGGATGTGATTGCATGCTCGATAGCAGAGGAGGTTATACATTGCCTTGCCTTAACTCATTGTGAATTTCAAAAGTATCTGAATATTATTTGTCTACCCGCACCCTACTGTTTATGTCAGTTAGACACATTCGAATAAACCTAACATTTCAGGAATTACAAATTTCATAATTTGTTTTTACAATTTCTTCTCATCTTGGTTATTTCATCACAATTATTTTTAATTTCCGATCACTTGTCTTTTGAAATGCCTAATGTACAGGGTGGACCGCTCGAATGGACCTAATTTCAATTGCTTGTTACTGGCAAACGGTTGAAGATAGAAACTTAAAACAACGTTCATAGTACAGAAAAACTCACCAAGTTTCGAATCCTGTCGGTAGATGGCACAAAGATACGTTTCTCGTTCTTAGATTTAATTGTTTGTGAAAATGGCGACTCCGCAGATGAAAGCGCAAGCTGTTTTGTGGTATGCGGAGTTTAAATCAATCATTAGAGTTCAAAGGGAGTTCCGGCGTGTGTTTAACCGTGATGCTCCAACTGCTAGAAGCATAAAGAAGTGGCGTGATACATTATTAGCTACAGGATCTGTGTTGAAGAAGCATGGTGTGGTCGCAGAGCATCCGATGAAATGGTAGCAAATGTTCAAGCCGCATTTGAGCGAAGCCCCCGGAAGTCATTAAGAAGAGCTTCGCGGGAACTTCAAATACCAAAATCGACATTACAACGGATTGTCCACAAACGCCTCAAACTGCACGCATATAAAGTGCAGTTAGTGCCACGTCTGGAGCCGAATGACATGCCGAAACGAGTGGAATTCGCCAATACGATGCTGGACCGTCTCGGCGCTGATCCTGACTTCATGACCAAGATTTTCTTCTCGGACGAAGCCACTTTCCATTTGTCAGGCAAGGTAAACCGGCATAATGTGCGGATCTGGGGATCGGAGAATCCTCACGCTATTCAAGAGCATGTTCGTGATAGTCCGAAGATGAATGTTTGGTGCAGTTTGTCACATAATAAGGTCATTGGACCGTTTTTTTCTTCGCCGAGAAAACTGTTCGTGGTACCACATATCTTGACATGCTGGAGCAGTTCTTCTTTCCACAAATTGAACACACTGCCAGCCTAACATCGTTTTCCAGCAAGATGGTGCTCCTCCCCACTGGTCCAATGAAGTTCGTACGACTTTGGACAACATTTTCCCTGGCGCGTTGGATTGGTAGGGGAGGACCAATCGCGTGGCCCCCGAGATCTCCCGATTTAACACCACTGGATTTCTTTCTCTGGGGCTATGTCAAAGATAAAGTTTACACCACCCCAGTCAAAGACCTTCGTGATCTTCGTGAGCGCATCATAGAGGCTATTGAGAACATTCCAGAAGACATACTCCAACGTACTTGGCAAGAAATTGTTCATCGCTTTGATATCGTCACAGTGACTGCTGGGGCTCATATAGAGATGTGGTGATCTGGATATCAAAACTTGGTGAGTTTTTCTGTAATATGAACGTTGTTTTAAGTTTCTATCTTCAACCGTTTGCCAGTAACAAGCAATTGAAATTAGGTCCATTCGAGCGGTCCACCCTGAACTTGAGTTGAATAGGTCTCTGAGTCTCAAAATTCCCAAATCAACTCTGACCGAGCAAAGGGAAAATACTTACATCCCGTCTCTTCAGTGCACCCCTCTCACAGGTGCCCTATATTCAGTATAGAGCATACTGTAGAACACAAAATGGCAAAAATCATTAACGACATAATGACTGAACAGCCAAGCTCTCAAACATCAGAAGTCACTGAGGTGGTAACGAGATTTTAGCTTGGGAAATATCTACTGTAAATATTCATACATATATCCCCACAAATCATTAACAACAAAGATCATTCTGCCGGCTTGTACACATTTAAGGGCCGATGAGTCCCGACCCGGAAAAATATTTGGTCATTTTATACACATTTAATGAGACCAGAATTAGGACCCTCAACCTCCAATAATTTAATACTAAATTGTATAAAGGAGCTAAATCAAAATTAAAAACAACAAAACATAGATATTTCATATCAGGCATCAAATTGATCAGTATTAAATATGTTATCCAATGATATTACCCATTTTTTATCAAACATCACTTTTAAAAGTAAAATATTCAATGATAAAATACTAGTTACTAAAGTACTTAAGATAGGCTATAGCTAGCGACAAGTTTCTTTGTTGAACTAACATAGGAATGACAGCTGCGCCTATTAATGATGGAAAATACAAGGGTTTGTATTGTGCAAAAGGTATCTATAGTCAAAACCCAGAGTTTAAAAATGAATAATACTTAATATCTAACTGATAAGAATGAAGATGTCATAGAATACAAAATTTTCAATATATATTATATATATTACAGTGCGATCGGGATAACATTGGACACCGCGATCCTACACTGCCCGTTCCCCGCCGCGAATGCGTCAGCAGTAACAGTAAAATACCCGCATCGGCTGCCCAATGCTATACTGATCGCACTGCAGTACAGAAGACGAATTACAGAGAATGCTCTATAAACTAAACGAAATATATATATATATATATATATATATATATATATATATATATATATCCATAGTAATTCTGCCCGAGGGCAGGTCTTTCATTGCAATCATAGCATTTTCATGCTCTGCTTTGCAGCTTTACTAGGTACTTAAAGGTGTGGTAGCTTCCCGTTGCTTTCCACACCGGTGAAAAATGATGATGATAATCATAAAGATGATGATGATGGCTGAATGATTTTCGGGGACCATTGGGCCCTAAGCGTTCTGAGATTTTTCATACAGGTGAGGAAAAACTCCGAATAAAACCTCACCCAAGAGCCTGTCCCGACCGGGAATCGAACCCGGGCCCGCTGCGTGACAAGGCAGCACGCTATCTCGAGACCACATCGGTGGACAAATATATATATATATATATATGTGTGTGTGTGTGTGTGTGTGTGTGTAATATGAAAATATCATCAAAAAAATAATAAAAAGACAATGGCATTTAAGGGCACTCAACCAGTTCGGACAAAGATAATATTAGAATATAAAGCAATAGAACAAGTGACTAAATATAACTTGCTAGGTTGCGAAATATTATACACAACGGAAACAGATATAAATAACAAACTAAATAAGTTTAATTATGTAGCAGGAATACTAAAAAACTATTGAAAAATAATGCCAGAAAAATACTCTACGTTGAAATTAAACAAGAAAATGGCAGTTTGTATTATTACTTACGGATCAGACGACCAGCAAATTACGAACGCAAATGGGAAATTCTGGGCAGACGAGGTTAGAATGCGTGGAGAAAAATTAGACGGAGGTACTTAGATATAAACCGACAAAATATTTTGGCCGAATATGCCGGAAAGCGATCACTGTTTTTACAAAGAGACCTAAAATAAGTTTGGGGAAAAGAATCGTATATACTCAATCTAGGATTTAAAGAGAGATCAGGGCTTGCTTGGTTCAGGTTAAGGGCATGGGAATTTTTAAAAATTAGCGACGATCACGATATGCGAATATGTTCAATGTGCGGGAGCTTTGAAGACGAGATACATATATTAGGAAAATAGAATATTGGAGACATTAGTTATTACCGGAAAGATTTGTAAATTCAAATCGTGAAAGATTGGCATCCTATGAGTTACTTGTAAACCCAGAAAATTGGATAAACGTGGGTAGATTTCTGGACAAAACGCGGAAAATAAGAACAACACTTATTCATGAATAAATAAATATGTTAACTATTTGCAATACCATTAATTCTTAATAATTCTACATACCTAAGTTAATGTATAATGTAATTGTATTGATATCTAGTTGTAATATTACTGTTTTTTTAAGTATATTATTACCAAACATGAAATTATTGTATCGGACTGTCAACAGCACGTACGGCTTACTGCCCGTGCGATCCATATTTGTAGATAGCATTGCATGTATCTTACGTTTAGTTTAATAAAGTCCTTATGTATGTATGCATATATAGTCCTATAGGTTAAAAATTGTGTACTTGAACTGCTCTGATAATTATTATTTGTCTAAGAAGAACTATCGTCAGTATTGCTTTATAATTAAAATTCTTTTTTAGTCTGTCGACATATTTCTTATTTTGGAATTATATTGCACGTATAATAATGTTCAATATTTCTTAAGTCATCTTTTTGAGCTCAAAATCTGTTTGTACTCACATGTTAAAATACTTTCTTTTTGGATAAAATCAAGAAAGGACGATTCTAAGTATTTTTAATTACATATGGAACGTCATTTCACAAATTTAAAAAGCATCAAAATAGTTCTAAAATGTTACTGGTTACATACATGTAAATATTAATTGTAACAAAAGTAGCGGTAGATTTTAGATATGATTTCCTTATGTTATGCTGAAAAAATATAATACCAATTTATTTCACATATTAACTTAGAAATGATTAATATTGGATTTACATATGCATATATGGAAAAATAGAGGAAAAAAATATATTATAAAAAATCATATATTTATATTGACACCATTAATACTCCGTAAAGGTCCTCTGTTAGACCTTCTTTAAATTTGGAATAAACATTCTCTTAATTCAACGTTATTTGTTTTGTTTAAATAATGAATTAAATAAAAGTAGATAAATTATTAGTAGTTTTAAAAGTTATTCATCATTGTATTGCGCCGATAGAGTCCATTGATTTAAATTTTGAAATCGGTTATAGAAAACACACAGAATACATTTTATGTACGAAATTTTAGATTTTTTTCCCACATATAAATTATTTAATCCGTACAATACATCGTTATCAAATAATATAATTCCAGTAAACTCTCAATAAAGTGGGTTATTGTTTGTTTTATCGTCTATAAAGAAATCTTGCACATATTCACTAATAGTTTAATTGTAAAATTACACAGTTCGCGAGTTACGAATTCTTTTTAGAAAATAAAATTGCCACAAAAAATTTCAATAATTTATGATTATTTATTTACTCGCTTTAAAACGTATTCCATTGTTATACTCTCATACGAGTTGAATTAACATCAAACTAGAATAATAAAAAGGGGCAGACTTTTTTTACTATTTTATATTTTAGTCGACATTTAAAAAAAAGTAAAATACGAGTTATTGGACTTAGAGGAGAGAGTTACAGACACACAAATGTGTATCTACTTGTATAAAATAGGTAGATATGAATTAATGAATGGATGGATGGATGGATGGGTAACAGAAATTAGCTCTACAATTCATGAAACATGTTTACGTGAAGTCATATTTCTCTATGCAGAATAAAGTATTTATGCTGTATTACATTTTATATTATAATAGAAAATCCTTTACAGAATAACAATTAATTTATGCTATAATCACTCGTTTACAGAAGGCATATTTTTTTTCCCTCTCATATGTGATGTCGCTTTAACTAATATCGCGTCTAAATTATTTGATCATATTTACTAAGCTGTTAGCCCTTTCAAGTTAGCTCAAAAAAAATAGGCGTAGGCTTACAAAAATTCACATAGAGCTGAAAATTGGTACGAATGTTGAGAACACCATTATGAATGGAATATGAAAAGTCCCGATCGATTCCACATCTGCAAAAAATTATTCAAGGTCGAAGTTCGCGAATATGGGTTTTTGCATATTTCAGCCAAACGGTAAGTTTTATCATTAACATAGGCCAGACAAAAGTTGTAGGCAATGCATGTATCTACACACATTGTTCTTATACGTTCTTTCATAGGAATCACCATTCTTGTGATATCACCATTTGAAACACTGAAAACAATAATATGCACGTTTTTCGACCGCAAGTTAACCTCCTATACATAATGGGATATTTAATATAATTAAAATATTGGTTGAAAACTTATATATACAAATTATATATTATATGATTGTGAGAATATACATAAAAAGGAAATTCAGTCCCTAATTTAATTGGCCTGTATAACCTTAAACACCATCTGCCGACTGTTGTATGTTTGTGCGGGTGGCGACAGTCATATACTTGTTCTTTTTTTTCTGGAAGGCATTTTAGTTTAGTATTCATTTACAGTGAATACACGTGGCTGTTGATACAAGTGCCTGTTAATATTTCTTAAAACAATTTGCGCTGTTCAATAATTTTAAAAAGTCGCAATTTTGCTTTCTTTGTAGTAAACCTTTGATTGAAAATGAAACATTTATTGTTGATCGTGGAATGAATATGTTGATAGATTCAAATGTTGAAAGAAATTATGGATTTTCTGAATACCTGTGACAATTCATGTGCAGTGCCCTAAAATGTACACTCGGAAGAGTCCTATTGCTTCAGTTAAAAGACCGCATGTGAGTTGATCGTGGAATGAAGACTTTGATAGATTCAAATGTTGAAAGAAATTATGGGTTTTCTGAATACCTGAAGGACAAGAATCTGTGACAATTCATGTGCAGTGCCGTAAAATGTACACTCGGAAAAGTTCTATTGCTTCAGTTAAAAGACCGCATGGGATGGAGCAAGCCAGTAGATCTGAAATCAGTCCACCTCGTACTAGGGCACACGTAAGTGAATCCGCTTCTTGTTAAAAAAAATATTGCTTATTTTGTGGGGATGAAGCAAATGCAGAGGCTGAGAAGAAGAAAGCGCAAAATGTTAGACATAAAATTCATAAAGTTGGTACACTTGAATTTCAATAATTCATTCTGAAGGTAGCTCGGACTATTTCTGATGACGTAGCATAACATTTTACTGCACGTATTCAGTACGAATATGATTTAGTTGGTGCCGAGGCTACGTACCATAATAATTGCTATAATTACTTCTTGAGACCCACCACTAGGGGTCGTCATTCTCAAGATGAATCTACTAATGTTGTGATGGAGAAAAAAATGTTGACTGTTAATTTTCATTGGAAGAATTACAAAAATTGTAAAAATCCAGTTTTAGACAATATATCAATTTAGATTCGATTGAAGTTGAAGTATGATCGTCATGATATTCTTAACTTAGCTAGATATGAGGAAAAAAAAAGTCAAAATGAAAAGGAAGAACGATTTAGAATCATCAAAGCCGCAGCAGCAATTATTCGAGACGACATTCAATCTTCAGTATTTGATAATACCAATTACCCCCCGCCTAGTCGAATGTTTGAAAATATTAACAGCGATATTCCGGAGTCATCGACTTATTTTTTTGGAACAAATAATTCTTAAAAATAAACAATTTAAACTAGAACTAATAAAACTGGTACGTACTAATATCAGCCACAGTATTATGACTGCTTTTAGCCTAGATATTTCAAATTCAAATTCAAATTGGGTCAGTTAATAGATAATACTTTGGAACCAATTCAAACGTTACTCTCACCTGTTCCACAAACATTCTTAACACCATTTTTTTGAAATTGCAAAAAGGGTTGTAGAACAAAATGTGGCTGTAAAAAATTCGGATTATTTTGTTCACCAGTATGTACCAATTGCCAAGGCCAGTCTTACTCAAATATTGAATCAAATCCAACAGATGAAGATTTATATGATTTCAATGAGGAAACAATTGATACACTTTCTCAGAACAATTAACAAATACCCAGCAAGAATAAGAAGAAATCGAAGAAGACATTATTGTCGTAGTATAAGAACGATTTGTGTAGACAATTGCATGATCTACAACTTTTGTCTGACCTATTGTTATGATAAAACTTACCGTTTGGCTGGAAAATGCCAAAAACCAATATTCGTGAACTTTGACCTTGAATAACTCTTTTTTGCAGATGTGGTATCGATGGGGACTTTTCACAATTCATTTATAATGGTGTTCCCACATTCGTACCAATTTTCAACTCTATGCGAATTTTTGTAAACTGAAATGTCTATTTTGACCGGACTATGTGTTACACTTTCTCTAAAACACTCTTGAAGCAGGAAAATGACAAGAGAGTTTTAGAAAGATATTTGGAATTGATTTTTCAACAAATATTTGGAGACGGGCAAAATTACCTTCGAAAAGCAACAAGAAAAATGTTACATGTAGGAAATTAAATACTATCGATTGAAGACATAATGAACAGCTCTAAAGATATTAATCAAGACTAACTAAACTAACTAACTCACTGGCACTATCGAACCCGTAGGTTCATGGCCGCGCGTACATATGCTCTCCATTTTTCCCTATCCTTGGCTAATGCTTTCCAATTATTCCCTGTATAATCTACTTCCCTCAAATCATAGTTAATGTTATTCTCCCACCTCATTCTTGGTCTACCAACTGGGCGTTTCCATCTGCCTTTCCTACAAGAAGCTTCCATGCAAGTATTTCATTCCCCATACGTGCAACATGAAATGCCTATCGCAGTCTACGAGACTTGACTGTTCTTATTATATCTGGCTTCCTATAAAGACCATGTAGTTCATTGTTATGGAGTCTTCTCCATTCTCCTGTCTGTTCATCTCTCTTTGGTCCAATAATTTTCCTAAGTACTTTATTCTCAAATACTTGTAATCTCCTTTCCTCCCTTAAAGTAAGAGTCCATGTTTCGCACCGATATAATATAACTGGTAGAATAATAATTTTATAGTTTAAAGTTTTTTGAATGGAGTTGGGACATCAATAGTCTCTGCAATGCATAATCGCACGCATTTCCAGAATTGAGCCTATGTTTAATTTCTTAGTGCAGCTCATTCCTATTTGTGATTATTGTTCCTAGGTATTTGAATTCAGCCAATTCCTCAAAATTTCCCTCATTTGTCATTAGTTGTCCATTTCCATTATATAATGAATTTCTACGTGTGACCATATATTTAGTTTTATTGATATTTACTTCCAGTCCTAATTTCTTAGTGTTACTCAATAGTGTGTGCGTGTTGTACTTCAGTATCTCCTCGCTATCGGCCAATAATACTACATCATCAGCATAAACTTACAGCTTATTAATACCATTCAGTTGTATGCCTTCCTCATTCTCTAAAGATTAATGGCATGCTCTAGTACAAAATTAAATAGTAGAGGAGATAGTGCATCTCCTTGCTTCAACCCATTCTGGATTTCAAAAGTGTCCGAAAAATGTTTGCCTACACATACCCTACTCTTTGTGCCATTTAGACACATTCGTATAAGTCTAACTAACTTTTTAGGAATTCCGAACTCTAGCAGGATACTATAAAACTTCTCCCTCTTAATTGAATCATATGCTTTTTTGAAGTCTACATATAGTTGATGTACAGTCCCATTATATTCCTATTTCTTTTCTAAAATCTGTCTTATACTAAATATCTGATCTGTTGTAGACCTGTTTCTTCTAAATGCACATTGATGATCTCCTAGAATGTCATCAATATAGGGAGTAAGTCTGCTTACTAATATCTTTGTTAGAATTTAGTACGAAGTTGAAATAATGAGATGCCCCTATAGTTGTTGCAATCACTTTTATCTCCTTTCTTATAAATTGGTAAGATAATTGATTCTTTCCATTCATCTGGAAGAGCTTCTTTTTCCCAAATCATACTTGGCAACCAGCGTATCTAGGCCATCAATTTTTCTCCTCCTGATTTTATCAGTTCTGCTGGGATCTCATCTGAACCTGATGCTTTATACATCTTGAATTTTTCAATTGCCATTTCAACCTCTAATGCATTTGGTTCTGCGACTAGCATTTCTGCTGTCTGTAAATTATTCTGCTCAATGTCCTGTTCTGTATGTACATTTAGTAGCTGATTAATGTAATTTTTCCATCTATTTAATATACTCCTGGAATCTGCAATCAGATCCCCATTTTCATTCCGAATTATGTTTGTTCTAGCCTGAAACCCTTTATTCTCTATACTAATTACCTGATATAATTCTCTAATGTTCCTATTTTTTTCATTCATTTCAAGATCATTAATATTCTCTCTCAAATATTCCCTCTTTTTACTCTTTAGTAACTTGGTGGTTTCCCGTCTAATACTACACAATTTCTCTAAATTTACCTCATTTGGCTCGTGTAACCATTTCATTTTTGCTACCTTTCTTTTCTTTACAATGTCGGCACATTCCTCATCAAACCATTTACTGTTTTGCCTCTTTTTTAAACAACCAATGCTTTCTGATGCTGACAATTTAATAGTATCTCTTACAGCCTCCCATTCTTTATTTATATCAGTTTCTTCTTCGTTTGTCACATTGTCATCTGAAGATTCCAGTACTTCAAATCTATTAGCAATTTTGATTTGGTATTCTTGCCGCATTTCATCATTTTTCCAAGTTTTTAAATTCAAATTTTACAGAATCATCTTTAGCGTTTGTTCCTCTCATAAGCGATAGCCGTTGTCTGATTTTCACTCTGACCAGATCAAGACAGCCCATTGATTTTACAGTGCCTTTCGGGTGAGGAGTTTGAATTCAAATAAAACCGTTAGATAATAAGAGAAGCAGCTGGCCTCATTAAACGATACAAATTAATAGAAGAAAGAAAAAGTAAAATAAATATAGTCTAAGAAATTTATACAGAAATGGAAAGATGCTGATCGGGTTGAAGAATAATATCCAGTAGTTATGTAGGAAACTTCCTACAGGTTTCAAAGAATAGCCTACAATATATCAAATGGAATGAATTGTGCTGCTTGGGGAGCTCTCATAGTCCTTTTCTGTTCAGTGTCTTAACGTGCTATGTAGGTGAGACAATTAGAAAATAAGTGGAATTATATATGTGTACATTTACCTAGACGGCATAGCTATGATATTCAGAAGTAAGGATGACAGACGAGATAATGAGGGCACTGATGCGAATGATAAGTACAGATAAACGAATAAAAACAGTAGCATTGTTAATTTAAGGAGCTGTGGAAGAATAGCTCAAACAGAAATCCATAGCAGAGGCATCGTACTCAAGAGTAATAATACATGCAAAACATTTAAATATAGCAATACAGCTAATATGGAAATCGTTCAGTACTACCTTTTCATTGAAAATCTATCATTGAAGACGACATGAGGCTGTTCTAATCAAACACACTACCGACATTTGTACATTATGGAATCGAGATTATCTGGGAGTGTCTGTCAGCGAGGTAGATGAAGGAAAAAGTGCAAATTAATTCTACGCTCCTTAGAACAAAAATTGGTGTCTCAAAGTATATTGTTTCATGATGCTTATTTACTGGCAAAAGAGGAATTTATTTATAATATTCAGGCACATGATAGTTCAGATAGCAACAGTAAGAGATAAACTTAAAGGACTCCAGGAAAATTATATCTGGATTGATTTCTAAGTCGTATAAGAGACTGAAGCTAATTAAGATAGAAAACATTAACTGGCCTGTTTTACTGTGCACAAATTTCAAAAATAATATCACGAGTGAATTTATCTATAGGATTTGGAAATTAAGAGTGGGATTTGTTATGAGTGTGTAACGAATAAAATTAAACTCTTTACTCAAAATTAATTATTTAAATATAGTTACCGGTATTTAAAAATATTTATGTACTTAATGTAAACGACGATGTTTGAAATCAAATCAGAAATGTGTTGTTATGTTTCATTTGTTTATTAACTTGATCATATTTTATTTATTACCAAATAGGCTCGCAATAAATCATATGGCCATCGCAATCATCATCATCATTCATATTCATCTTAGATTAAGCTTAGGATTACGGACTCCCCTGGCGCACCACTACCATCACCATCACTCATCATATCATCGGCGCCCCAACCTCAGAAGTGTGTTACAAGTACGCCATGCCAGGAGAGAACATCAGGAATGTCGAAAGACAACCTGGGGCATTTGCAAAAAAATATAAGAATGCACCCTAGTGGAGAAAAAATGAAACACATCAAACTGTATATAATAACCAATATTATAGGTTATTAATTTATTTTTATACAACAACTCGGTAAAATCATTATTTAAAGACACAATTATTGAACACGCAATTATCAAAAGTATAGTTCGAAGGAATTTGTTTATTATTTGTCATATTGAATGTATTTGTTTGAGAGTCGGTCACTGCTCTGACCTGTGAAGTTATTAAAAAGGATGAGTTTTCTCTATCACAAAAGTAGGAGTTGGTAAAGAGAATTTGATAAAGAGCAAGGTGCAACACGACTGTCATAGGTTATAAAACAAAATTCATTGAAATGTGATTGGTAATAGACTCCCATTAGGGGCATGGGTTAAATATTCACCATAAACAGTGTGTAAACGCGTACTTGCACGACCTGAATCCTGAATTCTATGAGGAGATACAAGTAAGTGTGGTATATCATGTTACCTATGTAATGGAAATGGAATTTATTAACATATTTTCTAAATACAAGAAATGTAAATATTCATTAATATTTTGCGTACGGGCCTATTTGACTTCTGTGCATATTTTTGTCCACGAATAAAGAAAAAATGCGAACATATGAACACATACATACATGGTTACACACCTATACTCATACATAAAAGAGGCACACAACCAATGAAAATATGTATGTTCTACGTGTACAGTACATACGGAATAATACACATCTACACTCATACATAAAAAATATATTGTACAAAGTAGGCTATATAGCAGCGGCGAGGCTGAGTTTGGGAAGGAACCATAGTAAAAATCAAACAGAAAATTACAAGATTATATAGAAAAGAGATGTTATATTTATACACTATCCTTAATGTGCTCACCTTAATAGTTGCATACTTCTAGCGAAGTTAAATCTGGAGAAGGTGGCAAAGGAAGTTCAGGAGCCATTCGTGAAGGCGCTTATAGGAAGATCTTCTTCATACTTCCTATAAGCTGGTCGACTTCAGGGAACTGATTCCGAAATTCCTCTGCCACTCTATGTAAAGCGTGTGCTGGACACATTACGTGCACCATTTTGGAGTAAAAAGCTTGCTAGGAAGTAGCAGCTTTTACCATGTCTGGTGCAGCGTCGGTCATGAATGGTAGTACGTTGTCATGTCGAATTCCACTGGGGCATAATAGACTCTAAGAACTATCAAACAGTTTACTAGTTCTTGAAAAAATTACGTTTTCCAGTTGTTGACAATTTATTAAGAACAGCTCACAGAAAACATATTCTTCACGTTAGCTACGTAGCGTCCTTGCGAATCTGTAATTTCCACATTTTGTCCCATTGACTTTTGCCATATTATCCTGTATTGTTTTTTCTCGTAGCATTTTTCCACATATATTGTTTTATTAGTGTAGAATAGGGTATAACTCTTCCAGTATGTTTTTTCTTCTAGGATCTCTCAGAACTTTAGGTTATTCCATGTCATCAGTGGAATATCAGCAGAAATGAAAGCTTTGCAGATTTCTATGAAAGAAGTATCCGAAGGACGTGGTCGACCAAGTAGCATTTGCTGAATCACATGTTTTCCGCCATTAATTCATTGTAGACCTCTTTTATTCTCCTTTCTAGTCACTTGTTGATCTACAGAATTGTTTTTCTAATTCCATGTTGCATATTTTGTAATACAATATTTCACCATCCGTGCTGAACCCTTTTCCCAGTACTGTGGAACATAATGTTTTAATTTAAAAGTATTATTATTCTTTATTTACCCCATGGCTTCACTATACTATAACTGCAATACTAATGAAAGATGAAAACACAATTAGCTGATGTAACGAGATCTGCCTTGATTTCCACTTGGCTAAAATAAAAACTGTTCTGATTGGTGCTAGATAACAAATGCTACGATTGGACAATGACGTTCAAGCCAATTTTTATAAGGTAGAGAGAGTAAAAGTAAATTATGTTTTAAAAATGTGCATTTCCTCGTCAACTGCCACAAAACTGCGAAATAGGATTTCAATATAAGCACAAATATGCTAAAAAATCAACAAAAATGCAACCACAAAATTACTTGTTTAAGATCCTTTTCTACCAAAAACTAATTTATAACTAACTGAGCTTAGTATAGCACTCATAGAAAAGAAGATGCAAATGCATCTACATCCTTGACAAAATGAGGAATAAAATATATTACATGAAACACTTCAAAATTCGCTATTTACATTCACAGAATTTGTCTAGTGACCAGTTCACAATAAAATATAACTTATAAACTATATTCTATAAACAATTAAAATAAAACAATAAAATTAATTAATAAAACTGATATTTAAATACTAATTGAGGGCAATGAACTTTACTTTTTCTTTATATATCTATGTTCAGCGAAAAGACGCGGCTAGGCCTGGCGCATCCAAGCTTCCATGAAAAGAATATGTAATTTGGGAAACTTCCTATAGATGACACTTGCGTACAGATTCAACTAATAAATTATTTACTTATATATTTATTTAAAATAAATCCAATTTTTTTAATATAAGAATCTTATAATTTTATAACCTTATCCATCCATAGTAATTCTGCCCAAGGGCCGGTCTTTCACTGCTATCATAGCATTTTCATGCTATGCTTTGCAGCTTTACTAGGGAATTTATGTGTGGTAGCTTCCCGTTGCTTTCCATATCGGCGAAGGATGATAGTGATAATTGTATGGATGATGATGAAGGCCGGATGATTTTCGGGGACCGTTGGGCCTAAGCTTCCTGATATTTGTCTTACAGGTGAGGAAAAATTCCGAAGAAACCTCACCCAGGAGCCTGTCCCGACCGGGAATCGAACCCGGGCCCATTGCGTGACAAGGCAGCAGGCTTCCTTGAGACCAGAGCGGTGGACAACTTTTTAATTTTAAATGATATTTAATATAGCTTATTTTTGTAAAAAAATATAGGGATGCATCGCTTCCAGCACTCCATTGACGCCTCGCCACTAGTATATAAGTATAACAAAATGTTTTCATTTTGTACAATTAACAATCTAGCTACAGAACAGATTAAAACCCCCTCACACACCCACGCGCATACCACCTTCACCCATCGCTGATAGCAATGAGCTAGAAGGCTACTCAACTAAGTCTACTTATTACATAATACAACTGAAGATCGGAAACGAATACTATATTGAATTTCTTATTATAGATAGTACACATTTCCTTGTGGTTATTATTCAAGAATATGAAAATTATTTGCAGTACTCTTTACATCAATTGAATCAGTTATGCCAAGAACATAATTTTAAAATGTCAAAGGAAAAAACGAAAATAATGGCATTTTGGGGAA
Source organism: Diploptera punctata (assembly GCA_030220185.1). Classification (NCBI taxonomy): domain Eukaryota; kingdom Metazoa; phylum Arthropoda; class Insecta; order Blattodea; family Blaberidae; genus Diploptera; species Diploptera punctata. The sequence goes on along the minus strand of JASPKZ010008040.1, from coordinate 94,737 downwards.
GTGAATATATCTCTCTATCTTCGGGTTTTTACAGCTGCTGCCGTCTTCCCGTGCCAAATCTCCAAAGCCTACGGTCTTGGGCATCTTCGATGCTTAGCCCTCTAGCTTGCATTACTGTCTTCATGTTTTCCTTCCATGTTAACCTTGGTCTCCCTCTTTTCTTCTTTCTGTTCGGATGCCATTCATATAGTTTGCTTCGGCCATCGCTCATCTTCCATTCTTAAGACATGTCCTAACCACTTTAATTCCTTCTCCTCAATTCTTTCAATTATGCTTTCTTCTGCTTCCATTATGTTTGTAATTTCCTTATTTGTGACATGTTCTAATCTAGACTTTCTGGCACTACTCCGTAAATAATCCATTTCTAGAGCTATTAGTCTATTCTTGTAGTACTTATTGGTTGTCCATACCTCACTTCCATACATTGCAAGGAAGTGAATATATAAGATCAAAAATCATAATAGACAACAAACCTCTGAAACAAGTAACAAAATTTACTTATTTGTGAGTTAATAATACATACTTTTCACTCAATAAAATGGATTAATTCATTCATAGTAAAATAGAAACTTAACCTTTTGAACGCCATGCCCGGCGTGCGCCGGTGAAAGTGTGTGTACAGCGTTACGCCACGCCCGGCAAGCTCAGGTTTTCAATCTTATTTATTTTAAATATTTTTTTCCTGAAGTTTTTACTTCAATAAACTAAAATTATTTTTCGTGCTGTGTTTGTACATCCTTTCTTCGCAATACTTTGCACATTCCTTACAGAATAACGATATAGGCTAGTTGTAAATGCGTTTTCTAAAGGAGGGTGTACATTCATGTTTCAAGGCCTTTTTTTTTATTTGGCTATGGAATATTGCAATTTCAGGATATTTTCTTCATTTATTTTATTTTTAGTTGAAAAGATACCTGACCAAGGGGTAGTAGTGCTGTGAAACACAGTGATTCATGTCTCGAAGTTGACGAAAATACAATATGCGACTTTATTGTGTCAGTGTTATCAGAGGATGAGAGTAACAGTAACAGTTCATCAAATGATGAATGTGATAGTAGTCCTGTTTCTAAGAGAACGTTATTACAATCTAAGCCTGTGAATAGTAAAGCAAGTGATGTAGACCTAAATGAACATGCTGTGAGTGGCAGTGGTGGGCGTGTCGCGCCAGACGAAACACGTGGCATAAAACAGCTGTTTGATTGGAATGGATTCGAACCCAGGACCATAAAAAATGTTCAACAATTTGAATATTATAAGTAATCAATTGAGTTGGTGTTTACTTGATGAAAATCCATATTTATTAATTAAATAAATTTAATAAATATGAAAATCAAATAAAACTACGTTTTATTTTTATTTAATTAATGGATATTATAAGTCTTTAGTGATAATGCCATCAAACGTATTCAATAGGATATATGTTTAGTGATAGTGATAACAAATTTCAATAAAGTCACCGTGCTGAATTTGAACCTGGGATCAGTACAAGTGGAAGCAACACCGCCTAACCTTCAAATAAATGTATAATAGTGAGTTTAGCACGGCATGTAGACAGTTAATTGTACTTTATATAGGTTTACATTATATAGTATGGCGTAGTACTTTAAATTTAAAAAACCTGGCACCCACAGCCCAGCTGGCAAAATGGAAACTCGGCGGTCGAAAGGTTAAAAAAATCAGTCTAATTCCTGATAAACTTAAAAAAAATAAATCTTAAATAACAAATAGATATAAATTTCACAATCTAGATAATTAATTATATCTCTAATGCCACAAATTATAAATTTGTTGCTATAAACACAAAAACTAGAAGTGACGTAAGTGAGGAACTGTCAAGATTTCAAATGATACGTGGAACTCTAGATAAACCATTAAAGAACAAAACAAGTTGAGATACTAGATTGAAGTTTTATAAAACATTGGCAGTGAAACTTGGGTAATGACCAAACAATTTCAAAGTGGAATACAAAGTCTAGAAATTAACTTCCTTAGTAGAACAAAAGGCTGCACAAGAATGGATCGGTTAAAGAATGAAGATATAAGAACAGACTTAAATACATATCCATTAAATGATAAAATCAAAGGATATATAGAAAAATGGTTTAGGCATATAGAAAGAATGAACGTAACAAGACTACCAAAAGCAGCATTTAACTACAAGCCAAGAGGTTCAAGGAATGTAGGAAGGCCAGTGAAAAGATGGACAGAACAACTGTTTGGCGGAACAGGTATTTTGCCTAGCCCGTGAAGTGTTGAAGAAGACACATTTCCTCATTGATCTTCCATTTTGATATCTCTCAATTTTTTACTGTGTCCAAATGTGCATGTATTTCACTTAAATCTCGACCCATCCTAAAGTCTCAACACGTGACTCTCCTAGGATCCTACCTGGGAAATCTCTCCGGCAGCAATTATAATCTTAGTTGCTCTGTCTTTCAACAAAATGCTATAATATGTTGCTTGTTTTCCCTGTTTTCCCACCGCCTGACATTAAACAAATTAATAAATATTAAACCATTACACCTACAAACCGTCATGAAAACATAAGTATAATATCCGAAGAGGGCAATTGATAATCCCCTAAAGCGGTGAGGACATCTCTTAACCACACATCGGAGTTCCAAGCAGGCCGTCGAGAAGAACGGACGTGTTTTTGTTAGAGTGGTTGAAGTGTGCAGGGGACAAAGCATTATGGAAGAAGTTAGAAAGCTGATTGAAACATTGTCAACTGAAGTGAAAGAGGGGTTTGAAAAGTGCAACGTGGGGGAAAAATCCGTGATATTGCGACGAATATGCATCGGATGGAGGACAGATTGAAATGGCTGGAATCTAAATTAGACTATCTCGAAAACCAGAGTCGCCGTAATAATATTGTGATATATGGAGTGCATGAAGAAGACAGGGAGAGCTGGGAGGAAACTGAACTTATAGTTAAAAGATTAGTGGCGCAAATTGGGATTGATTTAGTGGACAGTGATATTGAAAGAGCGCACAGAGTAGGTCGTTGGAATAGTGGAAAGGCCCCGATTGTATGCAAATTATCACACTACAAAATAAAATGTTGGATCCTTAGAGACAGTAAATATCTTAAAGGGACCGGTATCAATATTGCCGAAGACTTTAGTGAGAAGGTGGGTCGCGAAAGGGACTTTCTTCAGCGACACATGCTCGAGGCGAGGAGGCAGGGCTGCCATGCAATCCTGCAATTTAATAAATTGATTATAAATGGACGAATCTGGAGCAGGGAACAACTACAAAATATGGACAACCCTGAAAATGAGTTTGATGAGGTAATTGACAGCGAGTCCCCAAAACCAACAGGGGACGCTACAACAGCAGGTGGTCTCCTTACAGAAGAGGAGGGAGAAAATTCTACACGAGAGAAAGAGAGAGAGAGAGAGAGAGGAGTACTATGATACTAACTCCGAGGGATACAGCAAACTTTCAGCACAAAACAGCCGACAGCAAAAAGAATACCCCACCTTTAAGAGGCGAACGACAGGAGGACACAAGAACGCAAACGAGAAAATCACTACGACTGCTGAATTTACCCGCAGAAAAGGAACTATTGAGAGGGGGAATTTCGAAAAATACAGGTAAGCCTAAGGACAAGGGAACACAATAGGATATTTTGACACTCGGTACATGGAACATCGCAGGGTTAAAACAAAAACTTTCAATGGACAGATGTGTAGAGTTTATTGAGACTTTTGATATATTAGCTCCAGGTGAAACATGGTTAAAAGCTAATGAATGCGTAAATCTATGTAATATGAAAGGTTATTTCAAGGGCAGTGAATCCAGAGAGAAAAGAGGTAGATATGCAGATGGTGTTGCCATTTTATATCAAGCTAACTTAGACCCATATATTAAAAAAGGTAAATATTGCTTGAAAAGAGGCCTTTGTATATATTACTATGCAGGAAGGGCAGAAATGTGTCTGTTGTCTATTTACCGCCAACCACTAAATTCCAGGTATGCCAATCCAAATTTTTTTGTTCAATTGTCTGACTCGTTGGCAGAAATAAAAGATAGATTTACGGAAGCGGGAATAATAATTTTAGGGGACTTTAACTGTAGGATTGGGGACGAAAATATCACTATAAAATCAGATGATAGACGAGGTGAGGGTAGGAGAAACCAAGATAAGATTATAAATTCAGAACGAAACCAATTGTTAGCTTTTTGCGATGCATTTGAACTTGAAATTCTGAATGGGAAATATGGGGAAGATAAAAATGGAGAACTGACATTTATTAATAAAAATCGAGGTAGCGTAATCGATTATTCAGTATGCACACAAGACATGATTCCAGTCCTAAGTAATTTCTGTATAACTTCCAGAATCGAATCACCCCACTTCCCAAACTTATTTTAAATATGAAAGGTATTAGTGAGACAGTTAATGATGAGGTGGCAACAATATTGTGGCCAATTACACGTTTCAGGTGGATCGAGGACCGGAGAGAAGAATGTATCAGGAGTTTGGAAACGCTAATAGAGGATCTGCAATTGAATGATCTTAGCGGGGAGGACATTGTTAAAACTTTGACAGAATCTTTTCAAAAAGCAGGGGAAAATTTCAAAGTTAAATGCGCAATGAAGCAGAAGGACAAAGGGTGGTACAATAATGCATGTAGAAAGAAGAAGAAGTTGTCGAAAGTAGTCTTTTAAAGTTTAGAAAAGAAAGCACAGATGAAAACAGAAAAAATTATGCGCAAGAAAGAAAGGAATATAAGAATTACTGGGAGAAACAAAACTAGCATGGAAAAATAAGAAATCCGAAGAAATGAGAGTCGCGACTGAAAGTGGGAACGGAAAGCGATAAGGGAACTCAAAGTAAAGTCCATAAGAATAACGCCCGTGGAATGGAAAAGTTACTTTGATAGGGTGCTGGCAAAATGAGAGGTTAAGATATAATCAAGGAAATATAGTTGAGATCCCTGACCCAATTCATATTCAATTACTGGATCAGGATATTTCGAAAAATGAAGTGGTTTCTTCCATTAAATGTTTAAAGAATGGTAAAGCACCTGGAATTGATGGAATACCAGGGGAATTCTTGAAAAATATGATATAATCCAATAAATTATTAGACGTTTTGAAAACTGCGTTCAACAAACTTTTTAATGGAGGAGATTATTCGGAAGCCTGGGCGACAGGTGTCATCCAACCACTATACAAAGGAAAAGGTGGGACACAGGTACCAGAAAGTTAGAGGGGAATTTGTCTCTTGTCAGTGTTCGGAACAATATATTGTAAAGTACTTTACAAACGCATGAGACAATGGGCTAAAGAGAACTATAGGCTCTCAAAATATCAGGCAGGTTTTAGAGAAGGGCACTCCACGGTGGACAACGTATTTGTTATGAGAACATTAATTGATGACAATCTGAAAATGAAGGGGGGTAAATTATTTTGTGCATTCATTGATTTTAAGATGGCATTTGATACTGTAGACCGAAGCACACTTTGGGAAAAATTAAATCGGAAAGGATTATCTCATAAAATGATACATACCTTAATGTTAATTTATAAATATGTTAAATTTTGTATAAAAGTAGACCAATGGCACATTACGGAGAGCAGTGAAGCCAATCGGGGAGTGAGATAAGGTTGCATTTTATCACCAATGCTATTTAATCTATTCGTTAATGATATTGTAGACGTAATGCTAGAAGGAGAAATTGAGGCTCCGGAGATAGGAAATGTTAAAATCCCAGTCCTGTTGTATGCAGATGATTTAATTATTTGTTCCAAGACAATCAAGGGATTGTAAAGAGGTCTCGACCTACTGGAAATATACTGTAGGAATTGGGGATTGACTGTAAATGTTAGTAAGACAAGAACAATGACCTTTAAAAATGGGACGGTTTATGGTAGAGCAGAGGAATGGAAATACAAAGATCAAGTACTTCAAAACGTGAAATATTTTGAATATCTTGGTACGACGTTGAAAATGAACGGAAAGTGGAAAAACATATTGATATAGCATTATTTAAAGGGAGGGGACAACTTAACAGTGTATTCGGTATTCTGGGTCGAGTCCCTGATATTCCAGTCAGCACATTAGAAAAAATGTATAGAGCGATGATCAGGCCAGTAATGCATTATGGTAGTGTGATTTGGGGTTTCCAAAGAACGGAAATACTAAATAAGGTATATAAGCATTTTCTAAAATATATTACAGGACTTAGTAAGGCCGTTTCTAACTGTGGAATTTTATATGAATTTGGGTTATTCCTGAATGACATGAAGTGTAAAATTCGTGTACTCAAATACTGGTTGCGAGTAATCCAAGGTGAACAAACTATGCTTAGAGCAATTTGTTACGACCACCAAATTAAAAACATAGATATTAAATTTTTGGGCAGACGAGGTTAGGAGAGAACTCCAAAAGATTGGGATAAGCTGGATATGGGAAAAAGGGACTGAAAATCGCAAGAACGTGTGGAGAAAAATAAGGAGGAGGTACTTAGATATAAAAATCAACTAGATACTTTCGCCGAATGTAGAGGAAAACGCTCACTGTGTTTACAAAGAGGCCTAAAACACGTCTGGGGAAAAGAATCGTATATACTCAACCTAGGATTTAAAGAGAGATCAGGGCTTGCTTGGTTTAGGCTAGGGGCATAGAAATTTCAAAAAATTAGCGACGATCACGATATGCAAATATGTCCAATGAGCGGGAAATTTGAAGATGAGATACATATGTTAGGACAATGTATTGATTTAGAATATTGGATACGTCAGTTATTACCGGAAAGATTTCTAAATTCAAATCGGGAAAGGTTGACAAGCTACGAGTTATTGGCAAATCCAAAAAATTGGATAAACCTGGGTAAATTTCTGGACAAATCGCGGAAAATAAGAACAACACTCATTCATGAATAAATACAAGTTATCAAAATGCAATAACATTAATTTTTAACAATTATATAAAATTAATTAATGTATAATGCTATTGTGTTATTATTTAATTGTAATATTACTCTGTTTTCTTTATGTAATTGTAATGTTATGTTTTTTTTGAGTGTATATTCCTATTGTGTTATTATTTAATTGTAATATTATTGCGTTTTATTTATGTAATTGTAATTTTATTGCTTTTTTTGACACTAGTAGCAATTATTAGTTTATTGTAACGGACTGTCAACAGCACGTACGGCTTACTGCCCGTACGACCCATATTTGTAAATAATATTGTAAATATCTTACTTTTTGTCTAATAAAGTCCTACTACTACTAAATATATATATATATATATATATATATATATATATTATATATACTAACTAATACCGGGCGTGCGCTGCTACGGCCTAAATAAATGAAAATTAATGTGCTTTTATGTTTAGTAAAAGGAAATGTAATTATACATTTATATTTTTCGATACCCCGTGCTCATTACCCGGCTTTACCCGGAAATTTACTTATCCCGATCGTCTTGACATAAATCAGCTGTAATACGAAAATTATTGTGTTTTATGTTAAGTTAAATAAGAGTGAGGAAAAATTTATATCGTAATTATTTTTTAGATATCCCTTTCTATTTATCCGGCGTTGTCCAGGAATTTACTCATACCGATCTTCTTGACATAAATGAGCTTAAAGACAAAAATTATTGTACTTCTTATGATTAGTTGAAAAAGTAAAATGAAAAATAATTATAAAAAAATAAAAAAAAGTCCTACTACTAACCACACATCGGTCGGTCATTACTAAAGCTAGGATATGTATGTAACTACATATTCTTTCTCTTTGCTTATACGCAGCTAAATATTATAAATGTCCAAAAATTAGGACCTTTCTTATCAAATATCAAAAGTTATCATTACATATTTTAATATTTTTTATGTGAAACTACATATTCTGTCTGTTTATTTTTTTGATAAACGGAATAAAATTTATACTATCTGTAGGACAGTATTTTATTCACACTAGAAACTCAGGTACATGTACACTGAAACGAATTTTCCCAGCTATCCAAAAGCTACAAAAAAAGAGGTCAAGGAAGAATTCCATTCAAATGACACAATAAATGTAGCTATACAAAGACACTGTGACTTGGGTGTAGGATACCACATTGAAGATCTCTTTTAAAACTACCACAGACCAATCTGGTTTATGAATGAAATAGTAGAAGAATGACAACAGTTTCTCACTCACCATATGTTAACAATTGTGTTCCTTCTCTCATCTCTGCTCTTCAGTCCCTTGGTATAGAATACAACCTGTTTTAAAAATGTTTGTTTCGTTGTTATATGAGTATAAAACATTATAATTTTGTACTGTATTTATAAAATTGTTTGTTGATGCAATAGGGACTGAATCCATGTAGAAAAAACTGAAAAAAATAGCACAGAAGTAATTGTCATTGTCTCTTACCCAGCGAATTCAGGTTCGATTCAAGTTCATTTCCTGGATAGGGTTTTATCTGCGTCCCTCCCATTTCTAATATAAATGTCAGGCAATTTAGGCCACTTCCATTTGCTATCCCACTCATCTAAACACATTATTCTCGTTTACTGATATCACCATAACAAATTATCGTTAAATAAAACAAGAGCCAATCAACATTTCTTAAAATTGAAATTATGCACTATAATTTGTTGTTAAGATACAATGGGATATTCTAAATTTTATCATATCAGGCTTAACATATATTTTATTTATTTAATTAATTAGATTTTACACCATCTCCACCTAGGGAGTGCAAGACCTTATAGTTGGTGGTGGGGTTTGAGTACCTCGATGACCCTGAGAGCTATGCTGGCGGTAGCGTAGCTACTGATAGGGTTTCCCATGCCGGACAGGTCAAAGGAGAGAGGTCAGACGAAGAAGCACTCCAAAAGAGAATATCCAATGGCTTATTAGGCGGATGAAGAGTTTGTAATCTCAACGGCGAAGAAGGCAGAAGAGATTACCTCAGGATAATGAGCTGCTACCTTGTAGGATGGGAGTTGGTCCGGCATCGACTTTGTCTACGTAAACGGACTTTGGTGTGCGGAACTTGGAATATGCAAGGAATAAGTGGAAAACTAGTAGGAATAATTAAAGAACTAGATACTCTGGATATGGATATAGTAGTTTTAAATGAGACAAAAAAGAAAGGACAAGGACAAAAAGTGGTTGGGGATTATATAAATTTCTGGAGTGGAGTGCCAAAATCAGAGAGAGCAAAATCAGGAGTGGCTATCCTCATAAAGAGGAAATGGAAATCTGGAATAGTTAATTGGAAAGAAATAAGTAACAGGATAATTAAGATAACTATACGTATTCATGAAACTACTGTGGAAGTAATAATGGGGTATATGCCCCCGACAATGAATCTTCAGTTGATGAGAAAAGGGTTTTTTTATGAAGATTTGAGAGAAGTAAATTGATGATTGTGTGAATGGACATGAGCTCCTGCCAATGGGAGATTTTAATGGACGTGTAGGTAGAAAAATTATTAGTAACATTTTTGGAGCCTGGGGAGAAGATACAGAAAATGATAATGGCAGGAGGTTGATTGAATTCTGTAAGGAGCAGGAATGTGTTATCATGAACACAAAGTTTAAACACAAGGATATACATAAATATACCATGGTAAACCACTCCAGGAATTTGAAGTCTATTATACTTACTTACTTACTCACTGGCACTATCGAACCCGTAGGTTCATGGCCGCACGGACATACGCTCTCCATACATCCCTATCCTGAGCTAATGCTTTCCAATCATTCCCTGTATAATCTACTTCCCTCAAATCATAGTTAATGTTATTTTCCCACCTCATTCTTGGTCTCCCAACTGGGGGGCTTCCCTCTGGCTTTCCTACAAGAAACTTCCATGCAAGTCTTTCATTCCCCATACGTGCAACATGTCCTGCCCATCGCAGTCTACGAGACTTAACTGTTCTTATTATATCTGGCTTCCTATAAAGACCATGTAGTTCATTGTTATGTAGTCTTCTCCATTCACCTGTCTCTTCAACTCTCTTTGGTCCAAAAATTTTCCTAAGTACTTTATTTTCAAATACTTTTAATCTCTTTCCTCCATTAAAGTAAGAGTCCATGTTTCGCATGCATATAATATAACTGGTAGAATAATAGTTTTATACATTTTCAGTTTAACGTTTTTTGAAAGAAGTTGGGACATCAAGAGTTTCTGCAATGCATAACAGCACGCATTTCCAGAATTGAGCCTATGTTTAATTTCTTTGTGCATCTCATTACTATTTGTGATTATTGATCCTAGGTATTTGAATTCAGCCACTTCCTCAAAATTTCCCTTATTTGTCATTAGCTGTCCAGTTCCATTATATAATGAATTTCTACGTGTGACCATATATTTAGTTTTATTGATATTTACTTCCAAACCTAATTTCTTAGTGTTACTCAACAGTGTGTGCGTATTGTCCTTTAGTATTTCCTCGCTATCGGCCAATTGTAGACTACGTAATAGTAAGACAGCAATGATTGATTAAAGTACAATGTGTTAGAGTACGGAGGAAGATAGAATATGGATCGGATCATCATATTGTTGTATCAAAAATTGCGTTCCCAATGAAAACTAAATTAAAAACAACTAAAATTCAGAAAAATAAAGAAATGACTATTATAGATGACCCCAGATATATGGTGCATCTATTACAGGAAGATAGTGTACGCTATCTATATCAGGAAAGGCTGAACAATAGACTGAAAGTAGTAGAGGAGGATTTGAATGCTGAAGGCCTGTATGTTTTTTAAAACATTGTGTTAATGGAGTAGCTGAGGAAGTGTTGGGAAGGGAGAGGAAAAGTGGAGGAAGGACAGAATGGATGACTATGGAAGCACTGGAAATTATTAATGAAAAAAATCAATTGTACTAAAAGTGATTGAGAGAGTGATGAAGACCTACAGAAGTATAGAGAATGCAAGAAAAAGGTAAAGAAGGTTATAATGAAATGTAAAGAAGAATCATGGGAAAAAGTATGTGCTGAAATCGATCATTCATTAGGATACAGAAGATCTGCAGAGGCATGGAGAGTTATAAGGAGAATGAGGGCAGTTAATAATCCATCACCTGCCTTAAATCTTGTGAATATGGAACAATGGGAGAAGCACTTTAAAAATCTGCTTGTTGAGAAAAGGAAGGGACAAAAATGTGAAAATTTGGAGTATATGGACAATATATCGTCACGTATGGAACCTATTTTAGAGGAAGAAATAAATCAGGCACTGAAAAAAGCAAAGAATAGTAAAGCCAGTGGACCCAGTGGAATAATGACAGAATTATGGAAATATGCCCCCCCCCTTATTAAAAGGACTTATCTGTACAATGTTTAATCAGATTTTGGAGGGTGATGAAATACCAAAGGATTGGTGTATGTCATATATAACATCTATTCATAAAAAGGGAAATCGTAAAGACCCTGGCAATTACAGAGGAATCAGTGTGATGTCATCCATGAGTAGAATTTTTAGCAGTATCATCACAAACAGACTTGAACACACTATCGAAGGAAGAATGTTGGAAGACCAAGCAGGATTTACCAGAGGGAAATCATGCATGGATCACATATTTAGTCTGAGACAGATAACAGAAAAATCACATGCCAAGGGCCAGGAAATTCATTTGATATTTGTTGGTTTAGAAAAGGCCTATGACTCAGTGCCAATCAACCAACTTTGTGATGCAATGGTTGATGTTGGTATCGATTTACCAACGATTTCACTTGTCCGACGGTTGTACCAGCAGTGTCAGGCTTCGGTTAAAGTGGGTAAGGTGATATCCTCTCCATTCAGAACTACTGAAGGCCTGCGACAGGGCTGTAGTATGTCCCCTGCTCTGTTCAAAATATACATCCAGCATATATTGGAGCAGTGGAATCGATATTGTGGAGGCATGGGAGTACCAATCCAAGGTGTCACAACACATTCCTCATTATTTGCAGACGATCAAGTGTTGATAGCTCAGAGTCGCGAGGATGTAAAATACATGATGAGAAAACTTCTAAATGCTTTTGAAATAGGAGGATTAAGAGTAAACATGGGAAAAACTGAATATCTTGTAGTAGGAGGAAGTGGACGAGATATATCCCTATTCCAAGGAATTATTAGAGCTGTTAAAAAATTTAAATATTTGGGATCACTTATTGATGAATCAGGGAGTTGTAAAGCTGAAGCAGATAGTAGGCTAGTACAAGCACGAAGAGCCATAAAAATGTTGAATGGAGTACTGTGGAGTAGGACCATGTCAAACCACACGAAGAAGAGGATTTTGAAGTATGTTGTGGAAAGCATAATGACTTATGGTGTTGAGGGATGGACTTTGGTAGAGGGACAAAAAACTAAGATCTTGGCAGTGGAGATGGATGGAATAAGACCGAAGGTTTTAAGGCATCGAAAGTTGTTGCAGAGGTAAGGGACATCCGCTGGTACGAATTGCCATGGGGAATTTTTTTTCATTTAAATGAGGTCAGCGCCAACCTAGTACTGTGAGGTATTTGGGTATCTAGAATTAGAATGGAATCCAGGTTTAGAAAACTAGCTGTAAGGACTGAGGTATCTACATGCTGATCACATGTAACCCCAATGTAGCTGATTGACCATCTATATCAACACTTTTGAAATTCATATTAAAGCACCGTTGTGATTACGTAATAAGATGTTGATTATATAAATTTTACCTGGTAAGTCAGTCGTCCTCAACTAAATTATTAAACTTCTTCAAGTTATTCTAATATGGAGGCCTTTCCAAAACAATGTTTCATCTTGTTCGTTTTAACTGGAACATATGACCATCTATATTTATGATAAACACATATGAATATGAGGCCGTACCTTACTGGTAGGTCAAGGCCGTCTGACCCTTTTTGTTTTCTGACCATTTTGTTTTTTTTTTTTGAGAAAACCATTTTCACCTGAAAATAAGCTGAATCCGAAAAAGTCGACGAAGGAAGTTACTAATTGGCTATGATCTGAGATATAGAGCAGAGTTCTGTTTCTGTTATAGGTGGTGTGTATGTATGTGTATTTTTCTGTCTTATCTTAACAAGCGAACATATTTTATTAGCATACGGTAGAATATATCGCACTCTCACATAACAGATTTCCGTAGAGTTTTGCACTCTCATCAATGTTTTCATTTTTCATCACCAACATCATTTCATCCTCGTTAAATGTCCCAGATAACGTGAAAAGAGAATTTAAATCGCAAATTCGATTTTGTCTGAATATTTTTGTATAATAAGTGCGGCTTATTTTTGTGTTAATATAATGCGTTTTATTGCAGAGTAGTTCACTTTCTTTCTTCTTTTTTTTTTTTCTTTATATTTATTCAGTCCTTTTTTTCCCTATGAGACTAATATCTTACATGATCAAGAGGATGCGCGTGCATCACTAAACTTGTTAAACAAGACCAGACACCTTGAACTGAAACCTATCTTGCAAGCCCAGAATACCAACTACAGACACAAAAATAGAGGATTATAATAATTAGCTCATGTAGATTCAAAGTTGTGCCTCTAGAGTTTGGAATGACCGAGTCATACATATGGACTATCTTTCAATTAATTAAAAAATTAATCATCATTTCAGGAGAATCTATTAAACACATTTAAAACAAACATTCGAACACAAAAACTATACATTGCGATATTCCTTCGGTAAGTGCATATATTCTACCAGAGCGATTGTGTTTTTGTGACCTGGAATATTAGAGCCCTTATAAAAGGTAATGAAATATTCTACTTCCTAAAAATGAAAACGGCCAGTATTTAAATTAAGATTATTCAAAGAACCATTTTCCTTTTAATTATCTGTACTTTATATGTTTCTTTATTTGCACCTCTCAGCGAATTCCGATGTAATGAGGCTATTGAGGTTGTTCTCTTAAATTATTTTTGAAAAAAAGTACCCAATCTATTAATCCTACTTACAAGGAAAGTACTTGGGCTCGAACAAACATATATACACCAAAATCGTGTGAGAGATAATGTAAAGGTCCCTTATTGCACTAGTGATACTCGCTCATCTGCAAAACATCTCAGTCGTCCGTTAGAGGCCTCTGCATATGCTATGCCTCATTGCACATTGACCTGCTGGTACGCCAGTCGAGACCAGTGGGGACTGTGCAGTGTGCCTCTAAAGTTGCGTTTTGTGAAGTTATTTGTGTAGTGAAGCGTCAAATGGGTCGGCGATTGGTAATCAATCCTGCTAACGTATTGCGATTGGTTGAGATAGAGTTACGAAGAACTCTTCTTCGTGAAGATGGTATTGGTGTAGAAGATGATTCATTCGCAAGTTTTCTGGTATCTATTATTCTGCATAAATATGAGCATAATTTAGAAACAGATACTGTTGTAACACTAACACATAATTTTGATGCTAGTGATGATAATGATGAACAACTCATTGCAAGCGGTGGTGATACGGCAAGTGCGGGAAGAGGCGATGGAAGTAGTGAAAGTGAATTCCAACCCTCTCCTGATAAGAAGGTTAAAGTCGCAAGTATCATCACGGCGTTTGATGACAACACACTAGTGAACATATACGACAAGCTTCTGTAAAGATACCCTAAACTGAAGGCTAAAAGCAATATTAAAAACATACTGGATTACATGGCAAACAAATGAGAAGGAAATACAGTTTTCAAACGAAATCGTAACCTGCAGTTCAAGATCATCAAGGAGCATATAATGGCGAAATTCGATGAAGCGCGAGAATGCGGTTCCGCCGTTCATTACTGGCATTTACAAGATTGGGCATTGGACATAACCCGAAATCTCGGGTGTACTAACTTTACAGCTTCACTAGGATATATTACTAATTTGAAAAAAGAGTTTAAGATAACATCACGCCGTATCACTATGCTCCAAGCACGAAAAGATAAGGATGACGAAGAAGAGCTGATTCAAAGAGCTCAAACGTTTGTTACTGACGTCAATGAGCATATCACAACAGAAAAAATCGAAATTATGGAGCTGTGATCAGAGTCAGTTCAACTATGAGCTTTCTTCTGACAGAACGCTATCCATGAAAAGGGAGAGAAACACTGTCTCGGTGTTGCAATCAGTTAACAGTGCTATATCAATGGTAGGACGATTGGCAGACAAACTCTATATTTGCTTCCAAGAACCTAGTGGAAAGTTTGGACCCCGCGTTTCAAGGGAAATAGAAACTCGGTGTCATCGAAATGTATTCGTCGATGCAAGTGTGAGTGGAAAGATGACGAAACGCCATCTCAAGACTTTTTCTGTCAGTTTTGAATCCAAATATGTCGAGAAAGTCATTAGTACTTTGTGACTCGTGGTCTGGACATAAGGATGAACAGTACTACTGGAAGCATCTGTCGGAAAAGATGTAGATTTAAAAATCATTCCACCTAAAACTACAAAATATGCACTATCTCTGGTTGCGTATTTCTTCAGGCAATATAAATATATGCTAAGAGAATAACAGACTTAATTAAACTACGTTCAAGTAATATGCAGCTAAAATTGCATGGCATATTCTTCATCATGAATTTGCATTCTGTCATTTACAATCAGTTATCTGCGGGAGTATTTAGACCAATGCTTCGTTACGCGTGGTAGAACACTGGCTACGATATTGGTGAACCAGTGGACAACCTCAAAAGTGTAATTGACGTGGCGTTCAGCACTGATATTATAGAATGTGCAAATATGACATGCTATGAACTAGCCTTTCTTCACTGTGCGTTTTGCAGTCATTCATATTGCTTTGAGAATTTTATTGAACGTGCCCATTTACATTTATAGTTAAGATATCTGCATTGCGTATGACTTCTTCAATGACATCTACAGTGCATGATTGCAACGTTCTGCAGAAACACGACACCCACCAGCACATTGAGAGGTACGTAATGGTCCTGTAACCAAACTTTAATACAGATATGTTTATTCGAGCCCAAGAACTTTCCTTGTTAGTGAATACCGTAAATGACTACGGCAAAAATGTATATATATATATATATATATATATATATATATATATATATATATATATAGATATAGTGCAGCTAGTTAGGTCGATGTTATTACAGACTTGAATGTCCAATATTATTTCATTTGTTACACAGTAATTCACTGTCCAATCACTGAAACATTCTGTAGTTTGTTATTGTTTCGCAGTTTCATTTATGTCGCTCTCCACAGCTCACTGGTACACTTAATTCCTCGCAAAATGTTCTGGAATGAATAGATATTTTGAGATTTCGAGAAGTAGGTTACCCCAAAGAGGGATATTTCTAGAATGGAGACTTCGACAAACTGAAGTTCAGCCATGAGCGCTTCAAAAAAGCAGACCGAAAATATTTAAAATATGGACTTCGAAAAACGGAACATTTCTTGAACTCGTCACAATGTTTATATAATGAATTCAACCCCAGCCACTCTAGTACTGATGGGCTATATTATTTATTTATTTATTTAGAGCTCCACCATCACCCCCGGATTACCTCGAGCATAATGCCCTTACCTTCGGGTCTGATTATGTCCTTAACTATTATCTAATCTTCATTGAAAAAGAAAATATAATAAATATACAGTTCGGGTTTGTGAAAAAGTGTAGATGTTACATAAATAAAAAACAAAATGTGATTTGCTTGTTTGTGTATGTGTTTGTAAGATTATGTATATCGATATATACAATAAAAATAATTGTACATAATACTTGAAATAATGATAATTGTGCTTGATGATGTATAATATAAGAATAAATGTGTGTTGTGATTGTGTAAGTGTGTTAGTATGTGTATGTGATTGTGTGTTTGTGCTTGTGTGTGTTTGTGCTTGTTTGTGTTTATGTGTGTTATGTATGTGTGTGTGTTTGTGTGTGTGTGTGTGTGTGTGTGTGTGTGAGTGTGTGTGTGTGTGTGTGTGTGTGTGTGTGTGTGTGTGTGTGTGTGTGTGTGTGTGTGTGTGTGTGTGTGTTGTGTGTGTGTGTGTGTGTGTGTGTGTGTGTGTGTGTGTGTGTGTGTGTGTGTGTGTGAAGATGAGAGTTTTTTGACGGATCATTCTTCTTCTGCCATCTTCTTCAGTTCTTAATCGAAGAACTCTTCCGATATAATGTGAGACTGCTTGATAAGGTTGGTTCCATATACAAAACTCTAGGGCCGGTAGCCAGTTCGCTTCTCCCTGCATGGCTGCAGCCTGCAACCCTTCTGAAGTCACAGTACTTGGTGCAGTGATATAGCTCATGTGTGACAGTGTCCTCTTCACGGTTTTTGCAGTCTCACATGTATATTCATAATTTTGGATTAAAATAAATAGCATATTTGCCAATTTTTAAAATTAATTACGTTTGAATATTAAAATTAAAATTTCGCGCCGCGTCAGCAGACATCTATTGCATTTAGTTTGACGGAGCCTTCTGCATTTTGTGATTATCGCTTGCCAACACCAGTTGCTACGATAAAGATGATTTTCTATGTGTGACTGCTAATATAGGCGATAATCCACACTAGATGAAGTTTGTGTACAAAAGGATTACCAGCTAGCTGGTCCTGGCTAAGTCACATCTCGAAGGAAAAATGTATAAGTTGATTGATAAGCATGAAACATCAATATTGCACACAAGATAGAATGAAGTTACGATCTATCGATTTATGAAGCATTCCTTTGACGAAGAAAATTTATTGGCTAATGCGAGACGAGAAACGTGATTGCTGATTAAATATTATGATTTTTAAAAATCATTATATTTAATTTATGCGCTGTATTTTTACAAAACACAAATAAACAATATAAAATCAATCATGTGGTACGCTTGTCATCTATAGCAACCTATTAATTTGACAAACTGTATTTATATTTTATTTCATGAATCTAAAATAATATTTATATTATCAAACTGAATAACTGAACAACAGAATGTTGCGGACGTGTATTATTTGCTGAAACCAAGAGTTGGAGTAATTTAATTTCGACACTATGTGTGTTCTAATGAGCTACTCATTAGTTTTCACAAGTGTTAGTTAAAATATTAATGATAAATGTGATGTTCCGAGTAACGTAAAATTAATATGACTGTGTAATTTGTAATATGCAACGAAAGACTATTTTTGTGCAGACCTTTCCACGAGAATATTGACCTCAACAAGGTAGGCCAACTACAGATTTACCGGATCATAAAAAATACAAAGCATTTTACTTGTTCGACATATGAGAAATATTCATCATACATGCAAGAGTATGAAATTTCTCAAAATATTCAATAGTTATATACATACTGTTACGATTTATTATATTTTATACAAATGCATTTGTAGTAAAAATTGTTTCTGTCCAAGTTAGTGTTCAAGGAGCACAATGAGCATGAGGACTTCTATAAATTCCAATTCGATGAAGATGCTCTACAAGACAATCATGCCCTGTGTTTAGTGGAAAATATGTTACAGTTTCCTTTCGAGGTACTTCTGGTGTAGCATGGATAGTGTTTTTCCATTGTTTTGTCTTATATTTGAATCTGAAGATTGGTTGAGAATATATTTTTTACCGTTTATTTCATATAAATGGTTGCTGAGCGGTAATATGTGTTTCAATTAATTTGCTGGAAACACATTGCTGCTCCTTTTGCTAGCATATCGGGTACATCATTTCCATTAATTCAGCAGTGTGATGGTATCCATTGCCTCGGTATTGATAAGTTCAGTGAGCTGTTCATTGCAATATACTACTTCTTTGCTCTGAATTGATTTAAAAGAAGCTATTGCTTTTATGGCAGCTTTTGAATCAGACAGAAAGATAACATGGTCGTTGACATGTTGACGGCATATAATTTGTGATAGTAATATCCTTTATTTATCCATCATAATCAGTTTTGATTGGTACAAGTGGGGTGTATAGAGAGAAAAGTGAGGAATGGATTGAAGCTCCCACAGATCATCCTGGTTGCGCTTAGAGCCATCTGCATATATGTGTAACTATTTAGGCTAGAACAGGGATATATTATTTCCATTGTTTCCAAAGCACATAATCTTAGTATTGTAGGGTTTTTGTTTGCTTTATAATATCTTCATATAAAAGATCTATTTATGTGTAGGGATGTAGATATTTAGAAGGTTATTTTGTAGGAGTAATGTTTCTAGGTTATTTTGTATATGATATTTATTTCATAGTTCTATAACCTGTTGTAGAAAGCCTTGTTGTGTTTTCATTTCTCTATCATCCTTACGATATTTGGGCCAGTAGTTATCTTCTGCGAGTCCGATTAATTTTCATGGATGTTCATTGATGTCATCTCAATTTTTGTTTTAACGTCTAGGTTCTGTATACGAAGCAGCATTTATATTGTCTTAACGTCTAGATCCTGTGTACGAAGCACCATAGCGTCTATTGGGGTCGTCTTGATGGCACTTATAATGAGCCGGAGGATTTGATTTTGCATTTTCTTAGTTTCTTTAGCTGTTGAGAAGAAGCTGTGATGAGTGCATCACAACTGTAAAGCATCATTGGTTTCATTTACATTTTATAGGTAATGTTTAAGGTTCAAATTACCCCACCACAAGTGCTTCCAGCAAAATAATTTTTAGTACAGGTAGGCGTTTTAAGATTTATTGGTTATGTTGTTTATTTGTTTTTCGCAGATTAGTTTGTTGTCAAAACTTATACCAAGGTATTTAGTATCATGGGAGTGCGTAATGTTTTTAACCAAACTCGACATATAGCAATAATTAAAAAAATAAGATCGAGTTGGTTAACCAGCATATTTGGAACATAGAAGTAGGAGTTCACCTGGAGCTAAAATTAAATATAGCTCTAGTGGTCGTAATTGCTTTATGCTATTAAAATAAATAATATTATAAGTGGGTAAGTGGCACTCGAAAGATCATTAAGTTTTAAAATAAAACGAGAAAGATATTACCTAAAACTTGGTGAAATCCGACTGTATTAGAAGCGGGGGTTTACATTAAATCCTAATTTAAAAATCGCTCTAGCGACTGTCTTGTTTTTCTCGTAACGTAACTGGATATGCAATTTAATATACAAAAGAAAGACATATTCCTTAAAACAGCTAGATTAGACCATAAATTCGACTAGCTGAGAAATTCCATTGTTTTCTGCGTGACGGACTTCTTTTTACAAAGGGTGAGGCAGGAACTAGTCCCCCTCATTATAATTTTTGTATTAAAATGAATTAATCGTGCAGACCCCAGGCCACTCAATGACATCTATCCGAAAACAAGTGTAATTAAATCAGTATGTTTGAATATCTCCCCTGTAGGGGAGAAGGCCTAAGTATAGTTGCTGCTTACAAGAAGATTATATATGTGTGTGTGCGCGCGTGTGTGTGTGTGTGTGTGTGGTGTGTGTGTGGTGTGTGTGTGTGTGTGTGTGTGTGTGTGTGTGTGTGGTTTAGGGACATATAGACTTATTTAGGGTGTAGCTTCGTAAACAGTGATAAATAAGTATAAAGAGCATTTACCGTGTTTCGGGATGTAAAGTTAGTTAATAACCTGCAAGTTTCTTTGGTGTTAAACACGTGAAAGCAATAAACACGAATAGCGCAAGAAGAATGCTGTGTAGAAAGTTAATTTTATTTAAAAGAACATGTATGATGGGCCTGCATAAACATCTAATCAAAATTATATAAGGGAAGCCACAACTAAAATTTACAGATAATCGCCCTTTTATTACTATAGAGTAATTGCAAAAAGTAAAACGGAGGTTAAATTTGCGTGGAAAAAGTAACTATTTGTAGTTTTGAAACATGAAACAAATTAAAAGTGTGTGTGTGAGATGTAATTACCATGAACCAATGAATGCAATGCGTGATCCAATCAAAATGATTATTTGTGACTAAACCCACCGTCCTAAGACGCCCAGACAATACCTTGTAAGAAAGTAGTGAGTCTGATACAAAAATAATCAATCGCTGGTCATCCTGCAATAGTATCATTATCAGTTGTCCTGCAGTAATATTGGTCTTTCCGCGGTCGACGGGAAGTAAACACATTTTAAAAGTCTCCAGAAATCTGAGAGAACAGATCCCCGCTTAAGTATACTCGCGAGCAGATTGCGCGGTCTTAAAAGTATTAGATTAGTAAAAAACGTTAATAAATCAAAGAACATTACAGGACACGTGAATAAAGGTTTAGATTAAATACAAAGTGTTTTGAGAGTTTTAATGACGACATTAAAATTTGTTTCTTTGAGCCTGAGTATAATTTTAATGTGTTTATATTAATTTCAATTAGTAAATTGAAATAAATAATATTATTTATTTTGTCAAAATAATTGTAATTATACGAGTAGTTGCCATCTGGTTAGCCGTGATTGTCCATTGAAACTAATGCTCTACCTAACCTGAACCTGAGTATACTCGCAAGCGGCAACGAATAAGACAATATTTCAACTGCCCTATTTGAAGGAAGGTATGAGGTATCTTGAGAAGAAAAAGTTAGGGGAATCGTTATATGACCGCAACAAGATCATGCTGTACCTTAATCATCCGTGACCTTAACTCATATTTTAATTATTAATGTACTTGTATTGGTTATAATTATTAAAAATCATAATTATCATAAAAACACTAAAATATCACCAACCTAAATATGAAAAAACACTACATTTCCTATTATCCACAGTCTATTAAATTTTCGAAATATCTCCTTCCTTCTTCATTGAAAAAAATAATTGTCTCAACTTTGATTATGCCGCATTTCGATTATTGTGACTTACTCTTAACTGACACGAGTATTGGACAAAGACTGCAACGAGTTCATAATGCTTGTGCACGTTATATATGCAACCTACGTAAATCAGACCACATAACTCCAGTATTTGAAATGTTATTTTAGCTCCAATTGCAAGACAGGCGAAAGATACATTCAATCTGCTTCTTGTACAACACATTGTCCACCTCATCATCCCTTTATATTTCTACTCGCTTTCATTTCCTATCCGCCCACCATAACTTGAACACACGATCGAGAGAAAATCTAACTCTTGCTCTTCCTCTGCATCGAACATCTCACTATTCCTTATCCTTCCTTGTTTCAGCCACCCGAATCTGGAATTCCCTCCCCTCGTATATCAAGGACTGGCCGACTCAAAAACAGTTTAAAAAGAAACTCACTTCGTATTTCATTAGACAATAAAATACATAACCGTGTTCCATGTATAGTTTTATTATTCCTTTATATTTTAATTTTTTTATCAAGCCATTTACTTAATGTAATTATAGGTTATTTTTGTTTTTATAATAATAATAATAATTATTATTATTATTATTATTATTATTACTATTTTTCTTTCTTTCCCTCGTCGACTTTATATTGTGTAGTTTGTAATTATGTACTATGTACACTATAATTTATCATAATTCTTATTGCATGTATAATTTAACCCTGGTGAAGTGAAAAAAAAAACTTACGGCCTTAACTCCATCAGGTAAAATAAATAAATAATTAAATGGCAACACTGGTTGTACATGTCACTGTAACACTTTATAAATGATACATGCACTCAACATAATCTTATCAAGTTGTGTTGATGAGTTGTTGAAGAAATGCACCCCTTCCTCCCTTAAAGTGTGCAAGCCGACAGGCTGATTAATAAGTAAAACAGGGAAGGGATGAACTGGGCTAATGGATTTTATGTGTTTAGCTTAAAATTGCACGGAAGCTAGGGGATGGTATTCTAATTCCAATCAAAAATATATATCGCAACGGGAGGTTTCTTTTCTAATATTTATAAAGCTTTTTTTTGTAGCGCCTAATGAAAAACTGTAGTGATCGAATTGGTGTTGCTGGAAGTCTGGAGTTCAAATAATACCGGTGTTGACGAAGCTTGTTGGCGTTTTTGTTGATTTTTTCAGTCATGAAAGGTAAATTGTGAATTATAATTTCATTATCAAAATCCATTTTACTATTAATCATCATTAAATAATTCAATAAAATTTAAAACCCGCTGCATTTACAGAAGACACAACAATAAAATAAATATATTTGAATATAAAATCAATATTCTCTAGCCTATTTATTATTAGGAAGAACAATAACACACTATTAAGTACGATGGGTTCAACTGGGGTAAAATTTTACGGAAGTCAAATACTCCCCCATTCGGTTCTGCGGACGGGGGCTATTTCAAGGAACCCATGCCAAAGGCTCAGACACAGGGACATGTTCCTAAAAATATGGAATGTTAAGACTTTATACAATAGTGGAGCACTAGGGATATTAACGCGGGAATTAGATAAATCGCCTTGGATAATGTCGCTTTACAGGAAGTTCGATGGCCAGGAGAAGGTAGTCAGGAATCAGAAAGCTTTGCTATCGCTTATGAGAGGAACAAACGCTGAAGATGATTCTGTAAAATTTGAATTTAAAAACTTGAGAAATGATGAAATGCAGCAAGAATACCAAATCAAAATTGCTAATAGATTTCAAGTACTGGAATCTTCTGATGACAATGTGACAAACAAAGACGAAACTGATATAAATAAAGAATGGGAGGCTATAAGAGATACTATTAAATTGTCAGCATCAGAAAGCATTGGTTGTTTAAAAAAAGAGGCAAAACAAAATATGGTTTGATGAGGAATATGTCGACATTTAAAGAAAAGAAAGGTAGCAAAAATGAAATGGTTACACGAGCCAAATGAGGTAAATTTAGAGCAATTGGGTAGTATTAGACGGGAAACCACCAAGTTACTAAAGAGTAAAAAAAGGGAATATTTGAGAGAGAAGAAATGAATACTAAAATAGGAACATTAGAGAATTATATCAGGGAATTAGTATATAGAAGAAAGGCTTTCAGGCTAGAACAAACATAACTCAGAATGAAAAATAGGGATATAATGCAGATTCCAGGAGTATATTAAATAGATGGAAACGTTACTTTGATCAGCTATTAAATATACATACAGAACAGGACATTGAGGAGGATATTTTGCAGACAGCAGAAATGCTAGTCGCAGAACCAAGTGCACTAGAGGTTGAAATGGTGATTGAAAAATTTAAGATATATAAAGCATCAGGTTCAGATGAGATCCCAGCAGAACTGATAAAATCAGGGGGAGAAAAAGTGATGGTAAAGATACGCTGGTTGCTTTGTATGATTTGGAAAAAAGAAGCTCTTCCAGATGAATGGAAAATATCAATTATGGTACCAATTTATAAGAAAGGAGATAAAACTGATTGCAACAACTATAGGGGTATCTCATTACTTTCAACTTCGTACAAAATTCTAACAAATATGTTAATCAACAGACTTACTCCCTATATTGATGACATTCTAGGAGATCATCAATGTGCATTTAGAAGAAACAGGTCTACAAGAGATCAGACGTTTTAGTATAAGACAGATTTTAGAAAAGAAATGGGAATATAATGGTACTGTACATCAACTATACGTAGACTTCAAATAGGCATATGATTCAATTAAGAGGGAGAAGTTATATGGTATCCTGCTGGAGTTCGGAATTCCTATAAAGTTAGTTAGACTTATACGAATGTGTTTAAATGGCACAGAGAGTAGGGTGCGTGTAGGCAAACAGTTTTCGGACACTTTTGAAATCCAGAATAGGTTGAAGCAAGGAGATCTCCTCTACTATATAATTTTGTACTAGAGCATGCCATTAATTCTATAGAGAATGAGGAAAGCTTACAAATCAATGGTATTAATAAGCTGTTAGTTCATGCTGATGACGTAGTACTATTAGCGAGGAGATACTAAGGGACAACACCCACACACTATTGAGTAATACTAAGGAATTAGGACTGGAAGTAAATATCAATAAAACTAAATATATGGTCACACGTAGAAATACATTAGGGCCGATATAGTGGAAATGGACAGCTCATGACAAATGAGGGGAATTTTGGGGAAGTGGCTGAATTCAAATACCTAGGAACAATTATCAGAAATAGGAAAGAGATGCACAAAGAAATTAAACATAGGCTCAATTCTGGAAATGCGTGCTATTATGCATTGCAGAGACTTATCATGTCCCAACTCCTTTCAAAAAACGTTAAGCTAAAAATATATATAACTATTATTCTCTCAGTTATATTATATGGATGCGAAACATTGACTCTTACTTTAAGGCAAGATAGGAGATTACAAGTATTTGAGAATAAAGTACTTAAAACAATTTTTGGACCAAAGAGAGATGAACAGACAGGTGAATGGTGAAGACTACATAACAATGAACTACATGGCCTTGATAGGAAGCCAGATATTATGAGAACAGTTATGTCTCGTAGACTGCGATGGGCAGGTCATGTTGCACGAATGGGGAATGAAAGACTTGCATGGAAGCTTCTTGTAGGAAAGCCAGAGGAAAACGCCCATTTGGTAGACCAAGAATGAGGTGGGAGAATAACATTAACTATGATTTTAGTGAAATAGTTTATACAGGGAATGATTGGAAAGCATTAGCTCAGGGTAGGGATGTATGGAGAACTTATGTACGCGGCGACATGAATGTACGGGTTCGATAGTGCCAGTGAGTAAGTAAGTAAGTAAGTAAGTAAGTAAGTAAGTAAGTATGACTCATATAGACAATACAGACAACAAAAGGATTCAAATCGACCGGATTCGATGGATTTTTGGATGCAACAATCAAATGGCGAAGTACTACGGGAGGGATTTTAAGCGTGGATCTGAGTCAGATGATTTTCACCCTCATAAAAAAAACATCAAGTCTGAATAAAAAGGCCTCTCAGGAAAATTTAACAGACCTTCCTCCATACAAGTAAGACCTTAGTTTTCACTAGGTATCTCCTCAAAACGGAAGTACTATACCACATTTATCTCGCTGATATATGTAGGAAAATAAGAGTAACTAAATTAGTCTAGTTAAAAAACTTCCCACTAGGAGAATACCCACGTCCCCTGGAATCAATCAGTCATAGACACAAAGCATAAGCTGATAACACTAAAGTTGAAATATTTCAGAAAAATGAAATAAAACCAAAATAAAAGTCAATATTCTAAATGTTTCGTTAAACGTCGGAAAGACAATGAACCCTGATACCATATATAAGCTATAAAGAAAAAATAATCTCACGAATTTGAATGATCTCAGCGAAAACGTGCATTACGAATAAGATGATACCGCTGGCTATCTAACAAAAGAATCGGGTTAGAATATAAAAATGTCCTCCCCGATCCGAGTATGGTTTTAGGCATTTCGTATCACAATTATTAACATCAAATATCGCTCTTAAGGTCTTCGTCATCTGCCTTAACGATAAGTGTTCCCCTTGAATTTCACCCTTAAAATAATTACATAATTAGTCCATTGAAAATATTCCAAAGTATTTACTTAATACATGGTCTTTATAATGAAAATAGTTAAGTCTCGTAGACTGCGATGGGAAGGACATGTGACACGAATGGGGAATGAAAGACGTGCATGGAAGCTTCTTGTAGGCAAACCAGAGGGAAAACGCCCAGTTGGCAGATGAAGAATGAGATGGGAGAATAACATTGATTATTATTTGAGGGAAGAACATTATACAGGAGATGATTGGAAAATATTAGCTGAGGATAGGGATCTATGGAGAGCTTATGTCCGCGCGGCCATGAACCTGCAGGTTCGATAGTGCCGGTGAGGTAGATTCACACTTAATACAGGTTTTCCACTAATAGCGGTTCGCCCTTAATTCCTGCTTTTTAGAGATATTGCAGCAGGCCTTAGTGTAGGCACGAGGGTCTCTTCAGGGCTAATTTTAGATTAAGCTTACTTCTTGATTTTACCGGTGTGAAGGATAAGGAATTCCATGACCAGTAACAATGAGTTGTGTAATTAATTAAAAAGGGTTTATTTTGTTAACATCTTATGAACAACACAATATTCACAACAAATTAATAATATTTTGTAGACTACTTGAGCAAATCTAGATTTCCCTAGTATATTTACATACGATAGATTGATTCACACTTTTAGGTAATAAATAATATGGGAGCAACAGGCTCCTTTGAATACTCGTAATATGATAAACTAGCCCACTCTGTTTTCAATAAGGGAGCTACTGGCTCCTCTCTGTATGTACTCGCATTGGAGCTACTGGCCGCACTCTGTTTTTGTAAGGGCCTCATCTGTAGGTACTCGTATGGGAGCTACAGAACAAGACTCTCTTAACAATAAAGTTTCTTGGCCTTTTATATTCATTTCCCAAGGAAGTTTTAAAACTGGCTCAAGTATTCCTTTTAACAAAATTTATTGTTTTGCAAATCTCACTATACTCAACACGTCAATCAAATTTACACATTTATAATAAACATTAGTTTCGCTTCGCTAGGTACATGTACCTGTCAACCCTTGAGTTACCGTTAAGCACTGTATAACAACAGCATATTGTGTGTGGTCCCAAATAATAATCAAATTAATTTTAATTCTAGGAATTACTAATGCTACATAATGCCTCTTGAATCCAAAGACATAAAATTGAGAATAATTTGTTTTCTTTTGATTCAACGTCCACTTTCTGATCATTGTTTGAAAACATGCTACATACAACTGTCAATACACTTAAACACATATTTTGTTTATAATCTTTTAGAACTCTTAATGCTTAAATACAAAATATAAACCTATATACTTATAGTAATAATAATAGTCCTCTTCTGTATTAATATTTTTCTTTTCCACTTTACGTTTTTTTAGACACACGTATTACCGTTTATTCCATGACTTTCTTTTACACTTTATTCAATTACTATATCATTAGACACTTGAAAACATACATCTTGCTGTTACATTCACATCATGCCATTCTTTGCGAGTTCGTATCCAACCGAGCACTTTTATCCCAATTCTTTATAAGGACGTATTGTTTGAAGGTGGAACAGGCTCAGGCTTTGGTTTAAATTATTCATATGATCTATTGTGAATGTTTGCGTGCCAAATGTCTGGATAACTATTTTCTGGTCTTTCTATAATGGATCCTGAATTCGTGTTTTGGCCCCGTGTGTCATTAGATTGATATCTATTCGACATGCTCTCAGTTCCTTGAGAATTATAATGAGAATTACGATAATTTATGCTTGCATAATTATCTTAAGTGTGGTCACTTCTCCGATAATTTCTAGACTCTGTGTCGCGATAAGGCATATATCTATTTTCTTAAATTCTACCATTTAGTAAGGGCTTATGCTGTACTTTAGCATCCCCGCCTATACTACACTTATTTATTGGCTTAGTTACATTATTATTGGATCGTCTGTATTCATTTTGTCTATTCTGGTTATAGTTCCTGTTTTCTTTTATTTTATGATACTTCTCGTTCCTAGAATCGTATCTATTCTCCCTGGAATTGTAATTATCCTTGACGTAGCTACCTGCCTCTCCGTCAACTTTTAAGTTCTTAGTAGGGGGTCTATATATACTATATATAAGTTTATTCCCATCTTCCTTGCGTTCCTCTATAATTTACCCCTGTCTTTATATATAGGTTCTAAAGTTGGAAGTAACTCTAGCATATGATTTGTGTCACTTATTCTTGAAACTATCAGGCTTGGTTTAATTGATACTGGGTAATAATTTATCGCCATATGTATTAACTCAGCCTCTGACTGTGGGGGCGATAACAGTTTTGCCTTCTTCGCTAGCGTCAGGAAATACTCGGAGAATATAACGCCGTTATCTCCTGTGAATATACAATTGCGCAATTCATTTCGAATTCTCATCTGCCGTTCTGCATTAAAAATTTGTTACGGAACGCGCGTTACAGGTTTCATAATATGTGTCACTTGTAAGAGTCACTTCTACCTAACTAAGCGCATGATTTACCAGACACTTACGGATTACATACATATAATGGTGAGTCGGGATCATTTTAATTGTCAAATAATTATCCAACTCTTCTAAAAATTGTATTGGGTTATCATCGTCTTTTGGGTCATATTTGGGCAATGGTATATCCAACAGATATGATTGGAACTGGGGCATCGTGTGACCTGTACATAGGCCTACACTTCTTTCTGCTATATCACTAGTGGATTGAACTGCCGGACTTAACATTCGCATATTCTCAGGGGTTAAGTCGGCTGGTTCGTTCCTAACCTCTGTATTTTCCGAGCACGAAAAATTCAAGTTGTTTGGCTCAATTGTTGCCTCGCGCGAGTATTTGTTAATTTTTTCTGCAATCGTATTTAATTTTTTGTCTAGACCTTGTACCTGTCCCATTACGTCTCCAAAACTCGATAATTTTTTTATTTACCAGTTCATTACTTCCCTCCACGATTCTCTTTATATCATTAATGCGATTAGTTACCCTTATTTCCTGGTTCTTTTTGGTTATTTTCCGTTCACTTTATTTTATTTTCTTCATACTTTATATTGCTTGTCAATTCTTCCCGCATTTTTTCAGTTTGTTCCGTTCGTTCCCTAGACTCATTTGACAGTACAACGTGGACAGTTTCGTTTTCGTCTTTTAAATTATTAACTGTCGTATTGAGGTTCTGAACTACATTATCAACCGTGACTAATTTCTCGCTCATGTTGTATACAACTATGTTCAATTTCTCGCTCATTATCTTGTTGTTTTGCTCCATTTCGGTCCTTACTGACTCAATCGATCCAATTAATTCATCTTTCGATGACTTACTTGCCGTTTGTATCAAATATTCCATATCTATCATCTTTCGATGACTTACTTGCCGTTTGTATTACTTGTATCAAATATTCCATATCTATCATCTTTCGATGACTTACTTGCCGTTTGTATTACTTGTATCAAATATTCCATATCTATCATCTTTCGATGACTTACTTGCCGTTTGTATTACTTGTATCAAATATTCCATATCTATCATCTTTCGATGACTTACTTGCCGTTTGTATTACTTGTATCAAATATTTCATATCTATCATCTTTCGATGACTTACTTGCCGTTTTGTATTACTTGTATCAAATATTCCATATCTATCATCTTTCGATGACTTACTTGCCGTTTGTATTACTTGTATCAAATATTCCATATCTATCATCTTTCGATGACTTACTTGCCGTTTGTATTACTTGTATCAAATATTCCATATCTATCATCTTTCGATGACTTACTTCCGTTTGTATTACTTGTATCAAATATTTCATATCTATCATCTTTCGATGACTTACTTGCCGTTTGTATTACTTGTATCAAATATTCCATATCTATCATCTTTCGATGACTTACTTGCCGTTTGTATTACTTGTATCAAATATTTCATATCTATCATCTTTCGATGACTTACTTGCCGTTTGTATTACTTGTATCAAATATTCCATATCTATCATCTTTCGATGACTTACTTGCCGTTTGTATTACTTGTATCAAATATTCCATATCTATCATCTTCGATGACTTACTTGCCGTTTGTATTACTTGTATCAAATATTCCATATCTATCATCTTTTCGATGACTTACTTGCCGTTTGTATTACTTGTATCAAATATTCCATATCTATCATCTTTCGATGACTTACTTGCCGTTTGTATTACTTGTATCAAATATTTCATATCTATCATCTTTCGATGACTTACTTGCCGTTTGTATTACTTGTATCAAATATCCATATCTATCATCTTTCGATGACTTACTTGCCGTTTGTATTACTTGTATCAAATATTCCATATCTATCATCTTTCGATGACTTACTTGCCGTTTGTATTACTTGTATCAAATATTCCATATCTATCATCTTTCGATGACTTACTTGCCGTTTGTATTACTTGTATCAAATATTCCATATCTATCATCTTTCGATGACTTACTTGCCGTTGTATTACTTGTATCAAATATTCCATATCTATCATCTTTCGATGACTTACTTTGCCGTTTGTATTACTTGTATCAATATTCCATATCTATCATCTTTCGATGACTTACTTGCCGTTTGTATTACTTGTATCAAATATTTCATATCTATCATCTTTCGATGACTTACTTGCCGTTTGTATTACTTGTATCAAATATTCCATATCTATCATCTTTCGATGACTTACTTGCCGTTTGTATTACTTGTATCAAATATTTCATATCTATCATCTTTCGATGACTTACTTGCCGTTTGTATTACTTGTATCAAATATTCCATATCTATCTGGGGACTATTTTGTATTTCGATGACTTACTTGCCGTTTGTATTACTTGTATCAAATATTCCATATCTATCTGGGGACTATTTTGTATTTCGATGACTTACTTGCCGTTTGTATTACTTGTATCAAATATTCCATATCTATCATCTTTCGATGACTTACTTGCCGTTTGTATTACTTGTATCAAATATTCCATATCTATCATCTTTCGATGACTTACTTGCCGTTTGTATTACTTGTATCAAATATTCCATATCTATCTGGGGACTATTTTGTATTTCGATGACTTACTTGCCGTTTGTATTATTGTATCAAATATTCCATATCTATCTGGGGACTATTTGTATTTCGATGACTTACTTGCCGTTTGTATTACTTGTATCAAATATTCCATATCTATCTGGGACTATTTTGTATTTCGATGACTTACTTGCCGTTTGTATTACTTGTATCAAATATTCCATATCTATCTGGGGACTATTTTGTATTTCGATGACTTACTTGCCGTTTGTATTACTTGTATCAAATATTCCATATCTATCTGGGGACTATTTTGTATTTCGATGACTTACTTGCCGTTTGTATTACTTGTATCAAATATTCCATATCTATCTGGGGACTATTTTGTATTTCGATGACTTACTTGCCGTTTGTATACTTGTATCAAATATTCCATATCTATCTGGGGACTATTTTGTATTTCGATGACTTACTTGCCGTTTGTATTACTTGTATCAAATATTCCATATCTATCTGGGACTATTTTGTATTTCGATGACTTACTTGCCGTTTGTATTACTTGTATCAAATATTCCATATCTATCTGGGGACTATTTTGTATTTCGATGACTTACTTGCCGTTTGTATTACTTGTATCAAATATTCCATATCTATCTGGGGACTATTTTGTATTTCGATGACTTACTTGCCGTTTGTATTACTTGTATCAAATATTCCATATCTATCTGGGGACTATTTTGTATTTCGATGACTTACTTGCCGTTTGTATTACTTGTATCAAATATTCCATATCTATCTGGGGACTATTTTGTATTTCGATGACTTACTTGCCGTTTGTATTACTTGTATCAAATATTCCATATCTATCTGGGGACTATTTTGTATTTCGATGACTTACTTGCCGTTTGTATTACTTGTATCAAATATTCCTATCTATCTGGGGACTATTTTGTATTTCGATGACTTACTTGCCGTTTGTATTACTTGTATCAAATATTCCATATCTATCTGGGGACTATTTTGTATTTCGATGACTTACTTGCCGTTTGTATTACTTGTATCAAATATTCCATATCTATCTGGGGACTATTTTGTATTTCGATGACTTACTTGCCGTTTGTATTACTTGTATCAAATATTCCATATCTATCTGGGGACTATTTTGTATTGACGATTCTCGAGTTACATTAATATTAATCGGGACATTCTTATTACTTTCTTGGGTTACCGATATGGAGCTTCCAAAATGAACCTCATTTACCACTTACATCAGTTGTAATTGGAGATTCCATACAGTCCTGTCCTTGCGCGAACTCATTATTTAAATTAATATTCTCCATATTGCTAACTTTTGACTTTTGGCTTATCAACTTCTTATGATTTCTGAGTATCATTTACTTTTATGGAATGGTCCAATAATACATATATTTTCTTAAAACATTTGTTTCATCTCAAGATTTTAAACACATAGGCAATATTCTATTATTCATCACTCATAAAAAATGTTGTTTTATCTATTTAATTATATTTTCTTTTTTTTTATTTACGCGTCCACTGATGTCTCTGCCTTCAGTTGATTCGATCTGCGTCTGGTTCCTCGCAGCTCAGCGTCTGCAGCTAATTCTCGTTCATTCACCTTTCACCCACGCTGTATCCGGCGTCGTGTTGGTCACTGTCACCTGATTTTCTCGGTCACTCTGTTACTGATTTATTTTTGTCTATCACCCGGCGATTAATCTATTGTTCGGGCCACACCGTTGGTTGCGACATTTGCAGCAAGCTCTAGATAAATTGATGAGGTAGTGTAATTTGAAAGAGGGTTTGTTTTGTTATCTATATGTGTACAACACAATATTCACAACAAATTAGGAAGATATTGTACTCCCATTGTCCTTCTTCCATACTCCTTCTCATCATGGCATCATATATTCCCTCACACCATGTTCGTTTGCTTCTCTCACTGCCTGGTACCATCCAATCAAACATCCAGCGGTGGACTGCTGGAAGCCGTTATTAATACTAGTGGTAGACTCAGGGTGGCTGGACGTCGTTGATGCTGATTGGCTAGTCGTCATCGATCTAACGTCTCATTGGTCCTAAGCTGTCTTGTTCTTCTTCTACTTCTTCTTATTCACTTCACGAGCAAGACAATTTGCCTGTTCCGCCTCACAGTTGTTCTGTCCATCTTTTCACTGCCCTTCTTACATTCTTTTAACCTCTTGGCTTGTAGTTAAATGCTGCTTTTGGTAATCGTGTTAAATTCATTCTTTCTATATGTCTAAACCATTTATCTCTATATTCTTTGATTTTATTATTCAATGGATATATATTTAACTCTTTTCTTATATCTTAATTCTTTATCCGATCCAATCTTGTGCAGCCTTTTGTTCTTCTAAGGAAGTTCATTTCTACGTTTTGTATTCTACTTTGTAATTTCTTGGGCATTACGTCATACCCTAGTTTCACTGCCATAAAGTAATACAGGGACTGTCAATATTTTATAAAACTGCAATCTAGTACCTCTTCTTGTTTTGTTCTGCAATGTTTTATGTATAGTTCCGCACATCATTTGAAATGTCGACAGTTGTATATATATGTCTCTTTCAGTTTTTGCGTTCATAGTAAAATTACAACACAAATAATTAAAGTTTTTTACTTGTTTTGTATTATGATTATATGTTCATTTCTCTAAAATGCCATTATTTTTGTTTTTTTTCTTTTGATATTTTAAAATTATATTTTTGACATAACTGATTTAATTAATTTACAGACTATTGCAAATTGTTTTCATTTTCTTGAACAATAACCACGTCATCAGCATACATTAAAACGTTTAATATTTTAAAACGGTCCATTCTTATACCTACATGAACAATTATTTTCTATTTTTGGATGACGTTATTAATATATAAATTAAAAAGAGTAGGTGATAAACTACACACTCGCCTTACACCTCTATTTATTAAAATATCTACGGTTTTTGATGTGCCTGTATGTATTATAATTTGCGATTTTATAAACAAACTTTTTATCACATGAATTAATTCTCGGGGTAGCAATGTATTTCATAATTTTCCATAACTTATCTCCATCAACACGATCGAACGCCTTCTCAAAATCAATAAAAGCAACATGCGTCTGTAGGTTATGTTACCTTATTTTTTCAAATATTTGCTATAATATGAATAAATTATGTATTGTTGATCGTCCCGTTCTAAATCCACTTTGTTCTTTTTCTAAACTCATCTCTCTCCTTTTTATTTATTGTTTTAATACATATATTATCTAATGTATGATACCAGGCTTTAGATAATTTGATCCCTTCTTACTTTCTATTGAAATTTTCCTTATGTTTGTACATTTCTATAGTCTAGAAAAATGTTAGGGCGTTGTTGCTAAAACTTGTCTATATTCATACAGAATCTGATGTCCGTTTATAGTAGTAGTAGTAGGACTTTATTACACAAAAAAGTAAGATATTTACAATATTATTTACAAATATGGGTCGCACGGGCAGTAAGCCGTACGTGCTGTTGACAGTCCGTTACAATAAAGTAATAATTGGTACTAGTGTAAAGAAAAATAAACAAAAACAGCAATAACATTACAATTACATAACGAAAACACAATAAAAATATTACAATTAAATAATAACACAATAGCATTATACACTAAAAACATTAACATTACAATTACATCAAGAAAACACAATAATATTACAATTAAGTAATAACACAATAGCAATAACATTACAATTACATAAAGAAAAACACAATAATAATATTACAATTAATAATAACACAATAGCATTATACACTAAAAACATTAACATTACAATTATATAAAGAAAACGCAATAATATTACAATTAGGTAATAACACAATATCATTATACACTAAAAAAACATTAACATTACAATTACATAAAGAAAACACATTAATATTACAATTAAATAATAACACAACAGCATTATACACTAATTAATTTATATATAATTGTTAATAATTAATGGTATTGCATTTTGATAACATATATTTATTCATGAATGAGTGTTGTCCTTATTTTTCGCGTTTTGTCCAGAAATTTACCCAGTTTATCCAATTTTCTGGATTTACCAATAACTCGTAGCATGCCAATCTTTCCCGATTTGAATTTAGAAATCTTTCCGGTAATAACTGACGTCTCCAATATTCTAAATCATTACATTTTCCTAATATATGTATCTCATCTTCAAAGTTCCCGCACATTGGACATATTCGCATATCGTGATCGTCGCTAATTTTTAGAAATTTCCATGCCCCTAGCCTAAACCAAGCAAGCCCTGATCTCTCCTTAAATCCTAGGTTGAGTATATACGATTCTTTTCCCCAGACGTGTTTTAGATCTCTTTGTAAACACAGTGAGCGTTTTCCTGTACATTCGGCAAAGGTATCTTGTTGGTTTACACCTAAGTACCTCCTCCTTATTTTTCTCCACACGTTCTTGCGATTTTCAGTCCCTTTTTCCCATATCCAGCCCATCCCAATCTTTTGGAGTTCTCTCCTAACCTCGTCTGCCCAAAATTTAACATCTATGTTTTTAATTTGGTGGTCGTAACAAATTTCTAAGCATTGTTTGTTCACCTTGGATTACTCGCAACCAGTATTTGAGTACACGAATTTTACAGTTAATGTCGTCCTGGAATGACCCGAATTCATATAAAATTCCAAAGTTAGAAACGGCCTTACTAAGTCCTGTAATATACTTTAGAAAATGCGTATATACCTATTTAGTATTTCCGTTCTTTGGAAACCCCAAATCTCACTACTATAGTGCATTACTGGCCTGACCATCGCTCCATACATTTTTTCTAATGTGCTGACGGGAATATCAGGCACTCGACCCAGAATACCGAGTACACTGTTAAGTTGTCCCCCTCCCTTTAAATAATGCTATATCAATGTGTTTTTTCCACTTTCCGTTCATTTTCAACGTCGTACCAAGATATTCAAAATGTTTCACGTTTTGAAGAACTTGATCTCTGTATTTCCATTCCTCTGTTCTACCATAAACCGTCCCATTTTTAAAGGTCATTGTTTTTGTCTTACTAACATTTACAGTCAATCCCCAATTCCTACAGTATATTTCCAGTAGGTCAAGACTCTTTGCAATCCCTTGATTGTCTTGGAACAGATAATTAAATCATCTGCATACAACAGGACTGGGATTCTAACATTTCCTATCTCCGGAGCCTCAATTTCTGTCTCTAGCATTACGTCTACAATATCATCAACGAATAGATTAAATAGCATTGGTGATAAAATGCAACCTTATCTCACTCCCCGATTGGCTTCACTGCTCTCTGTAATGTGCCCTTGGTCTACTTTATACAAAATTTAACATATTTATAAATTGACATTAAAGCATGTATCATTTTATGAGACAATCCTTTCCGATTTAATTTTTCCCAAAGTGCGCTTCGGTCCACAGTATCAAATGCCATCTTAAAATCAATGAATGCACAAAATAATTTACCCCCCTTCATTTTCAGATTATCATCAATTAATGTTCTCAGAACAAATAGGTTGTCCACCGTGGAGTACCCTTCTCTAAAACCTGCCTGATATTTTAAGAGCCTATTGTTCTCTTTAGCCCATTGTCTGATTCGTTCGTAAAGTACTTTACAATATATTTTTCCGAACACTGACAAGAGATAAATTCCCCTACAACTTTCTGGTATCTGTGCCCCACCTTTCCCTTTGTATAGCGGTTGGATGACACCTGTCGCCCAGGCTTCCGGATAATCTCCTCCATTAAAAATTTTGTTGAACGCAGTTTTCAAAACGTCTAATAATTTATTGGATGATATCATATTTTTCAAGAATTCCCCTGGTATTCCATCAATTCCAGGTGCTTTACCATTCTTTAAACATTTAATGGAAGAAACCACTTCATTTTTCGAAATATCCTGATCCAGTAATTGAATATGAATTGGGTCAGGGATCTCAACTATATTTCCTTGATTATTTATAATAGCGTGTTCTGCTACAGCTGGTTTGTGTGTATGTCCTTGTCTGCTTTTTCTTTTGTGTTCCGATAAACGGGTGGCTATTCGTACTTTCGTTGTTCCTACGTATGATTTTCTACACGAACATGGAAGTCGATATACGCCGCAAGTGGAAAGTGGTGGCCGAGGATCCTTTGCTGAGCGAAGGTATTTTTCTAGTTTTCTTGTTGGTCTGTAAACGGTTTTTATGTTGTGTTTTTGTTGTAGTTTTCCGATACGATCCATGACTCGTTGTATATATGATAATAAGGCTATTCTGACTAAGGGTGTATTATCCATGCTGCGGTGCTGTCTTCGTAGATGTGTGGTTTGTCTTATTTATTTGGATGTGTAACAATTTTATTGGAAAACAATTGAAAATATGGTGTTGTTCTTGTTTAAGACGTTGTGTTTGGGATAACTCCTTAGCGCTGTCGAACAATGTCTTTATGACACCTCGCTTTTCTCTTGGATGGTGGTAAGAGTCTTTATGCAGATATCTGTCTGTGTGTGTAGGTTTTCTATAAATTGTGAATTGAATTTCTCCATTATCAGTTCTTATTATCTGAACATCCAGGAACGGAAGTTTTCCATTGTACTCTTTTTACATGGTGAATTGTATTTCATTGTGGCTGCTGTTAAGTTATTCAAGAAATTGTTCCAATGCTTCGTTGCCATGTCTCCGTACTACGAATGTGTCGTCTAGATAGCGAAACCAACGATCTGGAGACTTTGGTTCGTCTTCGAATTTATTCATGAATAAATTCGCTACTACTGTACGTAAAAGATTGCCCATAGCTACTCCGTCGACCTGTTCATAATAGCTGTTTTTCCACTGAAAGTATGTCGTTGTTAGTACGTGTGTGAATAATACATTTCCTCTGTGAAAATCTGTCCAGTGAAGTTCATTGACCGGCACTATAGTAAACCACATCAAAGCTAACCAGCATATCATTAGATGCTCCGTAGCCTTTCAATGAAATGTGCCGTACGTCTGATATAGCTATCAGTTTTTCCAAGGAGCTTCAGAGACGCATAACTTGTTTTTTAATTTCTTCTGGTAAAGAGGATTGTTTAATAAGACTGTTTTACGAAGAATACTGGATGTATGGTCTGGCTTGGTAGGTCTATATGTATCTGGTGTCAGTAGCTCTATTATTGTCTCTCTATATTCGTGGGTATTCATTATAACTGCCGAGTTTCCTTTATTAGTTGATAAAATAGTTATATATCATTATTTAACGTTTTAACGTTAGTTCACTCCTCCCTGCTCAAATTGCTTTTTGGTAGTTGGGCACGACTAAGTATTCTTGCAGTTCCATAACGATTTTCTGGTGTTTTTGTAAGGAAAGATTCTTGATTCTTGCCTCGATGTTTGAGGTAATATCCTCTACAGGTATTGATGTAAGCGTGATGGCGTTGTTCCCTCATTTTAACAGTACAGATGTTTCTCCTTTAGAAAGCGTGCGTGATGACAGGTTTATTGCAGTATGAAGTAAATCGACAGATTACGGTAAGGATCGGGATTGCCTTTTTAGGATATCCAATTGTACCAAAATCACTTTTTCGGTACGTAACAACCACGTCATCGTGTCTTCCCTCTGCAGTGATATTATAGAACAGTGCCAAATTCCTGTCTTCGTTGTATTCTCTCCTACGTACCCCCTCCTTTCCTTCTGCGCTGCGTGTGACTGCGCAACTTCCCTTCTTATGGAAAACCTCAAATAAGCCGAGCAAGTTAGTATGAAGGTCATCATCAACTTTGGGATCATCGTAGTCAGTTTGACTGTAGCTCGAGTGAGCTGTTTGGCTTCATCAATCCCATAAGCTAGGGTAGTGCAACCAGACTGTGGACCCTAGCCCTCGGCTGGACTCGATTGTGTGCGTGTATGTATGGTTGAATATTATTATTATTACTGTTATTACTATTATTATTATTACTATTATTATTATTATTATTATTATTTCTATTCTAAATCCATAAACATTGGAATTGTTGAAGACCTAGTTTGTTAATTTATATTATTTCATTCATATATTTTCTTTCAAATTATATAATGGTCAAGAAGATCAATTTTTGTTAAATTAATTGTATTTAAAGAACTGACTAATAATGTTCATTGAAGGTTATTTTTAGTTAACGTATGTTTACTAATTGTGTAGCTAGTCATGATATTTGCTGTTTCATATTGATATATATTGTAAAGCTTTTCTCAAACTAAGTCAATCTCCTTTTTCCTTCTAGCTTCCACGTTTATAATACTGTTTAGCTTTCAGTAATATATGTTAAGTAATTACCAAAGGAAAGGTGGATTAATCTTTGCCTTCTATGGGCCCGGGCAAAGGAATGTTGAGATAGTCACTCAAAACTTTGAAACTCAATGTTTAAAACGGTAGGGTCGCGGCGCACAATTTCCTTCAGCTGTGTTCTAGTAGACTTTATGATTTTTGCTTCACTTGAGTTGTGTGTAATATTATCAATCTTGTTCCAATTGTAGTAATAAATGTTTTTACTGATTATTAAGTGAAGTGATAAGATTCTGCGTCATTGTTTCCGTATTTGGTAAACGTGTTCTCTGAGAAGAACTTATCGGTCATATATCCGATGGGTTTGCTTAGTCCCAAATGTCCTGCGTTCTTGCAGGAACTTATGTATACATCCTACGTCTCTGCACCGTAGTAAGAATGTACACGATGACAGTAATTAGGCTTTCTTCGTCTGGAGTGTCTCCAGGTGTCAAATTCATAAATACCTTTCCTCACTGTAGAGGCGATTGATATTTGAATGCACATTTTTACGGCCGGTAATCATAATGTTATGAGATTTTGGGCTATGTGGCCGTGGTCCATTACTGGTGTTCTTAACACATTGGTGACGGGCCACGGAGATCTCCGTGTTTAAATGGCCAGCGCTAGACGACGGGCCACGGAGATTTCCGTGTTTACGTTTTCTATGGTTTTCCAGCCTCTTCGCTTTTGAAGGAGCGTGCAATTTTGTTTTTTCTCATTGTGAAATAAACTATAGTTGTTTTTGTACCCTCTCTTCTCTTTTATGAAATTGCCAACTTTACAGAAAGAGTTGGTTACAATTTTAAGACAGATGGCTGATGAAATATGGAATTTTAGTGCCGATAGTTAGGCGATTACGGGATACGTATGTAACCTGTAAATATATGTTGCAGAGGGGAAAAATTAGAAGAAACACTATTTTGCGTTCTGGAGCCGAATTTATATCTGTGGCATCATGTGTACCAGGATAATTATTATAAGTGTGGCTAAAGCTGAAAATTTGCTCGAAAGAAAGACGAGAGTTTCTGAAGCAATAAAGA
Source organism: Diploptera punctata (assembly GCA_030220185.1). NCBI lineage: Eukaryota > Metazoa > Arthropoda > Insecta > Blattodea > Blaberidae > Diploptera > Diploptera punctata. The sequence goes on along the minus strand of JASPKZ010008040.1, from coordinate 54,113 downwards.
TTAACAGAGGGCTTCCAAAATCATTTGTGGAAGCAGGAAATAAACTCAAACCAGGAGAATGTGTGTTTTGAAGTAAGGGGGACCTTTTGCTACAAACATCGAAAGATAAAGAGACGTAAGAATCGTTAGCACATTGCATCAGGCAACACGAGAGTGGGAGGGGTAAAGTTGTAAAAAATGCCCTATTGAATACTTCAAAATAACAAGTATGTGAAGGGTGTAGACAGGGCTGACCAGTACCTATCATATTACTCCATCCTTAGAAAAACAGTGAAATGAAGCAAGAAAGTTGTATTGTGGCTTCTGAATTGTGCACTCTTTAATGCTTTTTGGGTCTATAAATTTGTAAATCCTAACAACAATATGTCAAACAGAAGTTTTTTGCTTGAAACAGCCTCTTGTTTGGCAGTCGTGAAATTAGAAACAGATGACAGGGAAGAGGAGGGAAGATAGAGTGAAAAGGACACCATGTCAAGACCCACCAAGAAGGCTGAGACATATAGAAACATAAATTAACACCAACTGTGTCTGAAAAAAAACCTTCCAAACCTTGCCACGTTTTTAGTGAACACAAGAAAAGAAACTCGCTACATATGCTCTTTTGCCATGTGCCCTTACATAAAGGGAAATGTTTATAACGCTATCAAACCCTCAATTTCTACTAGAAGGTCTGATGAGAACACTAATAAAGATTTACTTATGCAATATTGTTATTGACTGTAAATATATTGATGTAAAAATCACACAGTGCTAGCGCGGTTTAAAATTTAAAAGTCCACGCTACTGACAGAAATGTCCGGTCCAGCAGCGGTGGATGGATCGCACAGCAGTCGGTCACCAATGTGTTAACAGACGTTTTTCTTCACTATGTCTATACCAATAAAAAGTTTTACCAGGAGCTAAAATATTGTCTTCTTTAAATCTGGACCCAAATCGCGTACCAAATTGTTTTATTTTGAATGGTTGATAGGACACAAATTGGTGTCCATCATCGTCTGTACTGGAGGTGGAAGGAGTGCTGTTTCTACTCTCTTGTAATATTGTTGGTGTATTGGAATTGTAATATCTGGCCCATTTGCTGGCGGCTTATTTCTTCCCCAGTTTTTCGCCCGAAACTGTGTAATATAATTCGAAGATGGTCGTAGGATGAACCTACCCTCAGTTAAACACACTAACATACTAGTATGTGTAAAATCAGTGACTATGTTCTAAAATTGTACTATATTTTAGGTGTTTACTTATTTTAATACAGCACATATATACTGCATACGGATGGTAGACCGCGCGCTTTCATTTTTTGTTAAAAATATAAATATTATAATTACAAAGAAATAAATGTTATCTCAGTCAAAGCATAAATTTATTGTGTCGACGTTTCAATCTCCTTATGTGAGATCAATTTCAAGACATGGTTGTTTATAAATTTATTGTACATAGTTACCATCACCAAGACAATATTTTTTTTTAATATATGTATACAAATTTAAATGAATAAATTTAAAATTCAATTTATAATTTAATATATTTTAGCAAGGGATCATATGTTCCTCACCTTTAATTTAAATATTTTTGTTTATTTAATGCTTTATTTTGTTATTTTTTATATAGGTCATTTCTGCTATTAATCTTTTTAGGTAATTATTTTCTTTTTGTAATATAAATGTGCAAAATATGTATGTGATACACAAAAACTAGTAACAAATCCGTATTTGACTTGACTTATTTGCATTAAAATATCACATGCCGCAAAATCTTCGCAGGCCTGTGTTATTGTGTCTCACATGTCATTTTTTACATAGAATGATGAGTTATTAAAATCACAGTGAAACAAAAAATAATTATTTGTAACTTATATTTGTTTTGTATACCTGAAATCAGAGTTTGGAAGAAAAATCTATCCTTGTACGGAATGACAGAATCCACAAAAGTCTAAGCTGTGTATTTTCAAGGACGGAAGTATTCGGTTCGTTTAGTTGGACAAATGGTTACCATACTCTGCGTCCGATGTTTTCAGGTATAAATCAGGTGTGAGTCGAAAGATGTTTAAGAGTATAAAATATTCAATAACATATTAAACTGTCTCTAGGGTAAGTGTATCGCTGAACCTCGCAGAAACGACAAAGCGCAGTCACCAATGAAAAGTCACGATATGATTACTGTAGTTTAAGCGACTATAAATAATAACAAACACATTCAGGTAAATTACAAAATACAAAATACGAAGTATTTTAAATAATTCAGTGACGATAATGATGATGATGATATTTGTCAATTAATGTGCTCTAATATAATAATGTAACGATAGTTCATTTCAATTCATAAACTTTATAGATCAAGTTTTGGTTTAAGTTTTAATACCTAAAATAATCGATAAATTTATTTCTCTATGGAATATTATATATGTAGGGAAGTATAGGCTGAACATTTACATAATCTTTAGAAATAACGCATATACTGACAAGTATTGATGTTACCACAGGACTGGCAATGAGTGTAACAACGATGCAAAGCGAACCCCTAAATATTTAAAGCACATAAATATGCGGTTACAGTCATCATCACGCTTTGCTTTTGTATTTCTGCTCATCAGGATTATTCTCCTCCTTAACCCTTTATTCCACCATCAACCCCTTTGTATAAAAATACATAATTCACAAATCAAAATCCATATCTAAAATTCACTTAACTTATTAATTAGGCCTCTTTATCAATATTTTATATATTTGTCCCGTTACTTGATTTTCGCCAACATGCATTGTAATGAATAAGAATATATTGCCTACTAGACCCAGTCTAGTACATATTCACTCATGCACGAATCTTGTTCCCCGAGCTTCCCATTCTCGTTGTTTCTACGAAGGCACTTGGCATGGGAGGGGAATGCCAAAAGCATGCGCGGAAGTTGAATGCAAGCGAGAGAGACCGGGAATTCCGTTGGATCAGATTTCCCGTGAGGAATGAACAGTATTTATATGTAAATAATTGTTTGTACACATTGACTACGAAAGCTAAAGAGAATGTATTAAATAAATCATTTGATGGAAGCTACATTGTACAAGCCTTATGCTTTGTATATATGTAAAAAAATATATATAATGTATATAAGCCTGTGTATTACACGTGGAAAAAAATTAAATATGTACTTAGTACTGTTACAACCAATCATTATGGATCATAGACCCTTCAATTAACACAAATAAAATATTACATACGGGGTTTAAATCCCTTATACTGAGACAGTAGAAAATCTGCGAAGATTTATGGACAAACGTCTAAATTGGAATAAACAAATAAACCATTAACCATTCTTGCAAAAAATATTCCTATTAATGCATTCATTAAATCATATAAAAATTGTTGACCATTTGCTCTAAGGAAAATGTTAGTAGAACACTTGCTAGCCCACATTTTGATTATTGTGATATTTTTATAGACCTAAAAACTGATCTTAACCAAAGACTTCAATGTGTTCATAATTCTTGAATACGTTTCATTTACGATATTTGCAGATCCGATCAAGTTACAGCATCCCTGTAACAATTGTCTTGGCTTGTCTACAAGATCGTAGAACCGTCCATTCCCTACAACTTCTCTATAAAATATTACACACATCATTACCTAAAAATTTATCACACCGCTTCGTTGAACTCTATGATACACATAAATTACACACATGATCCCACCAGAACATTTGTCCTTTATGTTCCTCCTCATCACATCTACCTATCACTCGCTTCGTTGAACTCTATGATACACATAAATTACACACATGATCCCACCAGAACATTTGTCGTTTATGTTTATCCTCATCACATCTACCTATGACTCGACATAGTTTACAGTTTCGTTTGCTAGATCATGGAATTCTCTTCCACCTTATGTCAGAGACAACCAAATTTTAATATCTCTCAGAAAGGAACTGGAAAATTCTCTATTAACCAACTGAGAAAATATCTCACTAATAGTATTTTTTAAACAAATTATATTTTTGATCTTACATTTAATAAAAAGTATTAAGATGTATCAATATTCCTATATAATGTCTTATATAGGCCAATATGAAAGCGATAGATTAACTCATAACAGTTTATTGTTTTCTTTATATTATTTTTTTTACATGTATAGAAGATTTGAACTGTTCTTCCTGTGTGTATACAGCCTTTTTATTACTTTTAATTTTAACTGTAATTAGCTTTGTTAGATCTTATGTTATTATTTATTGTTCAGTTAATCGTTTAATATCTAATATTATTGTGATTTATTCTATTTGAATGTAACATACGTTTGTCCTGCTGAGTGGAAGAGAAGGCCAGTGTCATTAACTCCATCAGACTAAACAAATAATTAATAATAAATAAAATTTGCATGTTCTTATAATTTACATAATTTTATTTCAATTCGAAATTGTTAAGAAAATTTAAAATGATGAGGTTTGATTTCATATAAGCTTACCCATAAATAAAAATATCAGACATTAGTTTATATAGTATTCTTTGTAATTGATCTTCTGTTTTTGCTATTAAAACCCCGTCATCTGCAAAGGTTACTGTTTTTATTATTATATTTCCTAAGTTAATACCCCCCTAGGCATTTGTTACCATGATCTTATTATGTCAAAATAAATGCTAAAAAGAGTGGTTGATAGTGGAAAAACGTGTCTAATTCCTCCTGTTATATGTATTGGATCCCTTTGATTTATTTTTATTTTTGTTTTCTCATATATATCCTTAATTACTGCTATCAAGTGTAGTGGAATTCCTTTTTCACTTAATATGTTCCAGAATTTTGGTCTAGACACTTCATCAAAAGTATTCTTATAACCTATAAAGAGGTAAGTTGAATTCTCTTCGCTTCTCTCTTATTCATTTTAAAGTGAATGCGTTGTCTGTGCAACTTCATCCTTTCCTAAAACCCTCTGCTCCTCTGATATTATTGCGTCTACTATAGTTGTTAATCCTTAGTTGATCATTCCTCTATAGTTTTCTGGCTTTGTTTTATCGTCTTTTTTAAATATTGAGATTATTTTTCCAATTTTCCATACTTCTGATATTGTATTTTTTTCCTGCACTTGTTATAGAATTTTATAGATCTTTGTTGGGCATTTCTGGGGCATTTTTAGCAATTCTATGTTTGCATTGTCTATCCCGCATGCTTTATTATTTTTACATTTCTTTAATGCGTCTATAATTTCTTGCATTTCTAATTCATCTACGTCTGAACAATATGAATAATAATAATAATAATAATAATATAATAATAATAATAATAATAATATATAATAATAATATATTAATAATATTAATATTATATAATAATAATAATAATAACATATATAATGGAAATGGACAGCTGATTACAAATGAGGGAAATTTTGAGGAAGTGGCTGAATTCAATACCTAGGAGCAATGATCACAAATAGGAATGCGATGCACAAGGAAATTGAACATAGGCTCAATTCTGGAAATGCGTGCTATTATGCTTTGCAGAGACTCTTGATGCCCCAACTCCTTTCAAAACACGTTAAACTGAAATATATAAAACTATTATTCTACCAGTTACATTATATTGTTGCGAAACATGGACTCTTACTTTAAGGGAGGAAAGGAGATTAAAGTATTTGAGAATAAAGTACTTAAGAAAATGTTTGGACCAAAGAGAGATGAACAGACAGGCGAAAGGAGAAGACTTACATAACAATGAACTACATGGTCTTTATAGGAAGCCAGATATTATAAGAACAGTTAAGTCTCGTAGACTGCGATGGGCAGGACATTTTGCACATATGGGGAATGAATGACTTGCATGGAAGCTTCTTGTAGGAAAGCCAGAGGGAAAACGCCCAGTTGGTAGACGAAGAATGAGGTGGGAGAATAACACTAACTATGATTTGAGGGAAGTAGATTATACAGGGGATGATTGGAAAGCATTAGCTCAGGATAGGGATGTATGGAGAGCTTATGTCCGCGCGGCCATGAACCTACGGATTCGTTAGTGCCAGTGAGTAAGTAAGTAAGTAAGTAATAATAATAACAATAATAATAATAATAATAATATATGTGTGTCACCAATAAAACGAAATCTCAAGGTAACTGACAAGTAACACCCTTTAAAATGTTATATAACAATGGCGATACCAACACTACTATATGGATCGGAACACTGAGTCTTAATAAAAAACCAGGAATGAAAAATAGAAACTTCAGTACTGAAGATTTTGAGGGGTGTGGCTGACCATACAATACCAGATAGGAAATAAATTGAAGATATGCGAATGGAACTAAATATATTCATGCTATTACATTGGATTGCACAATACAGTGACGAATGGATCGACCAATATCAGTAGAATGAATAACAACAGAATCCTGGACAGATTCGTTACTACAGACCACTACGACGAAGAAATGTAGGACATAGAGTAAAAGATGGACAGACCAATTCTAACATGAGTTCGTAACAGTGTATTCCATGATGCTCGTGGCGATGGTGATGATGATAATAATAATAATAATTCCATCCCATTAATGCAATTTAATCTGTCGCCTTCTACATGACACCCGGCCCTTACAGTTACACGTAATGGCGGGAGAGGGAGTTTAACTATGGATCACATAAACACTATTTTGATCACACAAGGACATGGAGGGCCTCCACGACAACACAACTTTAAGACGAAACACACATTCATGATAATGATGATTATGATGGCCAGGTGATGTTCATGGAGCGTTTGGGCCTTAACTTTTCGTGACATTTCCTTACAGGTGAGGAAAAATCCACCCCAAAAAAAAACAATCACCCGGGAAACTTGTCCAGACCGGAGATCGAACCCGGGCCCGCTACGTATGAGGCAGCGACGCTACCCGGAGACCACAGCGATAGAAATATTATTAATAATAATGATAATAATAATAATAATAATAATATAATAATAAAAATAATAATAAAAAGCCTATTCGTGGAACAAGGGATCCCTTTGGCTATTGAGAAACCTACGGCTTCATGCATATAGTAAAATGTTTTACGTGACTTTACAACTTTACGACTTCAATCTTCATACTCATTGCGAGAATCCCGCGATTCTCATTCTCGAGATCTTGTTACGATATACGAGAATCTCGTGTCTGCACTACCTTTTAGCCGCTCTCGCATACGAGAGCGAGTGGGAGTAAGACGGAAGTTGACCGCCTTTATTGCCTACAGTATCCAGAAATAATCGTAGTAATAATAATAATAATAATAATAATAATAATAATAATAATAATAATAATAATAGTAATAATAATAAATTATAATTTTATTCTAATTGTTTTATTAATTAATGAGCCTCTGTAACTTAGATTATTACGGTTTTAATTCAATCTGGGCGTAAAGGAGCCGGCAACTTTGCTTACACGCAATTTCTTTCAAGCTTGAGATTATTTTACGTGACGTAAATCTGTGACACAGGACCCATGGACTTACGTCCCTTCGGAAGAAAGCCATACTTGGAATTTAACGCCCTTAAAAATCCATCGATGACGCTCCGCTTTGATATCGCGAAATTCGGAACCAGATTCTAACCTCTAGTCCAACCGGTTCGACAACTTCAACAAAAGCAACAGCAATAACAATAATAATAATAATAATATTTATATTAACCCATTATCTGCAAAATCGTTTAACATATTTTTTCTATTAATTATTCAAATACTTAAGTTTCAGTAAAGTAAATTAAAGGATTAAAACAAATTTCAAACATTTAAGTATATTATGTAAGGACTTACAGGCCGTCCCATTTTTGGGACAATGAAATTGTTTCTACAAATTTAACATATAAACCTTTGAAATCAATTAACTATAGAAGAAGTCACTGTATTTAGTTTTGTGATACTAGAAAGAGCTAAATTCAACGCTTTCATATTATTTACACCTTTAGGGGGTGTGAAAAGCAACGAAACACCTATCATGGAGACCAACATTACATTGCTACGAACTCTTGTGGTCTTCTTTTTACATCTTCTTTGTGTGCCATGTGGCACTATTAGATGATTTCCTAGACCAAGTCTTAGATCATTGGGTACTCTTCCATCTAACAGTCTACTGCCTTGAGGTCCCCGGCGTTTTGGTGTAGATCCTGTTTTCTTAGATAAGTAAAAGATAACTGTTCTTCGAATATCCAGAAGTGATATCTTCTCGTGTGGATGTACTATCTGGTATGCAGCAAAGTATTTACTACACAAACATCCAATATTTGTGTGTACAACGGCCACCACCATTTTTTAGATCTTATACGTATTCTGTAGAGGGAGACTTGCTTGTCTAGTAAATCTACACCTCCCATGTGCGCATTATATTGAGTTTTGGCATTGGTATACTTATATCTTTCTTTTTTTCTGCTGGGAGCATCTTTAACACAGGAAAGAGGCTCAATAGTACTGAAATTAGTTGCAATGCACACTGGTTTGTTGTCTCTCCATTTCACCACTAGAATATAATTTTCTTTGTCAAACTGGTAGTCATAAAACTCACGTTCCTTCTCTTTTTCCGTTGTTTTGGAGGTCATTAGAAGACAAGATTTAGTAAGAGTCTCTGTGACTGTTCCTGTAGCTTTCAGCTTCTTCGCTAGTGATGTAAGTGTATCAATACTTGTGAAAAAATTGCCAAAGAACAATTTGTGACTTCTTCAGTCGAATTTTGGAATTATATTTGTGAGCTCATTGATTACTCTTGTGCCTAAGGGTCCGTCTTTGTTCTCACTCTTCCCACAATAGGGTGAAAAGTTGTAAAGAAATACATTGGAGCTGGCCAGGCACCAAATTATCTAGCCACATTTTATTGGCTTGCCTCTTATAAACATTTTGGCTGAATGTTTTCCATAATATCTAATAATCATTTCATCAAATGGTAGTTCAGCATGGGAAACTCCAAATTTGGAAAATTCCTTTTCAGTATATCGAAATATAATCGCAGTTTATACATCTTGCCATTCTTATTAATTTTAGAGTTATCATTCAAATGAAGAAATTTCTTTATTTCTCTAAACCGATTCCTTGGCACTGAGTTGAAAACCAGTGGTACACCAGCATCAGATGCTTGTTCCCAGTATATATCTTCTTGCAGAAGTTTATGATATCCACTAAGAGGCAGAATGCCAATGAATTACTTGAGTTCGTCTAAGTTTAGAGAAAAGCTCAAGTTATTCTTCTGGTTTTCTTTAATTCTACTGCGTTTTGATGCTGTACATGTCGGTATATCATGTTCATCACTGGAGGTAATGAGTTCTAAAGTACCCGCAAGATCACGCACAACACTATCGATCAATGTATTTTTTTTAATATCCTCTTCGTCTGGTAATTCGTCTGGAGGAGGCGGAATAAACATCGGAGGCGGAATCATTCCTGTCTTCCTCATCTACTTCACAATTATCCAATTCTGCCAACGCTTCTTCGATTGTAAGTCCATGAGTCATGATAATTTATACTATGAGCCTAAAATTGAAAGTATATAAAATAATTTTCTGACCCTATTTATATCGGCAATGAAGGTTTGATGCAAGAAATATATAAAGGCAATTTACGGCTCAATATTATCATCATCATCATAGTACATTCACGAATTTAGGCCATTTTGTTGACCTGTTTCGGCCTCAAGAGAAACACCATCCAGAAGTCTTTTGAGTGGACGTCCTGGTCTTCTTCTTCCTGCAGGTTGATATCTTAACATTAGTTTGGGTATTCTGTGATCTTCCATTCGATGAACATGTTGTATCCATCTTGACTTATAATCAGAAATTTTGTTTTCTAAAGATTCCATGTGTAATTCTTCTAAGATGTCTTCATTTTTTTTTGTGATCTAGTAGTGTGTATCCTGCAGTCCTCCGAAGATATCTCATTTCAGCAGATCTAAGTCTCTGTATATCCTTCTGTTTCAACGTCCATACTTCGCTACCATACAAAAGAGTTGGAAGAGCCAGTGTTTTATACACTTTCAGTCTTGAATGCTTTTGGACTAACTGTGGCTTGAAGATAGAATTTATTAACCCTAAAATTCTTAAAAATTTAGATATTTTTCATTTACATCCTTTTCTTCTTCATATGAGATATTGCATCCTAGATATGTAAAATTATTCACCTGCTCCAAAATTTTATTGTCCAGTACAATTTTACTTCTGACAGGATCTACACCTTGAAATGCCATAATTTGTTTTTTCTGTAGATATCTTTAATCCATATTCTTCTGTAATTTTGTTAAGTTCATACAGACCTTTCTGTAGATTATCTTCGGAATTTGCTATTATTATTTGGTCATCTGCAAACAATAGGGTGTTTAATTTTCTATTTTCTGATATTCTTATTCCAAATTTATATGTTTTGTTCCAGCAACATATTACTTCATTGATATAAATTGCAAAGAGTGTTGGGGATAGGGGGCAGCCTTGTCTCACACCACGATTTATAATTCCTTCTTCAGAAAATCTGTTATTTAATTTAATCTTTATGGTATTTTGTATGTTCTGCCGAAGTAAATTTGGTATATTTCTGTCTTCCAATATATTTAAGAGTTTTGATCTCTTGACTGTGTCGAATGCTTTTTCAAAATCTATGATATATAATCTCAATATTATGTCTTGAAAACAACAAAAACGTATACTATTATAAAATAAACATTACATGAAATGGTTGCTATCACTTTCTGCCAATGTTCCAATATTGAGACGCTTATAATTATCAAATTCTACACTCACCTATTATAACATTCAAAATTAAAACATTTATGAGGGAATCTACAGATTACTTACCAATACATACATACATAGCAATAATATAAATGTCATTGTTATCACAAGCCTAACACTCGTTTTTAAATGCTGCCAAATGCAGAAATGAAAATTATGCAAATTCCAAGAACAGTTGACAACAATTAAATTAAAATAGACAATGTTTGTTAATTCAGACATGAACATTGAAGTACATTTAACAATATTACATATAGTTTAAACTTAAAACTAGCACAATTCCTTAAAAAACAATAAAAATGTAACGTCCCAAAAACGGACAATGGCAGGTAATGGGATTAATAGGCCCAAATAAAATTAGATGTAATCTTGTTCCACTAAAGTAGTGAAATATAAGAAATATTAATTTGCATAGGAATATAAAGTATTGTGATACTCTTAGAAATGGATACAAGCTATACGACATACAGGAGCTTATGTTTATATAAAGAATACGTTTGAAGCTTGGAATTATGTTCTCAGTTTACAATTGATTACTCCATCTCTATCCCTCGTTTAGTCACTTATAGCTCTAAATTGAATAGATCCAGCAATGTAAATTGTAAGTTGCGTTCTTTGGGTAACTGACATGTAATTCCTGTTACACCTTACTCATATTCCACTCGTAACAAACTAGTGCTCGACATGATTTTACGGCGATCATTGTATGTTTGCAGCGTAACTATTATTATTATTATTATTATTGTTATTATTATTATTATTATTATTATTATTATTATTATTATTATTATTATTATTACTATTATTACTATTATTATTATTATGTCGCCCGGGATGGACTGGTTATGCTCCATGCGTCTGGTCCCGAGGGTCGCAAGTTCAAAACTGTCCGGGGTGGATGGATTATTTTTTAGGATGAAAAAATCCAAGGAGAAAATCCTCTGGAAGGGACTTTAAGCCGTAGGTCCAAATCTGAAGATATATAAGCTTGTAAAAGATCCTTAATTTACAGACCTCATCATCCTAGTAATACATTAGTTGCCTGCTAGATGTCTCATTGGGACGGTATGTTGACCGCATACAATCGATGATATGTATGGGCTAATAAGCGTAAGTAAATTAACTTGGACTAGTAACTCCTAACAAACGAGAGTCTAAGGCTCAGCATTGGGTTAGGGCATTTAGGATTAACAAAATTATTATTATTATTATTATTATTATTATTTATAATTAATAGTGTAATTATTCTATTTATTTTTATTGCATTATTATTATTATTATTATTATTATTATTATTATTATTCAAAGTAGAACAATTTATTGATGATTCAACAAAACTACTGTATCAGAACAGATTAAACAACAAATTATCGAAGATGGAAAACTGTGAAAACATTGTTGAAGAAAAATGGAACATGCTCAAAACTGCTATAACGGACGCAGCAAAAAATCATTAGGTACAAGAAAATCTGAACGTAAACATGTCCGACGTTGGACTTCTTGGTTTAATGAGAGATAGAGGAACTGATAGAAAACAAGAGAAAACTACACAGGAGATATTTACAGACAAGGAATGAAAAGAATTACGATGGATTCAAAAAAATAAGAAACCAAGTAGTATTAGGAATTAGGAAATCAAAACATGAATTTTGGGACAAATACTCTCATGAACTGGAATTGGATTTCTATGGTATGCAGAAACAAATATGGAGGTTCATCAGGAACCAGAGAAAAGATGTAAACGAATATGTAAATTTATGCAATATATCAACAGAAGAATGGGAAAACTACTTTAAAGAAATTTACTCAGAACGGAAATTACCGAAAACCCATATCTAGAGAAAACTACAAATAAAGATACATTTCAGATAAGCAAGGAAGAATTTGAAAAACAAGTAACAAATTGAGAAACAGAAAATCAGCGGGTATAGATAACATCCAGAATGAATGAATTAAATACGGAGGAGAAATATTACATGATAATAATTTACAATTTATTCAACACCATATGCAATAGTTGTATAATACCCAATGATTGGGAAGAAAAAGTATTAGACCTGCAATCCCAATTTTGAAAAAGGGAGATATAAACGAACCAGAAAACTACAGAGGCATCAATCTATTATGCACAACACTGAAACGCTTCACTGAAATTGTAGCAGATCATTTATCGAATACATTACCACTACTAGATGAACAAAAAGGATTTCGAAAAGGAAGATCATGCACAGATGCCATTTTTATTTTAAAACAGACTACAGAAAAAACTATCGAATTTAACATCCCAGTCTTCCTATGTTTTGTGGTTCTGGAGAAAGCATTTGATCGGGTAAGATTAAATGACATACTCAACATATTAGAAAAGAAGAATTTATCTAAAAACCTCATAGCAATCATCAAAGAAATGTATTCAGGAAAGAGTACAACTATCAAATATGGAAATAGTAAATCTAAAGATATTTTAGTCGAGCAAGGAATACAAGGAGACTCATTAAGTCCCATACTGTTCACACTAATAACGGATGAAATCATCAAAGAACTAAAAGTTGAAGTTAGAAAAGGAATTAAAATAGGTAACATACAGCTGAAGATAAACTATGCTGATGACACATTTCTAATTGCACATAGTGATGATGATTTACAAATGCTATTACACAAATCTAGAATCATTGCAGCAAAATATAACATGAAAATCGCAACAAATAAAACCAAATCAATGGCAATATCCAAGGACCCATGACGTGTTAAATTAGAAATAGAAGGGAAAAGTATAGAACAAGTCATGAAATTCAAATACTTAGGAGTAGAAATTAATAGCAGCAACAGAATAAGAGATGAAATCATCCATCAAGCAAATAATGCAAACAAAATATCGGGATGTTTAAACAATACTGTTTGGAAAAATAAAAATTTAAGAATAGATACAAAAGTAGGAATTTACAAATCTGTCATAAGACCAGTTCTAACATATGGTTGTGAATGCCGAACAGAAACTCACAAAACAAAACAAATCAATGAAACAACCGACATGAAAGTTTCAAGGAAAATCATAAGAAAATCGTTGAGAGAGAAAATTCGCAGCTCTGTTATTAGAGAAGAATGTGAAATTGAACCTATAAACCTCGGGATAAATGATAGAAGATTAAATTGGAACGATCACATAGATAGAATAGAGAACAGTAAATTAGTGAAGAAAGTACGTGACTGGAAATCTCAGCAGAAAAGGCCATTAGGAAGACCACAACTACGATGGAAGGATGTCATCATACCCCGGACCTGTAGTGAATGAACACGCAACAAGGTGCCAGCTTTCATGCCTAGAGGAAGAAGAAGAAAGAAGAAAAATATTATTATTATGTGTGTTTATTATTATTATTATTATTATTATTATTATTATTATTATTATTATTATTATTATTATTATATTATATTATTATTATTATTATTTTATTATATTAGTTCACCTTTGAACTTACTGACTAACGTCGTTACCTCAGACGCAGCGAGCCCAGGTTAGATATCCAATTGGGACAAATATCCTGCAATAGGATTTTTCTGTATTTTTACTCAGGTGTAATGTAATAGAAGGCACATCACTCTATCATATTGCCTTTTAGATATCAATAAATGAGCGAATGGTAAGTATGTCTTGCCTTAAATGTTCCAGTGATTTCGGTTTCCTGGTATTGAGATCATCATTCATCCAGCAAGATATGAAATTACCCTTGTGTGATCAAAAAAGTGCTACGTGGTTCAGAATAAAAAACCTCTCCTGAAATGTGGTATTCTCTTAAAGCCTGGTAGGGGTGGTGCACGTATAGTACCTTCAAAGGTAAATGTTAAACTAAGGAAAATTAAATTATTATTAAAATGATATTTATTATTACTATTGTTATTATTAATATTATTATTATTATATGGCAGAAGAAAAATTTTAAAAATTATTGCTAATTTATAAACCACGTAAAAGGAGAAATGTTGGACGCCCACACAGAAGATGGTCTGAACAATTTTAACAATTCTAGCTTTCATGAAACCAGAACGAGTCAACAGGCTTAATCCCTGGATGATGATGATTATTATTATCTTTATTATTATTATTATTAGTAGTAGTAGTAGTAGTAGTAGTAGTAGTAGTATTTTTAGTAGTATTATAGGTTTATGATTAGTTTTTATGGCATTAAATAAATTCCCAACATAATATTTTCTTAGTACACGGAATCCATTTTAAGAGATTTTCTCAAAAATAACCTGACTGTACGATTCCTACAAAATCGTGCCTTTCGACGTTTGAAAAAGTGGCATACAACAGGTTCATTTTTTGTGACATACCGGTACCGAAGAAGCGTGAAAGGCACGTTTTAACATTAGAGAAACTTGAGGATATTCGGGTACAATTAGAAGTAAGTCCTAGAAAATCACTGAAACGTTTGGCGCGGAAACTAACATATCCAAGGGATCAGCCCACAAAGCAACCAGACTGCTGAAATTTCGACCTTGTAAACAAAGGTTTGTGCAGGAACTTAAACAGGCAGATTTCGCCGCCAGAATAAGGTTCTGCAATTGGTTTGTTGGAAGCGTGTATAATGGAATTTTGGATCCACAGCTATGTTTATGTCTGACGAGGCATGGTTCCATCGTTCGGGACATGTAAATTCCCAATATGTGCGAATGTGGAGTACTGAGAACCCTCTTTATCAAACAGGAAGTGCCTGTGCATCCCATTGAAATAGGGGTTTGGTGTGCGGTAAGCGCACGGCGTATAATTGGGCCTATATATTTTTTTGAGAACCGTGTAAACTCAGCTGTTTATGTGAAAACAATGTTGCGTCTATTTCTTAATGAATTGACACATGAAGAAAAGGATTATGGATGATTTCAACAGGATGGTGCCACAGCACATACCGCTCACAATTCTATGGATATTTTACGTGAAGTTTTTGGTAACACTGGCCAACAAAATTTGACATTGTTTATGTTACAAGGGAGAAAATGTGTGTTTCTAACTTACTTTTTTGTGCTGATTTCAAATCTTTTTACGGAACGTTTTCATCACCCAGGGTTTTCGAGTAATTACATGAAAAACATTATTCGTGTCTATACATTACAATTTATTATACCTTAGCTGAAATTATATTTGCCCACCCAAAATGTATGTGAATTGGATTTTCGGCTGTACTTCGCTTTAGGAATATACCTCTTCAGGGTCCAGCAGTAGTCTGCTAACATATTTGGACACCATTTACCCTGATAGCGCCTTTCCATTTCCGCGATGTCCTGGTGGAAGCGCTCCCCGTGTTCGTCGCTCACAGCCCCTAGATTTTCAGGGAAGAAATCAAGATGGGAGTGCAAAAAGTGAATTTTCAAAGACATATTACATCCCATTATCTTGAAGTTCTCTATCATCTCATTGACAAGTTCTCTGTAGTTATCAGACCTGAAGTTCCCCAGAAAATTTGAGACAACATTTTTGAAAGATTGCCATGCAGCTGTTTCTTGCATAGGCATATTTAACTTGTTCTGAAACTGCGTATCTTTCATCAGTTCCTTTATTTGAGGGCCAACAAATATCCCTTCTTTCAATTTAGCTTCAATGATCCTTGGAAATTTATTTTTGAGGAAGAGAAATGCACTGCCATCACGATCCATTGCTTTCACAAAATTTTTAATCAAGCCTAGTTTAATATGTAGTGGAGGCAATAAGATTTTTTCAGAACGTACAAGTGGTTGGTGAAGAACATTTTCTTGTCCTGGATTAAGTGACTCTCTCTTTGGCCAGTTCTTTTTAATATAATGAGTACTTCTATCTCTGCTATTCCACTTGCACAAGAAGCAGCAAAATTTAGTATAGCCAAGCTGTAACCCAAGTAAGATGGTTATAACTTTCAAATCCCCACATATCTGCCAAGACAAATTGTCATACTTTATTGCGGATAGTAAGAGCTTCATATTCTCGTAATTTTCCTTCATACCAACTGCATGGGCTAAAGGAATGGATTAATATATGTTTCCATTATGTAGTAACACTCCTTTCAAACTTGTTTTCGAGGGAGTCTATGAATAAACGGCCAATCCTCAGATTTATGCTCAACACCCAGTGACTGGAACAAATCTCAACAACATCATTGCAGAAAACTAGGTCCTTTTCTTTAGAAAAGAAATCCTCAAATTCATTTTGGCGATTGCGGAAAAAAGTTACTTTGGTGTCATCCTGCAGTAGCTTCCATCCTTTCAATCTTGAAGCAAGTAATTCTGCCTTGCTTTTACTTAAACCAAGATACCGAACCAAACATTTAAATCCTCCTGTGTTAGGAAGTGAGTTTCATGTATAGCATCATCTTCCGCAAAATCTGAATCATTCTGTAAATCCTGAACATCAGAAAGTTCTTCAATCATTGTTATGTGATCTGGTGGATTTGGTATGGGTAACCTGGCCCATGAAGTACCGGTCGAATTGCTGAATCTAACATTCGATATTTAACGGTGTCTCTGACTTGGAAGTTATTCCAGATATATTTGTCAAGCAGAAGTAGCAGTCTGTCAAATGATCCATAGGTTCGCGCCATATCATTAGGACTGCGAACGGCATATGACGGGATCCTTTCAACCAGCCAGTTAATAGTTTTTCACATTTGGTACAACAAGATCTCCGGGGCCCATATCTTTTTCTGGTCTATTTTGTTGTTAAAAAAACAGTGATACGCTCTTCTTATTAGAGGAGTAAACTTTCGCTTCTGCGCTTTGAAAGTGGTGGAGCAAAACATACCTTTTTGTTTTGTCTCAGAAAGAAAAATATGTGATTCTGATAGTATTTTTTGTCCTGAATTCAAATATGATATATGCTTTTTTTTTTTTTTCATCACGCAAGGTTTCCGAGAGACAGGTTTTTTATTAATTTCAAACACGATATTTTATACATTCGTAACTACACAGTATTCGAACATTCGGACTCACCTAGAAAGTAAGAAATGGCGATTTTCTGCTATTTGGTTGTGGAGCATCCCTCTGATGGTTTTTTAAACACTAACGGCCAGCATATTATGATTCTATTGCCTGATATCTCTTTTTCATAGCTGAAATCTCCTGATGAAAAGTGTTCCCCGTGCTCATCGCTCAATGGAAATATGGACGAAAAAATGTTTTATTAAAATAATATTATTAAAATCCATTAATTGAAATTGAAATAAAAAAAACTGTAGGTGATGGAGAAATTCCGAATACATATTTGAAAACACGTTAAAAAGAAGTGCATTAAGTACATCTATTGGTACTCATCAGATAAAAATTCATGTTGACCAGTGTTATTAGTGACAGTGAAGAGATTATAAAGGCCAACACTTAACTAACTCCATTGACGCGACAAGCCTAGAGCGGCTGCTGGCCTCACATCGACATGTGCTTAATTACAGAGGTAGACGATCTCTGATAAAACACAAAATTGAGATAATAGAAGTGAGATTTCTGGAATCGTCACAGGTGTATCTTATAAATAAATGTACAGAAATAAATATAAATGTTTTGAACATGTAAACAGAATGCTAATTAATCGTTTACAAAACAGAACTTTATTATAGACCTGAAGGCCGAAGAGAGTTTAGGAAGACCGAAACGACGTTGTATGGATGACCTGTAGCATATTGTGCAGCGAGGATCGGAACAGGTCGGTAGGCTCATCCTTGAATATGATGATGATCTAGCTAGTGTTCGTTGACATGTGGTCAGCATATGGCTCCCCGGTCGGTATATCTGATTTCTTCAACCTGGGGCCGCTACTTATTGTATTGATCGCCTCACTATGATGGTTGTCCAGCGGCTGCTTTGTTTCCCAGCATCTGTTATATATAATTAATACAAAGATGCCGACTACCACCACTATAATAATTTCGCATGTTAATCATTGTCAAGTATTCTCGCGCGACACCCGCTTTTATATAAACACACAACCATCGTAGTGAGGCGATTATAGCTACCCTAATGTATCACGATCTTTCCATGGAGGCTCGAACCAGCGTAGCTCTGCGCCAAGGCATCTTGTATCTTGCCTTAACCACTCGGCTACCGCCGCGGAACATAGCCAACACATACATTATATTACATAAGGAACATGGGCTGGAAATAAACATCAATATAACTTTATATATGGTTATACGTAGACTATTAAACTCATGCCCCAAATGCGAGTCAATGACCACGTTACAATGATTTTTTATTTACAACCAATCACAGTCGTGTTTCACCTCGCTCTTTATCGATTTCTCTTTATCAGCTCCTGCTTTGCGATAAAGTTAGTTCCTCCTTTTTAATGTTCTGAAACAGGTGAAAGCATTATTTTTCTCCAACAAATACATTGAATGTAGCAATAATGAAATATTCCTTGATTTTACTAAGTTGTTTCTAAAAAATAAATGAATAACCCGTAATGTTCATTATGATATATAGTTTGATGTGTTTCATTATTTCTCCACTTGGGTGCACTCTTACAATATTGCGATCTTATTTGGCAATAAATAATATGGTCAAGGTGTAGTGAATGAACATAACCTCACATTTCTGATTTGTTTTCAAACATCGCCGTTTACATCAAATATATAAATATTTTAAAATAACTATAGTTAAACAATGATTTGTGAGTAAACATCTTAATTTTATTCGTTAAATAGACCTAACAAATGCCACTTTTGATTTCCAAATTCTCTAGATAAATTCACCCCTCACTTCGTGAGTCGTGAATGTATCGATAATTTGGAAATCATTCGTGGCATTACTTATGATAAACATTATATAATGAGAGTGGACAGCTAATGACAAATGAGGGAAATTTTGAAGAAGTGGCTGTATTCAAATATCTAGGAACATAATTACAAACAGGAATGAGGTACACAAAGAAATAAACATATTCTCAATTCTGTAAATGCATGATATTATTACAGGGACTCTTGTCCCAACTTCCAGAAGTAACTTCGAAGAATCGGACAACAGGTAGTTGTGAAGAAGTTAGTGAATGCGACAAAAAACCGACTTCAGTCTGATGGTTACTATATTCGCTTCTGTTTCCGAAGTTCGCGTGTTCAAATCAGGCTGGGTTTATTAAAAGTGTCTGAAGACATGTCAGATAAATTTTACATCACTGTGTGGAGTTGACACTCGGAAAATGCTGACATTACTCATAACTTTTCATGCGTAATTTTTATGGAGTCTTGAAACGGCTTGACTACAACAATCGCAAGACATTAGAATCAAACGACACGACGCCGCCAACATTTGATCACAGCTGCGCACTAAATTGACAACCAGACATTTGCGGTATTGTTTGTTAGATAAAGCCATTCAACAATCTCTCTCATTTTACTTTGTAAATCAAAATAAAAATTAATAAATATTTAAAGGTCTTCGCCAAAACCGTAATGGCAGGTTTCGAGGTTAGGCCTATTACTGTTTCCTTCATTTCTGCCATTGTCTTAATACTAATATGTATTACTTGTTTAATTAAATTAACCCTTAAAATTAAAATATAAAATTATGGAATATTCGCCTGAAAGGTCCGTCTCCTCAACTTAATTAGTTATTTAACTGTAGCGCTTTTGGGACTTGTCCCATCATCGGCAGGATTCAAAACTGTTTCACTGAAGATCTGGTAGAGAGGGTTACATGTATTGGGTTCGATTTCGTTTATCAAATGGTCGTTGTTGTGAGCTGCTTTTATAATTTCCATCTCTTCGAGTACGTTTATCGGACCTTTCAGGTAATATTCCATAATTTTATATTTTAATTTTGAATAATACCACAACGGAACACATCATGAATCTTATAAAAGTTGACTAAATTAGCCCTATAATATCCCTTGTTACATATGCGCAACATCGGGAATTTATCACATTATCTATAGTTCATGATTTCAAAGCTATGGAAAGCAGGCGTAACCTTCTCACTGAATTCCTAGAAATATGTATGGAAACTTGAATTTATTATTGCAACTAGGCCTACACCTTGTGTAACTTTAGGTTTTAACCGTTAAGGGTTAAGTTAATATAAGGTTATTAAACCTCTTGCTTGGAATTAAATGTTATGCATGTCTACTGTATGTGTATATATACAGTACGATCATTATAACATTGGACAGCAGACCAGCAGACGCGGAGTTGGTGCTGTGTGATGACGAAGGCTTACTTCCAATGATATACTGATCGCACTGTGTGTGTGTGTATATATCATCATCATCATCATCATCTGCATTCATGGATTAGGTCTGTTGACCCGTTCCGACTTCAGCCCATCTCTTTCTAGGTCTGCCCATATCTCGGGTGCCTTTAGGTTTGTATTTTGTTATTTGTTTTGGATATCTATCTTCATTCATTCTATGTGTTGCTTCCATTTTTGTCTATATGTATCTATTTATCAGTTATTGCAAATATTTCAAGTTCCTGTCTTATTTCTGTGTTCTTGATTCTGTCTTCCTTAGTGCACCCTTTAACAGATCTCAAAAATTTCATTTCTGCTCTGCCGCCGTTATCCTACTTAGATCTTGTTTTTTATGTATCCAGGCTTCTGATCCATACAGCAGTACCGGTACTGCCAATGTTTTATAAAATTTCAATTGGGTCTCTCTTGTTGTTTTATTATTTAGTGATCGTTTTATCGTACCACATATTTCCTGGAATTTTGCTATTTTATTATCAATCCGGCTTTTCTTCTGCTGAAGTTTATGAGTAAGTTATTTTTTACTAGTAGAGGTTACCAGCCTCTAGCCAAACCCCTCTTCCTGGAGGACAGGGAACTGCAATTTCGGAGTGTTCGTCTCCTGGAGAAGTTGCCTTCACTACGGCTTTGGGGACTTCTCTTCTTCCCACGTAACCCTGTGGACGGGGCCCTACCCAGGTACTACCCACTGGGCGAGTGGGACCTAGAGCTCACAAAAGGGCAGGGGCGCCTACTCCCTGGAATGGACTACCTCTTTCAAGGATACCACTCTGTTACCCTAATGTGTATATATATATATATATATATATATATATATATATATATATATACACACACACACACAGTAACACAGCATATATATTTAAAAAATCAGTGGTTCATCCAACTCACATCGTTGTGGAAGGGGTTCGCGAGTCGAAAAGGGTTGGAAACCGCTGGGCTAAACTTTACAACATGTGACTTGACTTTTTAAATTACTTCACAAACTTCTGTCAAATTTTATTCTTAGGGTTTCATTTTTCAAATTATTTCCCAACATTTACAATGAATTTTACATCTTTCTAACGATTTGAATGTATTTTTTCCACGATATTGAACTACATGAAGACGTGGCAAGCATATTGATTTTAACGAATATTCTGTGTTCCAGTGCAGCCAACATAGAGTCTGCACTAATTAACTTACACAAAATAAAATCAATGTGCATTATTTCACAGGTTAGAGCACATAAATTGCGTTAGGTTAGCTTTAAGGTTGGTTGGCAACGCGAGTTCAAATATCGTGTATATGTTGGCTGCATCCCGTGATTTCATAGTATAAACTGCTTCGAGTCTGTTGACGCATGCGCATAGTTTATGGTTGGAACTTTGAAAAAAAAAAATTCGCGTCACATTTGTAAAGTAATTTCCAAATTTTCTTAACGTTTGCTCGGGCGATAATAAAATCCAACAGACATTCTACTAAATAACACTAAGAGACTGGGGTTGGAAATAAATATCTAAAAAAAAACTAAACTCCATCATGGCGCGACAGGCCTAGAAGGCCCATGGCCTAACACATATGTTAATCACAGAGTTAGACGAACATATAGCCAGTGAAGGGACGACATGTTGTCAACATGTCGGGTCCCCCAGCCATTACATCTGGTTTTCTCAACATGGAGCCGCTACTTATTGTAGCTACCCTAATGCCTCACGATGTTGGGTGGCTATCGGTCCCATCGTCCTAGTAATACCTTATTTGCCCACTAAATGTCTCATTGGGTCGGTATGTTCACCGCATGCCATTCGTGACATCTGTAGGAAATAAGCGTAACTAAATTAACTTGGTCTAGTAACTCCTAACAAAGGAGTTTGGCTATTTAGATGTCGACTAGATAGGATTCGTTTAAGATCTGTAAACATATTTTATAATGTTCATTATAACAACATAAAAAGCTTCATTATTTCGGAGCACGTTAAAGGTTGATGTTAAATATGTTCACTAAATAATTTATATTCCATCCATAGTAATTCTGCCCGAGGACAGGATTTTCACTGCAATCATCGCATTTTCATGCCATGCTTTGCAGCTTTAATAGGTGTGGTAGCTTCCCGTTGCTTTCCACACCGGTAAAGGATGATGATAATGATAAGGATGATGATGGCCGGATGATTTTCGGGGACCGTTGGGCCCTAAGCTTCCTGATATTTGTCTTACAGGTCAGGAAAAACCCCGAAAAAAAAACCTCACCCAGGAGCCTGTCCCGACCGGGAATCCAACCCAGGCCCGCTGCATGACAAGGCAGTACGCTACCTCGAGACCACAGCGGTGGACTATATATATGACATGAAAAGAAAAATAAATGCCTGAGTCGGGATTTGAACCCGAGTTTCTAAACTCTGTACGTTTAGCACTGTAACAATCTGAGCTACTCAGGAATCCTAATACAAACATTTATTTTTCTTATGTGTGTGTGTGTGTATATATATATATATATATATATATATACGAATGAATATCTGTTTGTCCTTTATGCATTACTACACCATTCATTCGATTGTTATGGAGCTTTTTGCAAAATGTTTAGGAGTTTCCGGGAAAGATTTAGGCTAAAGACAGTTGTAATACACAACTCCTTCACCCTTAATCATCACCCTTTGTAGTGACAAATGCATTTATCGAAACTTTTGGACGCTTAAATGACTTAAAGCTGCCTAAATCATAACATATACACCAAATTAATGTACACAGAATTGAATATTTGAAAAAAAATTACAAAAGTCCGCGACAGCATATGGATATGTTTTACAAGTAACTCATAATAACCATTTTTTTTCTTGCAGC
This sequence comes from Diploptera punctata, assembly GCA_030220185.1. Classification (NCBI taxonomy): domain Eukaryota; kingdom Metazoa; phylum Arthropoda; class Insecta; order Blattodea; family Blaberidae; genus Diploptera; species Diploptera punctata. The sequence continues at coordinate 30,373 of JASPKZ010008040.1, read as the reverse complement.
TCATTGATGCCAAGATCGGGATAAGTAGATTCCCGGGCAAGCGTAACTGCGCACAGCGGGTATTCTTTTACGGATAACTCTCAATAACCATTTTTGTCTTTCAGCTCACTTTATGCCAAGAATATCTCTAAAAATAATTACGATATAGATTTACAAAGATTTATATAGAATTGTTAAACTATATAGGCTACTGTGGAGTAAAAATATTATTAACAAAACAAAACTAATTTATAAGTTCATACTAGAAAGTATAATGTTATATGTATCAGAAGTTTGGACAATGACACAACAGCATGCCAACAGAATAACTGCAGTTGAAATGAATTTTTGGAGAAGAGCTGCTAGAAAATCTCGACTGGAAATAATAAGTAATATTAGAGAATGGATGAATGCGGAAGAAGTATAAAAAAGTAAAGTGATCCCACAACAGGCCCGGAGGCCCTTGGGGTAGTAGGAGGTTAAGACTCCCACTTTTTCTAGATAATCGGCACTTATGTCAGCCGGGTTGTCAGCCCTGCGTGACGGCCACCTTTACCCCCAGAACAAGCGCCTGGTACTCATTTCCGTTAGAGGCTGAGTCGACCCCAGGGACATAGTGCCGCCAGAGGGTTTGGGTCAGTTTAAAAATCCTGACCCCAACGGGACTTGAACCCTCGACCCTCCGGCTTGTAGCTCAGTGCCTTAACCACTATGCTACGGCGTATAACGGATAGCATTGAACGCAAAAGGCTAAATAGTATGGACACGTAAGAAGAAAGGATGGAAGACTGACAAAGCCTGTCTATGCATGGAAAATTGAAAGAAGGAGCAGAAAAGGAAGATCAATAACAACCTGGAAGAATAACATTCAAAATTCAATGAGGAAATTTAGTGTAACGGATGAAGACACAGAGGACAGAGAACGATGGAGAACTTTAATTAAGGAACATTTGTGAATGTTTGTTACAAACTGATAGTCTATAAGTCCGTAGTCATTTATGTATTTTTTAAAACTCATGTTAATTATCAAGAATGGATGGAGAAAAACACTCAATGATGACAATTCTCAAAATGAATGAATGAATGAAAAATAGATTTATAATTATTTTTCTTTGTACTTATTCAGCTAAACATAGAAACACCTTTAATTTATTTAGGCGTATGCCGAGTATTAGCTAAAAGGATATAGAAAAAGTTTAAACCCATGCTTTTAAAAAGAGTTCCATATTTCTTGCTATGTTGTGTATCGCTACCGGTGTAATTGCAAAGCTCGAGACGGAACGAGTTTTTAACCTGACCGTTATTATGGGTGTCAGCCACATTGTTAAGTGTATACATTATAAATTTATAAGTTATGTGCTTTTAATTTGCCGACCGTCGTTCTTACTTATTTGTGTGCTCACCGTTTGGTTGGAGAAACCGGTGACTATGCAATGCGGGTTTCCTAGACATCAAGTGCCAGGCGTTCATTGGTTTCCGGATTCCTATTACGTCACATTTATAAGTAACTAACGAATACCCGGTGTGCGTTGCACAAATAAATTCAGTAAAAGTATTTTTATACTAATATTTATGTTGCACCCTTAAAATAACGCTGGTAAAGGAAGTAAGAAAAGAAACACATTTAAAATTGTATAAAGTATTGACTGTACCTGCAATATTGTATTGCTCAGAAATATGGACTCTGAATAAACTTACACAATTAAAGAATAGAAGCCGCAGAAATGAATTTTTTTACGATTTGTGGCAGGATATACTTTAATGGATAAAAAAACCAAGTAAAGATATTCGTAAAGAACTACAAATATTCAGTCTGACAGATAAAATAGAAGAGTATAGCAGAAAATGGCATGAACATGTCTGCAGAATGGATACCAACAGATTGCCTTGGAAATGTCTGAACTATCAACCCAGAAGAGGAAAAAAGATAAAGGGACGCCCACGAAAGAGATGGAAACAGCAGCTTTGATACTTGGAGCCGGAACGAACAAATAAGGTTTAATCCTTGTAAGAAGAAGAAGAAGAAGAAGATTTTTAGTTGAATAAGTTTAAAGATAATCAGAGGTTAATTAAATTGTATGGTATAGGTTCTACATCGTTAAGAAACAAACATGGCTATTGCTAGAATATATTTTTTATTTCGGATTTCAAGTAAACCCCCACTTCTAATTATCGAATTTCACTGAATTTTGAGTGATATCTATCTTGGTTTATTTTGATATGATATATTAAGTTTCATTGTGAAACATCGTAAATTATGACCGCTAGAGCGTTTTTTTTTAATTTTACATGAACTCTTACACCTAATGGTTTTAAGGGAATGAAGGTGGCGATAAAACACACCGCTTACCTGGAAGCCTGTATGTACAAACTTTCATGAAGATCCATGCATGGTTTAGAAGTTTAAAAATCATACATTTGATTTTAATTCGCCGAGCGTCATTCTCGCTTATGTGTGTGCTCACCGTTCGGTTGGAGAAATCGGTGACTACATAATGCGGGTTTCCTAGTAATCATGTGCCAGGCGTTCACTGGTTTCCAGATTCCTATGACGTCACATGTATAAGTAATACATCATTTCATCTATTACGTATATATGGAAGAAAATAAAATAACAATACAAACTGGAGGCAAAAATAAAAACAATATAACAGCAACAATAAATAGAGGTGTAAGACAGGGATGTCCACTTTCATCCTCCCTTTTTAATATTTATATTGGCGATATCATATATAATTGGCAGATAAATTTGGACTCCCATTTCAAAACAAGAAATAAGATGTTAGATACCTTATTTTTTGCTGACGACCAAGTTCTAATATCTAGTTCAAAAGATGGGCTACAGAAATCGCTCTTTCAGTTAAATAACATTATACAGAAACATTATTTCAAAATATCAATAAGTAAAACGAAAATCCTAGCTTTTAAGGGATCAGATACCGTAAGAGCTAAAATAATTCTGGAGGGGAACCCATTAAACAAGTGAACCATTTTAAATACCTGGGTTATGAAATCTCCTATTTTAAAAATGAAGATCTATTTAACAAACTTAATAAATTTAGTTATATATGTGGAACAATCAAAAGGATATTTAAAAGCACAAGAAAAGAAACAAAACTAAAATTTTACAAAGTAGTGGCAGTCCCCTTACTATTGTATGGTAGTGAATTTTGGGTTTTAACTAAAAGAGAAGAGAAGATCATAGAAGCAGCTGAAATGAGATTTCTGAGAAGTGTGGCTGGTTGCAAACTTCTAGATAAGAGAAGAAATGAAGATATTAGAAATGAGCTAAATATCTTTAAACTCTTAGATAGAATAAAAGAATCTAGAAAAAATGGAAAGAACATGTTCAAAGAATGGAAGATGATCGCATTCCCAAAATTATACTTAAATACAAACCAAAAGGACGCAGGAATGTTGGTAGACCGAAGAAGAGATGGATCCAACTTTTGAATGAGAATCTATGAGACCGGAACAAGCCATATGGGCTTAATCCGTGATTGTTGATGATGTTGATGACGTATATATGGAGCCCAACCTTTGCCAAAAAAACGTTCAACTGAAAACATAATTATAATACTGTTATTCTCCCAGTTATATTATATGGATGTGAAAGATGGACTCTTTCTTTAAGGGGAGAGAAAGGATTACGAGTATTCGAGAATAAAGTTCTTAAGAAAATTGTGGAAAAAGAGAGATGAACAGACAGGTAAATGGAGAAGACTTCATATTAGCGAACTATGTGATCTTTATAGAAAACCAGATAGAACAATTAAGCCTCGTAGACTACGTTGGCCAGGACATGTGGCACGAATGACAAATGAAAGAGGGGCATGGAAACTCCTTGTAGGAAAACCAGAGGGAAAGCGCCCACTTGGTAGACCAAGAATGAGGCGGGAGAATAACATTAACCATGATTTGAAGGAAGTATATTATACAGGGGATGATTGGATAACAGCACAGGCAGGATAGGGGTGTATGACGAGTTTATGTCCGCACAACCATGAACCTACGGACTCCATAGAGCCAGTGAGTTACTTACGTATGTATGCAGACACTGATTCTCCCCTAGTAGCACTTTATCCATAAAGTAATTTAGTTACGTTTATTTCCCTACAGATGTTGGTGAGTGATATGTAGTCAGCACTCAATGATATATCTATTATGTATGTACATACCACATACGTTCGTGGTAGGGACACGTGTTTCTTTAGCAAGCCAATTTATTTACTGTGATTTACCTACAGATGTCAACGAGTGTCATGTGGTTACCACGTCGTCTCAATAAGATAACTAGTAGGAAACAAAGGTATTTCTAGGATGAATGAAGGTCTGTTTAAATTTGCACAGAGGCCGTTTTATTCAGGCTTGCGATTCTTTTACGAGACTGAAAATCTTCAAACTTGGGACCCACGGCTTTAAATCCCTTTCGGAGGACTTGTTCCTTGGATTTTTCCATCAAAAAAAAAAAAAATCTGTCAACCCGGTTTGAGCCCTCGGGACTAGAGTCAAGGAACATAACCCACGACCGATAAAACATCTCCTATGCAACTAAGATAATACTTAGATTGATAAGGCTAGTTAAATTTTGCCCAGAAACACTAATTTAGGCTTGAGGTTCTTTTCTTTTTAGGAGTCATAAAATCTAAGTTATGTAATCATCTGTCTGTTCATTTCTTTATGCCCCAAAATTTTCCTAAAAAAATTAATCTCAAATACTCGTAATCGTTTCTCCTCCCTTAAAGTGCCTCACCTCATATTTTAAAGAAAGAGTCCATATTTCACATCCATGTAATATAATTGGAAGAATAATAGTTCTGTATCCAGGTTGAGAAAACCAGCTATAACGGCTAGGGGACGCGACATGCCACATCACCCCTACATTGGCTGATGATCATCTACCTATGTGATTGACATATGTGGATGTGAGGCCAGCAGCCGGATGGTAGGCTAAGGACCTTCTAGACCTGTCGCGCCATGGAATTATTTTTATTAGAAATTATTTATTAATAGTTTTATATATTTTCGGTTTAACGTTTTTGAGAGGAGTTGCATATTAGCAAGTATTTCCAGAATTGAGGAGCCTATGTTTAATTTTTTTGTGAACCTCATTCCTGTTTGTAAATTATTGTTCTTAGATATTTGAATTCAGGCACTTCTTCAAAATTTCCCTCATTATAGTTGTCCATTTCCATTTTATAATGTATTTTCTCTGTGTGACCATATATTTAGTTTTATTGGTGTTTACTTCTGGTCTCAATTTATTTATCCCAATTATATTATTATAGTCCGTTAAGTCTCGTAGGCTGCGATGGGCAGGACATGTGGCACGAATGGGAAGTGAAAGAGGTGCATGGAAGCTTCGTGTAGAAAAACCGGAGGGAAAACGCCCAGTTGGTAGACCAAGAATGAGGTGGGAGAATAATATTAACTATGATTTGAGGGAAGTAGATTATACAGGGGGTGATTGGAAAACATTAGCTCAGGATAGGGATGTATGGAGAGCTTATGTCCGCGCGGCCATGAACCTCCGGGTTCAATAGTGCCAGTGAGTTAGTTTATATTATTATAGTCCACCGCTGTGGTCTCGAGGTAGCGTGCTGCTTTGTCACGCGGGCCCGGGTTCGGGACAGGCTCCTGGGTGAAGTTTTTTTTTTCCTCACCTGTAAGACAAATGTCAGGAAGCTTAAGGACCAGTGGCCCCTGAAAATCATCCGGCCATCATCATTGCCTTATCATTATTATCCCTCACTGGTGTGGAAAGTAACGGGAAGCTACCTCACCTATAATTCCCTAGGAAATCTGGAAAGCATAGAATGAAAATGCTATGATTGCAGTGAAATACGTGCCCTTGGGCAAAATTACTATAGAATAGATTTTTTTTATTGCGGATGAGCCCATGTAGGATTACACAAAGTACTTAGAGGCCTTTCCTTTGAGCCCAAATTTCTTTCATTCTTTTGTTATGAGCTTGTTTTCTCTCATCTGTCCAAGTTGTTCCAGTTTTTTTCTTCGGTTTGTCCTCTTAGTCAACTTGCCACTTATTCACTTTAATTTTAAATATATATCTGTTTGGGATATCTTCTTTAGTAATTCCTGCCAGTTTTAAGTCCTTTTTGACTTCATCAATCAATTTCATGGTATCCACTGGAGCTTTACTTCTGTTTTCGTAGAATTCCATTATCTGTTTTGTAAGTCTATTTGAGTTCGTTCGTTTAATATGGCCATACAATTTTAATCTTCGTTTTCTAATATTACTATGAATGTTTGTATATATTTTTATTTCCTTTTTATTTCTGAGTCTAAATGTTTCATCTATGACTTGTGGACCTAAAACTTTTCTTATAATTTTGCATTCTTTTTTCACTATATTTTCGATATCTTTTTTTCTGTTCAAAATTAATTTTTCTGCTCCATAGAGGCACTCTGGTTTAATTACAGTGTTATAGTGTCGTAATTTTGTATGTAAAGATATGCATTTTTTATTATAAGTGTTGTGAGTAAGCCGAAATGCTGTTCTCATTTTTTGACATCTTTTATTGGCTTTGGTTTCAATTCCATTTTCCTGAATTATTTCACCAAGATATTTAAATTGTGAAACTCGTTTAATTTTTCCATATTTGGTTTCCAGGTATTTTGGTGCTTGTTTATTGCATGAAATATATTCCATTTTTTCAAAAGAAATCTGCAGACCAACTTTCTCTGCAATGTCATTTAATAATTCAATCTGTATTTGTGCTGTTACAACGTCACGGGTTAAGATTGCTAGATCATCAGCATATGCTAGGCAATCAATCTTCAATTTTCCTCTTCCTAATATGATTGGTTGATTACATTTAAGAATTGTTTTCTGTTTACGCCATTCTTGTATTACTTTATCAAGAATACAATTGAAGAGTAGTGGAGAAAGTCCATCTCCTTGTCTTAATTTCAAAGGATTCAGAAATTTCCCCATCTATCTATCTATGTGTTGGCAGCGCGTAGCGCCGCCCAGTGTGCCGCGTTTGGAACCAGTTGTAGCTCCCTGGCGGCTAATACCTTTGTGGCTATCGTTACGTGGTTTTTCGTCTATTGTCACTAGTTAGTGGCGTTGGTGTTCTATTGTTTTGAATGGTGTTTTGTAAATTTATTTTATATGTTTGTGGAAATGGAGTTCTATAGATGAAATGAGATGTTTCCTCTCTAGAGCAGGGCATCGAAAACCACTGGCGAGGCAAGCAGAGAGTCCGAAAGCCGACCGAGTGGAATGAGCCACTCTACTCTAGCTGTAGCACAGTTCTCATTTCTGTTATCTGGACCATCATGGGGGTCTGGTAAATATGTTTTTGTGGACAGCACGCCGCTGTAGCCCGTGTCCTATATTGCGAACAATAGAGTTCGAATGAGTTTGAATAGTTTGGAACATGTGTTCCACTCTGTCATTAATTTGGGTCGCAATATATGGCATATTGGCTAGGTTGTGCAACTCTGCGATCCTCGTGTATAGCGGGGCCGAAAATATGATTTTTAAACATTTGTTTTGAATTATTTGAACTTTCTTTTTGTGGCAAGCAGCGAGGATGCTCCAGGCTTCACAACCGTATAGCAGCATGCTACGGATCACAGCTGTATATAAGGTTAGCTTGATCCGAGATGGCAGTGTAGGAGACTTGAAAAATGGATATAGTATGGCAATTGCCGCATTTGACTGGTGAAGAAGATGTCTAATGTGAATTTTGAAAGTTAGCTTGGAATCCAGGTGAATTCCAAGATACTTGACTGAAGTCTCCAGGGCCAATTGATGGGTTCCCAAGGTGAGTTGGATAGGGCTTCGTCTACTGGATTTTGTAAATAAAACAGCTTTTGTTTTATTAACGTTAAGTTTGATGTTCCAGAGACGAAGCCAGGAGTGGATGGTATTTAGTGCCGATTGGAGCACTAGGATGCGGCGTTCAAGTAGTCGGAAAGGTGTTTGATGATACACACAGGTGTCATCAGCAAAGGAAGCTATTTGGATACGGTTCGGAGTTGGAATATCAGACACATAAAGTGTGTACAAGATGGGTGAAAGTACTGCACCTTGGGGAACTCCTGCCAAGAGGGGCTTGCAGTTAGAGTGACACCCACTAATAGACACATAGAATTGTCGATTAGTTAGGTACGTAGCAAGTAATTTGATCAAGTCTGCCGAAATTTGAAATTTGATTAATTTATATAGTAATCCATTTATCCAAGTCGTGTCGAAAGCTTTCTCAATGTCTAAGAATACTGCTAGTGTGCTTTTCTTGTTGTTGAAGCCCGTAACGACCTCGTCAATCAGTCTAGCAAGCTGTAGCGGAGTGCTGTGAGTTTTCCGAAAGCCGAATTGATGGTTTGGAATTAGGTCTAGAGTTGAGACCTCGCGTTTTAGTTTCGAAAGAATTACATTCTCCATTACTTTGCCCAGTACTGGTAGAAGACTGATTGGTCGTAGGTTGTCAGGATTAGAAGGGTCTTTTCCAGGTTTAGGAATAGCGATTACTTTGGCTTTTTTCCATACTTCTGGGAAGTATTGGAATTTAAAGCAAAGCTTCACTATTTGGAGAAATAGGACTAAGGCTTTTAGCGGCAAGTGTTTGACCGCAAGGCATGGTATTCGGTCGTGTCCAGGGGAACGGTTTGATGGAAGTTTTTTGATTACGTTTGTCAATTCCGACATCCGTATATCTGGAAGAGTGAGAGGGATGGGTCTCTCAAGAAAGCACTTACTGTATGGTGTACTTCAGCTTCGTGAGCAGGTGTAGTGAGCTCATGTGGACGAAACCTTGATGCCAAGTGTTCCGAGAGGATCTGGGCTTTATCTCGCGGGAGATAGGCCCAGTTGCCATTGTGATGGATGGCAGATGGAGGAGGCTGTGCTCGACTCCTTTTAATACGTTTTAGAATCTCCCATGGAGGAGTTTTAGATTCAGAGAAACGCTGCATGGAAGATTCCCAATCGCCGTTTCTCATTTCTGTTAGGCGGTTTCGTACCAGATGAGCGTATCTGTTGTATAGCTGTTTGTGATGGGGTGCTCCGAAAGTTCGATACAGTTTGAGATATCGTCGTTTTTCATTTAAATAATTTTGCAGTGTAGGGTCGTGTGGTTTTGTTTCTGCAGTGTTATCTGTTCGTGTAGTTGTTGCTAGTGTAATGGCCGTTTTTATAGTGGCCTGTAGGCTAAGGACTTCGTGTTCTAGTTGTTCTGTAGACTGGACAGAGAGTGTAGGTTTAATCCATTGATTAAGCATGTGTGTGTAATTCTGCCAGTCTGTGTTATCGTGATGCTTGTGTATGGGAGAGGACATTAAAAATGTAGGACTGATTTTAAATAGTATCGGACAGTGGTCCGAGTCGAGTATGTCTGTAATTGTAGTTATGTGTGGAGAGATAGGGACATTCTTAGAGAGTGCGATATCAAGAATATCTGTTCTGAGTCCGAATCGGGAGTTTCTAAAGAATGTGTGATCCCTTGGAGCAGAGATTTCTATGTTATGAAGTTGGCAGTAGCGTTGTAGTACTACACCAGATCCATTTTGGACACGACAATTCCAATAGAGGTGTTTACTGTTGAAGTCTCCTGCTAACAGATAGTTAGGAGAGACAGATGTGAGAGCATCTAGGTCGTGTCTCGTTAGGAGTCTGGTGGGAGATTTATATATTGATGCTAAATAAATATTTTCCCGGTCAGAGATGGGCAGAAATATGGCAGTGGCTTCAATGAATTGAAGCCGAGGTGTTGGAGCCACTCTATGGCCAATGGATTGCTTTATGCATATAGCAGTGCCTCCAAGGGGACCGTTTAAATCGGTCATTTCTATAAGTGAAATATTGCGGAATTTTGAACTTATCTCGCGGCTTTAAATGTGTTTCATTTAATAAAAGAATGTCAATATCTCTCTCTTGTACAAAAGTGATGAGCTCTTTGATTTGCCTCGCTACACCGTTTGCGTTAAACGCAGCGACATTGAGATAGCTTCCGTTTTTGTACCTAGCCATTGGTACGGTAGCACATATTTACCAGATTGGCAATAAACGAGAATTTTTCCTCCGGCGTTTTCATTGTAGCCAATAGAGGCTCAATGTTCCGGAGGAACTCTTGTCCATTGCCTGTTATGGGCATGAGTGAACAGGGACCAAGTCTGTTCCTTAGCAGTGCTTACAATTGTGTCGTTAGGTTTGGGACCTGCAGCAATTTGGCTGAAGGATACTTGGGGATTGATGGGCTTAGAAGTAAAGGTCCTGGATTTGGGAACTGTAGGATTTGGGGTATTTTTTGGTTTTAGGAAAGCAGTTTTCGCTGCAACGTAAGCAGGACATTCTCGATAGGATGCGGGATGTCCTGTTGCACCCACAATTTGCGCACATTAATTTAGATTTGTCAGTTAGAGCGTCAGCTTTAACGTGACAATTTGAATGGTTGTGTGGACCAGCACAAATCACGCAGCGTGGTGTAAGGCTGCATCCCGCATAGGTGTGGTTAAAGTTCTGGCAATTGAAGCACTGCTTTAGGCCAGATCTTGGTTTATATGGGTTCCACTGCGACTACAGTATAATAGAGGCTCTTTAGGTTATATATTTCTTTGCCTAGATCGTTGTTTTCCAACTCTAGGATGAAAAGTGGCAGTGGGATGACTTTGTTTTCATCTTTTTTACTAATTTGCCTGACTGATAGTATGGGGTAATTTAGTTCTTTCAATTCTTCGTATATGTCGTGAATGGATATGTTAGAGGGAAGCCTCTTCAATATTACTTTCAGTGGCAGGTCTTTCTTCATCATGTACGTGTAATATTGTTTACCTAAGTTTTTAAAATACTCAATTGAGAATTTTATGGTCTGCCACTGTAGCAGCGTAGTAACGCAGACCTTCTCGAGTACTAACAACTCTCGGATCTTGTGTTAGTTTCTTTGAAGTTCGAAGTTCTTTTATTCATTTTTGATAGGTCGGAGTGACCCATAACCGTGATTGGTGGCGGTCGTGATTCTTTCCTTGTTGGTACTCGAGAAGGTTGCGAGCTTTGTGTCGCAGTGGAAACCCTAGGCTCTTGGGATGGTCCAGGCTGAGGTCTATTTTGTGTCGGACCAGGCTGAGGTTGACTTTGTGTTGGAGTGATGGTCTCATCCATTTCGCTTAAGATCGAGAATGGATTGTAGACCGGCACTGTAGGCGTGAAGGGCACGGTAGGCACATGTTCTGAAGGAGTTTCTTGTCTCCTCCTTTTGATCTCTTGATCGAGGGTTTCAAGAGTCTTTTGCGCTGTTTGTTTAGAGCCATTATGGCTCTTTATATTTTTATTGGATGACGATGTGGTTTTAGTTGGCGCTACTTTGTTAGTAGAGGGCTCTATAGGTATTTTTGCTGTGTTAAAACAGCATGCTGTCTGTATATTAAAAGCCATTGTTTGTAGGTCGATTAAGATTGCCTCTAGATATTTGGACTTACTTGTGGCAGTGGCTTCCGTTTTCTTTAGGTTCTCGGCACATGTGCGTACCATGTCCATGGCCTCCTCGGTCCTTTCGAAGTCTGGGTGAGACTGGAGGTAGCTGCCTATCACAAAGCAGTTTCCTCGAATTTTCTTTGCCATTATTTCAGACTTAGTGCCCGCTTTAAAGTTTTGATCTTTAATGTGGTTATCAAACTTGTTGAAAATTACCTCCCAGGTTTCGAGAGGGCCTAACTCCTGGACCTCATCCTCCATTTCAACGTCATTAGGGATATGGCTAGCCTGCCATGGTGCTTGGTGAAGCCAAGACTTAGTTCAATATATGGGGAACACCAACACTTAACTAGTAGTAAACACTGGTACTTACGATTTGCGTTATCCAATTGACGAAAAGCACACACACTATAGGCACACACAGAGCACTAGAGCGCAAGGCTCTGGGGTATTAACGGCCGGAGCCTCACCCGATTTAACTGAGCGAACACTATGCACGATAATATTAAACACAAGTCCCAGGATGGAAAAGTCGGCGTAGAGCTGCCGATCCACTTTTGAGGAAATCCTTAAGATGCTGTGTACTGCGAGGTGTTTGCCTTCAGATTAGGAAATCCTTAAGATGCTGTGGGACTTATGTACGGTTCTCTATGCTTATGTACCCACATCCTGAAGGGGAAATACCAGTTATTAGTGTGTTGTGCGATAAATTTCCCCATGAATTTAACTTTAGCCCTTGAATCTGTTAGTGTCTGTCTAATGAGTGCAAGAGTTTTGCGGTCTAAACCTTGTTCTTTCAATATATTTCAAATAGTGATTCTCGATCAACCGAATCGTAAGCTTTTTTAAAGTCAACTATTATTATTATTATTATTATTATTATTATTATTATTTACTTACTTACTCACTGGCACTATCGAACCCGTAGGTTCATGGCCGCGCGGACATAAGCTCTCCATTCATCCCTATCCTGAGCTAATGCTTTCCGATCATTCCCTGTATAATCTACTTCCCTCAAATCATAGTTAATGTTGTTCTCCCACCTCATTCTTGGTCTACCAACTGGGCGTTTTCCTTCTGGCTTTCCTAGAAGACGTTTCCATGCACGTCTTTCATTCCCCATACGCGCAACATGTCCTGCCCATCGGAGTCTACGAGACTTTACTGTTTTTTATATATCTGGCTTCCTATAAAGACCATGTAGTTCATTGTTATGTTGTCTTCTCCATTCACCTGTCTGTTCATCTCTCTTTGGTCCAAAAATTTGTCTAAGAACTTTATTCTCAAATACTCGTAATCTCCTTTCCTCCCTTAAAGTAAGAGTCCATATTTCGCACCCATGTAATATAACTGGTAGAATAATAGTTTTATATATTTTTCAGCTTAACGTTTTTTGAAAGGAGTTGGGACATCAAAAGTCTCTGTAATGCATAATAACATGCATTTCCAGAATTGAGCCTATGTTTAATTTCTTTGTGCATCTCATTCCTATTTGTGATTATTGTTCCTAGGTATTTGAATTCAGCCACTTCCTCAAAATTTCCTTCATTCGTCATTAGCTGTCCATTTCCATTATATACTGAATTTCTACGTGTGACCATATGTTTAGTTTTACTGATATTTACTTCCAGTCCTAATTTCTTAGTGTTACTCAAGAGTGTGTGCGTGTTGGCCTTTAGTATCTCCTCGCTATCGGCCAGTAGTACTACATCATCAGCATAAACTAACAGCTTATTAATACCATTGAGTTGTAAGCCTTCCTCATTCTCTAAAGATTTAATGGCATGCTCTAGTACAAAATTAAATAGTAGAGGAGATAGTGCATCTCCTTGCTTCAACCCATTCTGGATTTCAAAAGTGTCTGAAAACTGTTTGCCTACACGCACCCTACTCTTTGAGCCATTTAGACACATTCGTATAAGTCTAACTAACTTTTTAGGAATTCCGAACTCCAGCAGGATACTATATAACTTCTCCCTCTTAATTGAATCATATGCTTTTTTGAAGTCTACATATGGTTGATGTACAGTACCATTATATTCCCATTTCTTTTCTAAAATCTGTCTTATACTAAAAATCTGATCTATTGTAGACCTGTTTCTTCTAAATGCACATTGATGATCTCCTAGAATGTCATCAATATAGGGAGTAAGTCTGCTTACTAATATATTTGTTAGAATTTTGTAGGAAGTTGAAAGTAATGAGATGCCCCTGTAGTTGTTGCAATCAGTTTTATCTCCTTTCTTATAAATATTATAGGTACATTTTAAGAAGGTGGTGTCAAGGGCTACAAGTTGTCACCGTTATTTTTTACCTGAGCTCTCTGGATCTATTGTGTACAGAGATTTTAAAACTAGATGAGTTTACATCCCTTTCTTTTGTCCATCAAGCCTTGCTACAACTTCTATTCTGGTAATCCCGTTATTTTTTTTCTGCAGGACAAAAATATCTGGGCTTCTTTTATTTTGTTGAACATGTTTAAAGAAAAATTGTAATTAAAACTAAAAATAATGTTTTATGCCTGAACTGACATTTTTACCCCTTGTAAATCAGGACAACTCTGTTATAATTGTTTTTACCAAAATTTTACACTAGAGGGAACTTAAGGAAAATTGTAATTACCAAGATATATCCATCTTAAAAGCAATAATCTACTGCAAGGCTGTACAAATGGCGACCGATGAGCCACATCCGGCCCTCCAATGGATTTTAAGTGTCTTGCGAAATTCTCTTCAACGTGATGCGATTTAACTTTATTTTTCCATCACATTTTTTTTTCTTTTCAAAAAGGATTTTTTAACGATCTATCGTGCATTTTTTATAGTGACTGTTTTAACCTCATGCCCCCTAATGGGAGTCCCCCCCATGACCAATCCACATTTTCAATGAATTTTGTAATTTACACCCACTCAACCTGGTTTTTTTTTCCCACCTCCGATTTTTTTTATAATTTTAATTTTTTTATCACTGTAAAAAATCAATCTCCTGTTTTTTTTTAACATTTCCTGATTTTAGATCATATTATTTATTTTGGCGTGACTACAAGTGGCTACCAGATTGTATGTATCGTGCACGAATGTAACCTTACCAAACAGTTCCATCACCACCACACCGGCACATAATATAAAAACATTTGTAGCAATTGATTATACTAGCTAAAAAAAAAAGAGAACCCACTGTTTGCACTTTCTTTAAACTATATTTTTCCCAGATAATAACGTTCCACAAAAATATAATTGCCTTACTCATAGGACATCAGAAGTTAATTTAATGTACAGTTTGATGTGTTTCCCCTTTTTCTCCACTAGGATGCAATTCTGCTTACAATATTGGGCTCCTTTGGCAATAAATAATATCTGGTTGCAGTTGATAAACAGTGAAACATTGTTTTTCAAAAACACGCCGTTTACATTAAATATATAGAATATTTTTAAAACTAACTATATTTATATAATGATTTGTGAGTAAACAGCCTAATTTTATTCGTTACATAGTCCTAACAAATGTCCACTCTTGAGTTCCAAATTCTCTAGATAGATTGGAAATCACTCGTGGGCAGTAGTTTTTATAATATTTATTATTGTTTTTTAATTTCTTACACTAACTCACTGGCTCTATCTAACCAGCCCGCAGGTTCATGGCCGTGCGGACATAATCTCTCCATAACAATCTATCCCCCTGAATTTTAATTGTTTTTTTTTTCAATTTTCCCGCTGTAAATAATTCTACTTTTCCCTGAAAATCATTGATACTGTTTATTCCCTCACCTCATTCTTGGTCTACCAACTGGGCGTTTTTCCTCTGGTTTTCCTACAAGAAGCTTCCATTCATCTCTTTCATTCCCCATTCGTGACACATGTCTTTCCATTTCCGCTGTATAATCTACTTCCCTCAAATCATGGATAATGTTATTTTCCCACCTCATTCTTGGTCTACCAACAAGGCGTTTTTCCTCTGGTTTTCCTAAAGAAGCTTCCATTGATCTCTTTCATTCCCCATTCGTGACACATGTCTTTCCATTTCCGCTGTATAATCTACTTCCCTCAAATCATGGATAATGTTATTCTCCCACCTCATTCTTGGTCTCCCAACTGGGCGTTTTTTCTCTGGTTTTTCTACAAGAAGCTTCCATTCATCTCTTTCATTCCCCATTCGTGACACATGTCATGCACATCGCAGTCAAAGTTACGCAGTTTTATCCATTCATCTGTCTATTCATCTCTTTTTTGACCCAAAAATCTCCCTGAGAACTTTATTTTCAAATATTCGTAATCTCCTTTCCTGCCTTGGAGTAAGAGTCTATGTTTCACATCCATATAATATAACTGGGAGAATAACAGTATTATATATTTTCATTAAGATCATCTTGAGTAGACTACAGGCGACAGATCCTACTAAAATGTTCATGATGATGATAATAATAACAATTTAAGAATTAAAATGAGAGAAGACGAGGCAGAGGAAGACTTAAAACCTCCTGGAGTCAGGGAATATATTTATACATGAAGGAGAAACCTCTACGAGATTGGATGGACCGACAAAATTGGCTATTGGGAATCGGACGATGTCAAAGATATTAATCAACCTATGATCTATCTAAATTTTCAATCCGGCCGGGTACCAAACCAGAGTCCGCTAGTCAGGAAGCAGGATAGTTACCACCTAAGCAAGCACGTGTACCTACCTTTAAAGTCATCATCATCATCTTCATGGCAGGCCATCGGCCTGTTCCGCTCTCAGAATTCATCTTCTAGGGCATCCCGCATCTCTATAACCTTGAGGTTGGTACAACAGTGCTTGTTTTGTTAGCAGCCTATCTTATTTTGAGAGAAGATGGCAAGACAAGAGTCCATTCTTAAAATATGTTCATGTCATTATGTTTGCAGCTTTGTATTTTTTCATTTAGATTAAAAGATTGAGTTCTTGCCTAATTGTTTCACTAGGAATATGGTATCTTAAAATAAAAGACCATATAACTGGGAGAATAACATTTTTATATATTTCTATTTTATCTTATTTTGAGAGAAGATGGCAAGACAAGAGTCCCTGTAAATTAAAAAATGCATGCATTTCCAGAATTGAGCCTATGTTTAATACTTTCTTTCTGGACCTCATTCCTCATAGAATGAACTTAAACTTAACCAAAACCTGTTTTTTGCTGCAGTTTTATGGGCACTAGAGCATGCAAACAAATCTTTGGAAGATAAAGAGGGGTTTCAATTAAATGACATTTATCAACTGTTAGTATATGCTGATGATATAGTGTTATCCCAAAATGGGGATCCAGTATAGGGGTAGCATGTGGTCAGAATCACGGGTCCCTCAGCCCTTGTAAAGTCCGCTCAGTATTTTAGTTTACAGGCAGCATCAAAATCAACTAGTTCCCTCTGGTTTAAAAGATTGTTAGTGCTAAGCAGAGCCGGGGAGTTGTTAGAGCCTTCTAAGACGTCGCTCCAATCACCAAAACCTGAAAACAGTTCACTGCCAATAATGTCTTCGCATTTTTAAATGACGTTTCCATGTCTGCTCCACGTGAATATCTTAACGGTATCTTAACGCTTTGCAACTTGTCTTTTGCAGTATTATTATAATATAGTATGTTAGTGCCAGTGAATAAAACGTGACAACGCCGCTTGATATGCTAAATTCTTCTTTTCATGTGATAGACCTAGCGGACTCTTACGGTCTCAATCCAAGTTTGAAGGGTCTGCCCAATGATCTTTTGCCTGGTGGCTGGTAATTTAAGATTTGACGTATTCTTGTTCTGCTCATTCTTCTTACGTGAGATTTTCAGTTGTTTATGTATTTTTGCGCATATTCCACGATTGATTCTGTTTGTAATTCTTTGAAAATCTCAGAATTCCTTTTATGGTGTGTTCTTGAGTAACCTGCAGTACGTCTCATAAATTTGATTTCTGCCGCAGTTAATCTTTGTTCATCTACACTGCGAATTGTCCTGGCCTCTGCCGTAAATCATATGGGTCTGGCCAGTGTTTTTATAAATTCTAGTTCGTGTGTGTTGCTGTAATGTGTTTGGCTTGAAAATGTTATTTATAATTCCTGTTACTCTGTTAAATTTTATAATTTTTTGATTAAAATCTTTTTCCTCTTCGTATTTAACTTGGTATTCGAGGTAGTTAAATGTGTTAGTTTGTTCTATTATTTTATTATTAATAACAATTTACTGCGAACTGGGTCTTTTCCTAGGAAAGCCATGAGTTTAGATTTTTCTATTGAGATTTCCATGTTATAGTAGATTGCAATTTGGTGAAAAGAATGGATTGAACGTTGTATGCCAGTAACCTGATGTGAGGACTTACCTTATTAAAAAGTCTCATAGGAAATGTGAAAGGAGTGCTAAATACTTATGCGTGCAAAATACACCTACCTAACCACAAATAAAAGCGCCTGTAAATTAAATGACTGAGGCAACTTTAGCGTTTTTCTCAAACTGGAGCCACTACTAATTTTGGATACATAAATTCTCCATGATGATGAGTGGGAAAGGGTCCCATACTAGCCGAAATTTCATAAGGAATTTTTTCCTTGATGAAGACTCTGAAATAGTGCAATTCTCATAGCTCAGCAGCGAGGTATCAGCGCTCAGATAGAAATGAAATGAATTAAATAATGTTAGTATGTGAATAACGCAAGGAAGACTTGTTGTAGGATCTGCTACACAGTGTTAAAAGGAGTGAAGATAGCGATGGAATGTCTGATGGGCAGCAAATTCCATTACACGCACTTTCTAGCTAATCTAACTTCTTACATACGAATGCAAACGATTGCTATTGAGGTTGTTCTCATGGATTCTTAATAAATACTAATTGACGAAGTTATTTTAAACAGAAATTAATTTTAGTCGAGAACGACCGATATATCAAGTAGCTACTTGTTTTAATATTTTAACAAATTTACTTAGTAGATGCTCAAAATGACCATAACAAATATATATAGAGGAACTTCGGGTAATTTGGACCCCTGTTTTGAATTTGTTGTTTTTCCTCTTTTAATTAAAGGATTTGAACTTTGTTTAATTACAGTGATTATCATTAGTGTTGTAACTATGAAATAGTATTGTTATTTTATTCAAATATGGAAACATCTTCATAATTTATAAACTTTTCACATTACAAGAAAGGTTCACTTTAACTTCCATATTCGGATAAAGTGGACTGCAGAGTCCACCTTAGCTTTTAGACTATTTTTTTAAGTTTATTTACTCTTAATTTATACAGACAGGCACAGATTAATCTGAAAAATATTTATGACTGATCATAATTAAAAAACGTTGATATTTATTTAATGTTTTGAAAAATTATTGTTGATTATACATTCACACGTCATTTAACTGCAGAAAGCGACGGTCTTTGCGTTTAAATGAACATAGAATTTCTCTTTCAAACTATGTTGGATTAAAAAAGCAAATAAAGTTTGAAGGAAGAACCATTTTAAGTCATCAGTTTTTTCTCAATGTAAGTTACATTTCACGAGAATTTCGTACTTTTTAAACAATTTTTATTATATTCATTAAAAATGCAGTTAATATTAAATTTTAATTGCCATTTCACGTCCTTTTTTCAGTTTTTATGTATTTTTTAGGATATGTTTAGTTTTTTTAAATGTCTTTTATAGGCATATAAAACACACACACACACACACACACACACACACACACACACACACACACACACACACACATATATATATATATATATATCATCATCCGGTATCATGGCAGCTGCCGCCGTCTTCCGGAAACCAAACGCCATTCCTCTCTATCCATCCATTGATCTTCCTCCATTCCTCTGATATTCATAGCTGCTTGTACCCCTTCTATCCAAGTTTTCTTCGGTCTTCCCCTCTTCCTCCTTTCCATTGGGATCCATTCCATAACAATTTTTGGCAATCTTTGCTCTGGCATTCGTTTGACATGACCATACCACTGCAACCTTTTCTTTTCTATGATGTCTACGATGTCCAGCTCCTCTTGTACACCCATAATTTCCCTTATTTCTTTATTTCGTATTCTATCCATTCTAGATTTTCCAGCTGATCTTAAAAGATCCATTTCTGTACTTAAAACTCTTTTCATTTCCCTGGTAGGAATTTGCCAGACTTCAGCACCATATGTTAAAATGCTCTGAATTTATGGTTTGATATATTTGTAATTTTCTATTTTTTTGTAATATTTTTGCTCCACCAAACAGAGTATATATATATATATATATATATATATATATATATATTATAATTAAATGTTTGACATTGAGCAGTGCAAGCTTAATATGACATAATAAACTAATGCCTGGACGGGATTTGAACTCAGACCTCTCGATTGGACTCGATAGATATATGTGTTTGTATTGGATTTGCCTCGTGGTGGTAATGGATAGCACCCTCGAGTACCAATCGAGAGGTCCGGGTTCAAATCCCGTCCAGGTATTTTTTATCATAACATATAGAGTTACAGGTCTTGGGTATAAATCCCGGCTCAGACATTTATTTTTCTCTTCATATCTTAATTGTGCTTTATTGCTAAATGTGGAAATTCAATTAGAACATCTGAATAATCAAGCGTTACTGCTATAAAGTAAAAATTATTTTTAAAAATGCTTACCTGTTGTAGTACCCACTAGATGGCATTTCGATCGCTGTGCCGCTGCCTCTCGTGAATTGACAATTATATATTAGGAAGAAAATTGAATGTTTGTGCTGGGATGCCAGAGTGGCGCAGATGGAAGCGCGCTAACGCATAGAATTAGAGATCTCGGCTTAGGCATTTATATGTCATATGTATATATATATCTTTTTTTTTTTTTTTTTTTTTTTGCAACTGCTGCCGTCTTCCCGTGCCAAACTTGCAAAGCCTACGATCTTTTGCAGCTTCAAAGGCTTATCCCTTTGCTTGCATTGCTATCCTTATGTTTTCATTCCATGTTAACTTTGGTCTCCCTCTTTTCTTCTTTCTGGTCGGTTGCCATTGTTTCGGCCATCGCTAGTCTTCCATTCTTAAAATATGTCTAACCATTTTAATTCCTTCTCAATTCTTTCAATTATGCTTTCTTCTGCTTCCATTATGTTTCTAATTTCCTTATTTGTGACATGTTCTAATTTTGCTGGCACTTCTGCGTAAATAATCCATTTCTAGAGCAATTAGTCTATTCTTGTAGTAATACCTCGCTTCCATATTATGTTTCAACAAATTCCACCAATGTTTTACTAATATATTATTTGGTGTCTTTCCAAATACGCTTATCCCACCAAATATAATTTAACGATATTATTTTGCTACCCAATTCAATTCTATATATATATATGTTCCTCGCCGTATCCGAGTGGTTAAGGTAAGATCTTTTGGGGCAGAGCTACGGGACTTGAATTGGTTCGAGTCTCCACGAGGGAAGAAATATTCTCATGGTATTTCGGCCAGTATGGGACCGGTGCGCAGCCAGCATCGTGAGGATTTGTGTAGCTACAATAAGTAGCAGCTCCAAGTTGAGAAAACCAGCTATAACGGCTGGGGGACAGAACATCTTGACCACATCTCACCCCTATACTGGCTGTGATTAACAATGTGGATGTGAGGTCAGCAGCCGGCTGATAAGCCAAAGCCTCCTAGGCCTGTCGGGCCATGAATATAGATACACACACACACACACACACACACACACACATATATATATATATATATATATATATATATATGTGTGTGTGTGTGTGTGTGTGTTATAATTACATTTTGACATTAAGCAATGCTGGCCTAATATTACATGAATAGAAAAATAAACGCCTGAAGCGGGATTTGAACCCAGGACCTCTGAATTCTTCAGTGGTAGCGCACTGAAGTATCAAGTCAGAGGTCCTGGGTTCAAATCCCGCAGGTATATATATATATATATCCATTCATAGTAATTCTGCCCGAGGGCAGGTCTTTCACTGCAATCATAGAATTTTCATGCTATGCTTTGTAGCTTTACTAGGGAATTATAGGTGTGGTAGCTTCCCGTTGCTTTCCACATCAGTGAAGGATAATGATGATGGGCGGATGATTTTCGGGGACCGTTGGGCCCTAAGCTTCCTGACATTTGTCTTACAGGTGAGGAAAAACCCCGAAAAAAACCTCACCTAGGTCCCTGTCCGGACCGGGAATCGAACCGGGGCCTGCTGCGTGACAAGGCAGCACGCTATCTCGAGACCACAGTGGTGGACTATATATATACTAACTCACTTTAACTTGTGAAACCATATATACATGACTGCGGAGACATAAGCTCTTCATATTTCCCTACCCTGAGATATTTTATAATTATCCCTGTATAATCTACTTCCCTCAAATCTTGGCTATTTGTATTCTCCCACTCCATTCTTGACCTACAAACTGGGCGTTTTTTTAATCCTTTTTCTACAAAAACATTTCAGGCCCTCTTTCATTCACCATTCGTGCCACATGTCCCGCTCATTGCACTCTACATGGCTCAACAGTTTTTATTATAACTGGTATCACATAAAGTTGATGTGAACATTTGGAAATGTAACCCCCTCTGGGAATCGAATCAACGCTCGTCAAGAGGGCATGCCACAAGTCAAGTGTAGGGAGGTGGGTGGGTCGTGATGAATGAGGTCTAGGCGTGACTTTTAAACTCAGCTGATCCGATGAGTCATGAGCAAGGAATCACTGTGTGTAGGACACATTCTGTCCTTACCTTCATGTTTTCATTATTTTCCTCTTACCTTACGCAATAAACATGCGCGATAAAAATGTCACAAATTCTTGATCTTACTTTATCTTATTATGTATACTGGGATGATTTACTAAGAGCCATTTACACGTTGAATCAATTAGGACTCTAGTTATAATCTTAAAGTCTCGACTTAAAAAACTAAAATTATGGCTTTTCAGGGCAAACTGCCAGTTAGAGCTAAAATAGTAATCAATAATGAAATAATAGAACAGATAGCACACTTTAACTATCACAAAGGCAGATGATCATCCTGCCAGTATAGGGGTGACATGTGGTCAGCATGTCGGGTCCCCCAGTCGCCATAACTGGTTTTATCAACCTGGAGCTGCTATTTATTGTAGTTACCCAAATGCCTCATGATGCTGGTCCCGTACTGACAGAAATCTCATGAGAAAATTTCTTCCCCGCGGAGACTCGAATCAGCGCAAGTCCCCTAGCACTGCGCCAAGGCTTCCTGCATTGACCACTCGGCTACGACGTGGGACGAAGCTCGTCAATAGCTACTTAAAAAAATCGGTTGATAAGCGTAGGAGAAAATGGCACTTAACTGTTTCGTCTTAGCCTATTTATATATAGTTTTTATTAAAAAAATAAAGATCAGATGCAAGCTTTAAAAAAAAGTATTAGAAAAAAATAGAAGAAAAAATATGAAATGGTATGGACACCTCACAAGTATGGAAGAAAATAATACTTGATTGGAAAGCTAATGGGAGAAGTGGAAGACGCAGACCTAGAGGAAGTATTTTAACGTTTTTAACTGCAAGGCACTAAAATCCAACGCCAAATCTCTAATTTATACTACAGGGAAGTAATATAACTCCTCGCTTGATGGATTTGATAATCATCAATTAGTGCTCCCTGCGTCGCACCCGCCTCGTATCACTCCGCTCTAACTCAAGCAGGGACGTCCATCTGGTACCGACAGCGGGTTGCCATTACTGGATTTTGGCTTCGATTTCTGTGCTTTGCAGTTAAAAACATTTTTTTTTAAACTATGCGTACAATTCTATCTGGTGTCATGCGGGATATAGGCCTGTATATAGATTCCATTCAATTATTTTTCTCACCCATTCACCTATTGCCTGAATATTCAACTGCCTTCTTATTTCATTTCTAATTTGACATTTCCTTCATTTACGTACATTATTCCTCAGAATATTTCATTTCATTTGTTTCTAAAGATTTCTAACCGTATCTGCTCTTGTTTTGGAGTCGTAGGTCAATATTGGGCATATCACTGATTATTATTTATTTATTTACTGGTGACATGAAGTCAACTCAGACCGATGAATGCTGGATTTTACCTCAGATCTAACCACACTGTTTGTTGTTATAGTGTTATAGTGTTTTTCATGTCTAGAGAATATTATTGTTCTTATGGGAACGCTGTTGCCACTTGACGCCGCAGACTGAGTGACAGAGATGGAAATATATCTCCCTCATCTCCTCCTAGCATAAGTACAGCAGTAACATAATTATATGTCACAATTATCTTCACTACTGCTACTAAATCTAATTCGTGATCATTCTAATGTGGTTATTAAACAACAATTAACGTTTGGAATTTATAGATTGTGATTACAGAAACTCCAGTAGCTTCAGAACATTCTAAACCACGTGATATATTAGTTGCTTATCTTTTTTGATAACAGCTGTAACATGACAAAATAAGTTTCGTTGAGTGGATATTTCAGAGGCATCTCCTCTAGCCACTGTTCCAATAAAAAATTGAGCTCACCCCCTTATGTTATTAAATAATTATACGTTCCATAATGTTTTATTTTCTTCATAAAATGGGCACCCACTTTCTTGGCAAAGTTATAAGTGAAACTATTTAACTAAATTACTTATTTCAAATGAATTTAACTAATAAATCAATCTCACATAAAAGGATACGTTTACTAGAAAGAATTGCTACATAAGAGTAATGTTATTTTCTAGATGTGAAAAACCCCATAAAGGATCTTTCATACGTTAAGCAATTTTTAAAAATGCAATAGTTAAGTCAAAAATGCATCGAAATATTTCTTTTTTATTTTCATCTACATACACTCCCATTTAAGTGCGGAAAATTATCTCAGGCATATGTCCAGCTCCACTGTCTCGGCAGGCAGTTACTGGGTCTTTGAAGTTCATGATGACCCTTTCACAGACATCTCTGTTGATGCCGTTGTTGATGACACGTTGAATTTCTTCCTTAAGTTGGACAACTAATCCGAACAAATTCTGAAATTGGTCATATACTCTGAGGAGAGGATCTTGTAAGATACATCAAGTCATTGAGATTGAGATGGGTAGGACTCGTTGAAAGAATGGAAGATGGAAGAATACCAAAACGATTAATACATGATATAATAAGAGTAATAAGGAGAGGAAGACCGAGAAAGAGGTGGCTTCAGGATGTGGGACAAGATTTGAGAAAGATGGGAATAAGAAGATAGAAAGGGAAAGTACAGGATCGAGATGAATGGAGAAGAATTGTGAAGGAGGCCAAAACCCACAAAGGGTTGTAGTGCCAAATATTAAGGAAGGAAGTTGGACAACTGTTCATGGTTTGTTCACGCAGACTTTGGACTTCACATAACCCCATAAAAAGAAGTCACATGGAGTAAGGTCACAAGATCTGAGAGATCATTCCAAGTCGCCACGAATTGAGATCACAGACCGTATAACTGCCTGTCGAGACAGTGGAGGTGGACATATGCCTGATATAATTGGAGTGTATGTAGATGAAAAATAAAAAAAATATTTCGATGCATTTTATACTTAATTATTGCATTTTTAAAAATTGCGTAACATATGAAAGATCGTATAGAATACACTCAAGTGTGTGATGACTGAATACATTCATTGATAAGTTTAGCATCTTGACATCTCCGGATGTTGGTCACAATATGAATTAAAAACGTCACGTGTACCTCGGCCTTCGCCCGCATCTCACTGTTCCTCGGCACTGCGAAATAACCGCAATCGTTTACCAATGTCTTATATACTTATAGTCTACTGTATAATAATAGTAATAATAATAATAATAATAATAATAATAATAATAATAATAATAATAATAATAATATGGTTATAGTCCACCGCTGTGGTCTCGAGGTAGCGTGCTGCCTTGTCACGCAGCGGGCCCGGATTCGATCCCCGGTCGGTACAGTTTTTCCTCACCTATAAGACTAATGTCAGGAAAATTTTAAGGCCCAAACGGTCCCCGAAATCATATGGCCATCACAATCATTCATCATTCATATTCATCTTAGATTAAGCTTAGGATTAGGGACTCTCCTGGCGCACCACTATAATCATCATCACCCATCATATCATCGGGGCAACTTAACCCCACCTTCCATGCGCCCCAACCTCAGAAGTGGGTTACAAGTACGCCATGCCAGGAGAGAAACCAGGAATGTCGAAAGACAACCTGGGGTATTTGCAAAAAAAAATGTAGTTATAAACAGGTTTACAATGTAATAAAACATATTCCTGTGCCCAAAACTTTTTAAATTTTAACTTTTTTCTCCATTCTTCTCTATCTTCCCATTTCAATTCTTCCAGACCTAACTCCCTCAGACCTCTTCTTACATTATCCATCCATTTAAATCTAGGTGTACTTCTCTTTCCTTTCCCAGGTGGAATCCATTCCATAGCTTGTCTGGGTAATCTTGCCTCTGGCATCCTACGTATATGACCATACCATTCTAGTTGTCTGTATCTCACAAAATCTAATTATGAATTTTGGACTTCCATTTGTTGTCTGATGGTTGTGTTTATGATTTTTTCCTATTTGCAATGTCTAGTTGGTCTCCCATGCCGTAGCCTAGTGGTTAAGGCAAGATGCCTTGGCGCATAGATACGGGACTAGCGCTAGTTCGAGTCTCAATGGGGAATGAGATTTTTTCATGGAATTTCGGCCAGTATGGGACCGGTGCCCTCCCAGCATCGTGAGGCATTTGGGTAGCTACAATAAGTAGCGACTCCAGGTTGAGAAGACCCGATATGACGATCACATGCCATCCCTGCACTGGCTTATGATCGTCTACCTCTGTGATCAACGCTTGTGGACGTGAGGCCAGCAGCCGGCTGATAGGTCAAGGGCCTTCAAGGCCTGTCGCGCTTGTAGTAGTAGTTGAGCGTCTAAAACAATCCATTTCAGTAGACATAAGTTTTTTAACTCAAATTTGTATTCAACTGCCAAGTTTCTGCACCGTTTGTTAGCGTGCTTTAAATTATTGATTTATAAATTTGTAATTTGGTATATATTATGTTCTTATCCCATAAAATTCCGTTTAACATTGTTATTACCAAACTATCTTTTTGAATTCTATATTTTATGTCATTTTCTTGGGTACATTTTGAGTTAATTTTGATCCCTAGGTAATTACATTCTTCACGTCCTTTGATATATCCCATACCATATTCAAAAACTAATTTTTTCTCATCATCACCACAAGATAATTAATCCACTCGTTGAGTTTGTGTGTTGACCCATGTCATTCAAGACATTTATGAGCAAATAAGGTAACTAAAATTAACTTGGCGCAGTAACTCTTAACAAAGGAGAGGCTATGGCTCAACAATAGGCTATGTCATAAGATATATATATGACCAGCCTCATGGGCTAGTGGTCAGCGTTTCTGAGTACAGTTCATGAGGTCCCGGGTTCGATTCCGGTCAAACCATAGGAATTTTTCCTGTGGTTGCCCATGGCCTGGAATTTAGTTTAAATGTAGGTTAAGAACTTTCCTGGTGCTTCATTATCATTTATCACCCATCATATCAACGGGGTAACAACTCTGTCTTTCAGTTGCCCTAATATAAGAAATGGATTACAATTCCGCCAATACCAGGGGAGAAAACCAGAAATGCCTTAAAAGAAAACCTGGTAGCATTAGACAAAAAATATTATATATATATATATATATATATAGCTATGGCTCAACAATGGGCAACATCATATATATATATATATATATATATATATTATGACAAATCCCATTGTTGAGCCATAGTCTTTGTTATTTTGTGTTGACTACTGAGTAAAACCAAGAAAAAATAGGTTGATGATCACCGGGATTTGAACTCGGGATATTCCGATGAAACCAAACTCGCTCGGTGAACATGAGCTCCTGTGTGTGGAGACGCACTTCCGTGTTGCTGGCGAAGAGCAGAGAGTGCCCCGAGGGGCTGAGAGCAGGTCACCCACCCAGTGGCGTTCATCATGCCGCTACTTGAGTACATTAACATTGTACAAACTAACTCTTGATCACTATTGAATCCCGTAGGTTCATGGCCGCGCCGACATCCCTATCCTGATGTAATGTTTTTCATTCATCCCTCACTTTCCTCAAATCATGCTTCATGTTATTGTCTCACATCATTCTTCGTTTATCAACAGGATCTTAAATAACAAATTGATATAAACTTCACAATCTAGGATAATTATTTTATATCTCTAATACCACAAATTAGAATTTTAATTATTAAACTATTGTGAAATATCATACACAGCAGAAACAGATATAAATAACAAAATAAATAAGTTTAATTATATAACAGGTACACTGAAACGAACTTTGAAAAATAAAGCCAGGAAAGACTCTATAATGAAATTATACAAGACAATGGCAGTGCCTATTATTACTTATGGATCCGAAACATGGACAGTGACAACACAACAATCTGCCAGGATACAAGCTGCTGAAATGAGATTCCTCAGACCAATAGCAGGATATCAAAGAACAGACAAAAACATAACACAGAAATAAGACAACAACTAAAAATAGGAATTAAACTCAACAATAGAGAAATACAAAACAAACTGGAAAGAACACTTGGCAAGGATGACTGAGAATAGAATACCAAAAGCAGCATACAACTATTCACCACGAGGAAAAAGAAGTTTGGGAAGACCAAGGAAAAGATGGAAAGAGCAGCAGTTTGGAGCCGGAACAGGCTAATAAATAAACCTAAACCGTGAAGAAGAAGAAGAAGAAGAAGAAGAAGAAACATTAAACTACCTAAATATTTTCACTGTGGTTTTCCTATAAGAAGTTCCATGCCTCTCTTTCATACCCCCATTCGTGCCACATGTCCTGTCTATCGCAGTTTTATTGTTATTATATCTGACTTCCTATAAAGATCACGTAGCTCAGTGTTATGTAGTCTTCTCCATTCATCTGCCTGCTTGTCTCTCTTTGGTTAAAATATTTTCCTAAGAACTTTATTATCAAATACTTGTAATTTTTTTCTCCTCCCTTAAAGTAAGAAGAATCCATATTTCACATCCATGTAATATAACTGGTAGAATTGTATTTTTATATTTTTTGAAGGGAGGTGAGACGACAAGAGTGTCTGCAATGCACGATATAATGCATATGCAAAATTTGACGGCGTTATGCATCAACAGGCTAAGCACCATTACGTAAGTTTTGAGAAAATGTGTTTAAAGTTTAGGCCAATCTTCACTATTTATTGTAACGCCAATGTAACAATACTGGATAATGCAAGTTATTTTTCTTGTTTGACAGATATGCATCAATAACACTGAGACAACAAAAATATTTTTTTTGTCTAAGAAAGAAAAATATGTGATTTTAATAGTATTTTTTCTCCTGAATCGGGTTTTCTCCATCACGCAAGATTCCCGAGAGACAGGAATTTATATTTTCAAATACTTTAATATTTTCTACATTCGTAGCTACACAAAATTCGAACATTCGGACTCATCTAGAAAGTAAGAAATGACGATTTTCTGCTATATTTTGCCTGTGGAGCATCTCTCTTGATGGTCCAACAGTAATCGGCCACATATTAGGATTCCATTTGCCTTGATATTTCTTTTCCATGGCTGAAACCATTTGAGTTAGCTAATTTGGTTTTATTTTACAATGGACAAATGGACGAAAAAAACGTTTATTAAAAAATAATTATTTAAATCCATTAATTGAAATAGAAATAAAAAAAACTGTGGGTGATGGAGAAATTCTGAATACATATTTGACAACACGATAACAACCAAGTACAACTATTGGTACTCATGAGATAAAAATCATGTCGACCAGTGCGGGAACATTTGACGCTTGGCTGCATGATGCAAATTTAGATTAGCATTTATGAAGATCTGGTTTCATAACCGTTTGTTGCAAGACATAGAATCTCTGATGTGACTGATAGCGTTTACATTTTGTTTAATAGTAAGACTATATTTAAAGATTTTGGCGCTAAAATGTGCGCCAGTGCAATAGATGATATCAAAATGTAGAATTTTAAAAATGGCACTTAGCTGGTTGATGCGTAACATCCTCCGATTGAGCCTCATTATCAGGTGTTCATGCCGAAATATGTCATATATTGGCAAGACTATTCAATTAATTAAGATTTCCTAAACATTTTGTACTATAGCGTTTTTCACGTCCAGAAAATAGCATTGCTGTTATGGAGCAATTCTTGCTAGTAAACGTGTCCTTTTATGCGAGATTGATTAGTTAATTCATTTGAAATAAATAATTTAATTAAATAGTTTCACCTACAATTTTGTCAAGAAGTTGGGTTCCCGATTTATAGAAAAACAAATAAAAATACCATTATGGAACGTATAATTATCGCCCAAATGTTCATTACGTCCACCGTTGTGGTATCGAGGTACTGTGCTGCTTTGTCAAGCAGCGGGCGCGGGTTGGATTCCTGGTCGGGATAAGCTTCCTGGGTGAGGTTTCTTCAGGGTTTTTCCTCACCTGTAAGACAAATGTCAGGACGTTTTCAGGCCTAAACAGTCCCCGAACAATATCTGGCCATCATCATTATCACCCCTGTGTGGAAAGCAACGGGAAGCTACCACACCTATAATACCATAGCTCTGCGCCAAGGTATCTTGCCTCGTTAACTCGGCTACGGTGCACATCACAGGTATAAATGCTTAATCGAGTCCAGTTGGTTCAGACGGCACAACATAATGTGCGGAAACGAACAAACGTTAAACTAACTTGCCCATCATTAAATGGTATGAAATAAAAAAAGAATGTTTCCAACTGTTAAGTAGTAATATATTAAAGTTAGGCTAAACTTAATACTAATAAAATTCATATCAAATTCCGTTGAGGTGAATAGTCATAGGATAAAAACTTAAAATATGTACCTTTTTGGCAGGTGCCGTCGTCCTCAACTGTGTTAAAATATTATCTGGAGGCCTTTTTCGGAAGTTAACTTCCATCAT